>CM035837.1:388875997-389305997 GCA_020510985.1 Pholidichthys leucotaenia | reverse complement strand
ACATATTACTATAAATATATATATACACACACACACAGACACACAGTGCAGAGCATTGTAGCTGGATGGAATAAATATATGAATATATAAACACACAGTGCAGAGCATTGTAGCTAGATGGAATAAATATGTAAATATATAAACACCCACAGTACGGAGCATTGCAGCTAGGTGGAATAAATATGTAAGTATATAAACACACACAGTGCGGAGCAATGTAGCTAGATGGAATAATATGTAGATATATAAAAACACAGTGAGGAGCATTGTAGCTAGATGGAATAAATATATAGATATATAAATATAAACACACCCAGTGCTGAGCATTGTAGCTAGATGGAATAAATATGTAAATATATAAACACACACAGTGCAGAGCATTGTTGCTAGATGGGATGAAACAGCATAACCGTCTACTTAGTTATCCTACATGGTATGATTATGTGCCCATACATATTCTCACCCTCCATAGCGACCGGTATTTTCCTAGTTTGGGCTGCACGGTGGCGCAGTGGTTAGCACTGCGGCAGCACAGTTTACCCTTGGCCGGGGGATTGTGGGGATCGTGGGATCGTGGGTTCGATCCCAGCCCCCGACCAACAGTGATCTGTGTGGAGTTTGCATGTTCTCCCCGTGCTGCGTGGGTTTACTCCGGGATTTCTCCGGTTTCCTCCCACATGCCAAAGACATGCATGTTAGGTTAATTGGCTGTTCTAAATTGTCCCTAGATATCTGTTTCCTATAGGCCCTTAGAATAGAGGGTTAGTATTAATGAAAGCGCTTTGAGTGGTCTTTGGGACTAGAAAAGCGCTATATAAGTGCAGGTTAGTTAGTTAGTTGTATGCCGGAGGGGACCATTGTGTAAGTCTATTGCATCTTTTGCATTCAAAAAACTATTAGTTTGTTACGTCTTTTTGCTATCTCTGCGAGCAGCCCTGCTTAGGTTGTACAGTCTGACAGCCGTTGGTAGGAAGGACCTACGAAACCTCTCGGTTGTGCACCTGGGATGATGTAGTCTGCTGCTAAATGAGCTCCTCAGTGCATTCAGTATGTCCTGCATAGGGTGGAACTCGGACTCCAGCAGAGATGACAGTTTAGCCACCATCCTTCTCTCATTTATGGGGGAAAGAGCAGCAAATTTACATAGTCTGAATTTTATGGAAAAAAGTTCCAAATTTATGAGGAAAAATTATGTAAATTTACAAGTAAAATACTGTAACTCACAAATTTATTAGAAAAAATACTTCAAATTTACAAGAAAAAAATAGCAGATTTAAGGTGCAAAAAGCAGTGGATTTATAAGAAAAATGTGGCAAATTTATAGGAAAAAAGCTGTAAATTTAAGATGCAAAAAAGTAGTTAACTTACTAGAAAAAAGGTACATTTGTAAATACAGACGTGGACAAAATTGTTGGTACCCCTCTGTTAATGAAAGAAAAACCCACAATGGTCACAGAAATAACTTGAATCTGATAAAAGTGGTAATAAATAAAAATTCTATGAAAATTAACCAATGAAAATCAGACAATGCTTTTGAATTGTGGTTCAACAGAATTATTTTAAAAAACAAACTCATGAAACAGGCCTGGACAAAAATGATGGTACCCCTAGAAAAGATTGAAAATAATGTGATCATAGGGACATGTTCAACCAAGATGTGTCCTCTAATTAACATCACAGGTGTCTACAAACTTGTAATCAGTCAGTCGGCCTATTTAAAGGGTGACAAGTAGTCACTGTGCTATTTGGTGACATGGTGTGTACCACACTAAACATGGACCAGAGGAAGCAAAGGAGAGAGTTGTCTCAGGAGATTAGAAAGAAAATTATAGACAAGCATGTTAAAGGTAAAGGCTATAAGACCATCTCCAAGGAGCTTGATGTTCCTGTGACTACAGTTGCACATATTATTCAGAAATTTAACCCCTTGACGCCTGTTGTCGCGAATTTGCATCAATCAAAAAAAAAACAAAAAACAAAAAAACAATGATTTTCAATTATGAAAAAAATTTAAAAAAAAATTTTGTTCACAATTGGAAATAAATTCAGGCGTCAAGGGGTTAAGATCCATGGGACTGTAGCCAACCTCCCTGGACGTGGCCGCAGGAGGAGACAGATAATACGAATGGTAACAAAAGAGCCCACAACAACCTCTAAACACATTCATGGTGAACTCCAAGGTCAATGTACATCAGTGTCAGATCGCACCATCCGTTGTTGTTTGAGCCAAAGTGGACTTCATGGGAGACGACCAAGGAGGACACCACTGTTGAAAACAAATCATAAAAAAGCCAGACTGGAATTTTCCAAACTGCATGTTGACAAGCCACAAAGCTTCTGGGAGAATGTCCTATGGACAGACGAGACAAAACTGGAACTTTTTGGCAAGGCACATCAGCTCTATGTTCACAGACTCAAAAATGAAGCACACCAAGAAAAGAACACTGTCCCTACTGTGAAACATGGATGAGGTTCTGTTATGTTCTGGGGCTGCTTTGCTGCATCTGGCACAGGGTGTCTTGAATCTGTGCAGGGTACAATGAAATCTCAAAACTATCAAGGTATTCTAGAGAGAAATGTGCTGCCCAGTGTCAGACAGCTTGGTCTCAGTCGTAGGTCATGGGTCTTGCAACAGGATAATGACCCAAAACACACAGCTAAAAACACCCAAGAATGGCTGAGAGAGAAACATTGGACTATTCTAAAGTGGCCTTCTATGAGCCCTGATCTAAATCCTATTGAACATCTGTGGAAGGAGCTGAAACATGCCATATGGAGAAGGCACCCTTCAAACCTGAGACAACTGGAGCAGTTTGCTCATGAGGAGTGGGCCAAAATACCTGCTGAGAGGTGCAGAAGTCTCATTGACAGTTACAGAAATTGTTTGATTGCAGTGATTGCCTCAAAAGGTTGTGCAACAAAATATTAAGTTAAGGGTACCATCATTTTTGTCCAGGCCTGTTTCATGAGTTTGTTTTTTAAAATAATTCTGTTGAACCACAATTCAAAAGTATTGTCTGATTTTTAATGGTTAATTTTCATAGAATTTTTATTTATTAGCACTTTTGTAAGATTCAAGTTATTTCTGTGACTATTGTGGGTTTTTCTTTCATTAACAGAGGGGTACCAACAATTTTGTCCACGTCTGTAAATGTAGTAAACCAATGAGAAAAAGCTACAAATTTATGAAAGAAGCTGCAAAGTTTCAAGAAAAAAATATGCTTAGAATTGATGCTTCAAATGGATTTTGTTCAGTTATGCAACATGATATAGAAGGGTCTATGACTCTTCATAAATTTACATTTTTTTTTCCTCATCCATTTAGAACCTGCTTCAAATGAATCCAGCTACTGCCTTGTATGTAGAAAATTTTCCCACAAATGGGTTTTTTATGACAGAAATTTGCAACTTTTGCTCAGAAAATGTTTTTCTCCTCATTAATTTGTGACTTTTTTCGTATACCTCTAAGACTTTTTTTTTGTAAATTTGTGACTGTTTTTGGCAATATTTAGAGTATTTTATATAAATTTGCAACTTTTTACTCAGTATTTTGCAATGTTTCTCTCATACAGTAAATGTTACTCTTTCCAGGTTACAAAACTATTATTATAATTTGCACCTGAACGTAAACAGAGGAACCATATCAACCCCAATCTCAATAAAATAAAGTAAAAAAAAAATAAAACTTCCCGCTTCAACGGTGAAACCCTGCTGGATGACTACCTGGTCCAGGTCGAGCTGGCTGCTGCGTTGAACGGCTGGCCACCCGAAGAGACTGCCATGCAGGTCGCACTGGCCCTGGAGGGAGGGGCTCTCCGCATGCTGTCCGATCTCCGGCCTGAGGAATGTCGCAGCTGGCCAGCGCTACAAGGAGCGCTCCAGAGGCGGTTTGGGAGAGTGGCCAATGCTGAGCATGCCGAGGAACAGCTGGCCAACCACCGGCAAGGCAGCCAAGAGAGCCTGGGAGCCTACGCAGCGGACACACGGCTGCTGACACGATGTAGCTACCTGGATTTCAAGCCGGGAGTAGTGGAGAAGCTCGCCCTCCAGAACTTCATCCAGGGGCTCTGCCAGCCCAGCTCCAGAGCCACATCCGGATTCACGCTGCGAGCAGCTGGGACACGGCTGTGGCAGAAGTGGAGCAGGTGGAGCCGCTAATGGATTGTGCAGCTGATGCTTCGGCACCGAGGCAGAGAGCCTTCCAGGACACGGCTGAGAGTGAGGAGGAGGAACTGCGCCGGACCACAGCGGCACAACCAAGGAGAAGATGGCCACGGCGGCGCAAGGAAAGGTGCTTCCGCTGTGGGGAGCCAGGACCCATCGCACGGTACTGCCCGGCACCCACCCCCGCAACAAACCGGCCCCTCGCCAACACTAAACTAGAGCGAGATGGCATGGACGGGGACCTGCCGCCTCCCACAGACATTCTCCCCAATGAACTGTCACCACATGTGGGCCGAATTGGCCACTCGCCAGGGATGTACCTACAGTGCAGCCTGGACAACATGCTAATCCGGACCCTGATCGACACCGGTTCTACCATCTCCCTGGTCCAACCCAGAGTGCTGCCAGGTACAGACAAGGCAGAACCGCAGGGGTGGGAACCCACCAGGCACCGAGTCACCACAGCTACCAGTGAGCGCGCCAGACTGGGAGGGCAGAGAGTTCTTGTGGTGGGGGTGGCCGGCCAGAACACAAACCACCCATTCTGGCTGGCTGACATTCAAGACCCCTGCATTATTGGACTTGATCTGCTTGCAGCATGGAGCGCAAAAATTGACACCGCCAGATCATCCCTCCTGCTGGGGGCTCGGACCATCATGCTCTGCAGCAGGGCCCAGAGGAGGAACCCGGAGGCCTGCGTGATCGAGGGGCCACCAGGGCAGACCGAACCGGGTGGGTCACCACAAGTGCTGAACGCAACGGCGCCACCAGCATGAGCAGAGGGAGCGTGACCACCAATAAAGACAGCAACGGGGAGGGCCACAGCGGAGCGGATCAATGTGTCAGCAGAAACACAGCAGGCGGTCGAGGAATTGTTCCAGCAGAGCTGCAGCGGACTGAAATCGGGACAGAGACGCCAGCTGTGGGAGCTGTTGGACTGCTACATGGACGTCTTTGCTGCGAAGGATGAGGAGTGCACCCAATCTAGCTTGGTGCAGCACGGGATCGACACCGGTGAGACCAGGCCGATCCGACTCCACCCCCGCCATCTGCCTTTTTCAAGGCGGGCGGCAGCAGAACAAAAAGTAAGGGAAATGCTGTAGGCAGGCATTATTGAACCCTCCAGCAGCCCCTGGGCGGCACCAGTGATGCTGGTTAGGAAGAAGGACGGTTCGTGGCAGTTCTGTGTGGATTACCGATGCCTGAATGACGTCACCAGCAAGGATTCCTATCCCCTGCCCCGCATCGATGACGCGCTGGATCACATCGCCGGCTCCAGCTGGTTCAGCTTGCTGGACCTCCACAGCGGCTATTGGCAGGTAGAGCTGTCACCTGAGGCCCGCCAGAAAACAGCCTTCTCCATCGGGCAGGGACTGTATCAGTTCAAGATGATGCCGTTTGGACTTTGCAACACCCTGGCCACCTTTAAACGTCTGATGGAGCGAGTGTTGATTCCACCAGTGTTATGTAGTGTCCGTAGAATTGACCAAGTGCATTCTGGGTAGGGTAGGAACCTTTAGTTTGCTGAGATCACGTCAACGTAGGAGACATCATCACAAAGCAGCTGTGTTTTAAACTGTAATAGTCGTTCTCACAACCGCCGTGGAGAAAAGGTAAACCACGGAATAGGCTTTTATCGTTTTCCAGCATGGAAGAAAAACAGCACAGCCCACGTTTCGGATGTAACTAGGTGACGCCTGGCCTGGATTGCAGCAGTCAGAAGACCCAACATAACTTTCAAACACACACCTGTATCGATGGTGGTGTGCTCAAAGCATTTTCATAAAGATACGTTATGATTTATTGTGTATGTCTGTTGTTAAAACTTACTTGTGTTGTGGTTAAGACTTGCTTGGTCACAGCTTTTACCCTACGTCAGCAGTGCTAAGCTAAACAGAGCTAAGCTAAAGAAAGACTCCGATATCCAAGTAACTAGAGAAAGTTACCACTCACACACCTGTGTGAGCGGGTTTAATTTGTTCTACTCCAAAGTATTTTCTTACCTTTTCCTTTGCTTTAACAGGCAGACCAGCTTATGAAATGCTAGACTGTGATCCTGACTGGGCACCTTCTCTAAACCTTGGGCATGCAGAGCTTCCAGCTACCACTCCAGACAGGTTTAACCGCTTATGCAGACAGGTGAGATTATGGCAAAAAGAATCAGCAGGGCATGCAAGTGATCCCCCCCAGCACAGACCCCCAACATCACTGGCCCCGTGACTGAGATGGATAATGTAGCTCCTTCAGGTAGTCTTTTTTTTACCTATGTTTTTCTTTCTAAAATGTGTCTTGGGATTCCTTTTGATTACAAAATATATTAACTACAGCTGTTTATTGTCCTGATCACCAACAGATGATGCCACACATCTGGCTGAGATGGAGGAGATGACATCTGATGAAGCAGCACAGATCTGTCAGGCTGATGATGCTCCAGAGGAAAATGTGCAAGAACTACAGAACTGCAGCATGTGTCACCTTAGACTTAAAGAAATTTTACTCTTGCAAGAGGAGAACAGAAAGTTAAAGGGAGAGCTCTCCAGAAAGACCCTGGATGAGAATTTCCTCAAAGATAATGACTCAAAGGTGAAATATTACACTGGGCTTCCATCTTTCAGTTTAATGGCTCTGCTGATGCAATTTTTTCCCAGCCTACCAAAGACAGAAAAAATTCCCATTTTCAAATTCTCCTTTTAACTATGATGTGTTTGTGGCTTAATTTGCCTCTTGAACATATTGCACACCTTTTTGACATAAGCAGACAAACCGCATCCATCCTGTTCTGCGACACCATAAATGTGCTCCATGCACACCTCAGCCCTTTGGTGTACTGGCCAAAGAGACCTTGTTTGCAGGCTAGCATGCCACATCAGTACGTTGAAATGTTTGGCAATAAGGTCACAGTTATTATTGACTACTTTGAACTTTTTAGTTTTAGAATGTAGACACAGGTTTTTGGTGTGGTTTAGCCCTTTTGACATCATGTCTTTAACTGTGTCAATAATATTGAAGCAGTTAAAGCAGCACCTCTTCAATTTTTCTTATTGCTCAAACATTTTTCTTTCTTTCCTCTTTTTATATATGTTAATCACACTGAGTTGCCCTTGTGTATGAAATGTGCTCTATAAATACACTTGCTTGCTTTGTAACAATTTTTGGAATAAAGTACACAATGGCTTACAATCTTCAGTTCTTTATTTCAAAGATGCAAAACTGTAACCATAACCATGACACAATACAAGAATATAAATTGACATGCATGATCGACATGTATCATTGTTCGCGCAACGTTATAGTGCATAACTGTCTCATGCTACAGCACTACTCTAATGTGCATGTTGCAAAACCACGGCTGCTGTGGGGTTGGTGCTTCAGAGTCCCACACATCCTAAATGGAACCACTGAATTTCACAGTTTTGGTTATCACAGGCAACCATGTCATCCAGCTCTTCTGGCTGCCTGCAAGTCCACCACACTTCTGCTGTGTTATGTGCCTGTCTTTTGGGATTGTGTGTGGGACCTGGCTGTAATGCAGTTAGATGTCGTCTTTTGGGCTTCTGGGTGGGTTTATCAGCTGCAGCTTTCCTCTTGTGTTGTGGGGTCAGAGTCAGTAAAGTGACGGGCAACAAGCTCAGGTAGGAAAACTTTATAAAAAAAAAAGTTCTGGGCCACTGGTAAAATTATTTGCTCCCACAGGTCAGAATCTGGTGTGACACGTTCAACAACACAACTTTTTGTGGTCCACACAACAAAGTCACAGAAATGTGAGCCTGTCACAAAGATTTGCGTTTGTACCTGCTTGTAGTACTTGTGACTGTGCTTGAGTTCTAGTCTCCCATCAGAGTTTCAGGTAAAAATCCTTGTCTGCACAGGCCTGCAGGATGTTGTTGTGGTGCTTATATGGGGATTTTATTTCCACACAGCCGTTTTCACAACAGGTGCAGGACACAAGTGCATCAGGGGTTGCACCAACTTCAGGAAAGGAGGGGTTGAATATAAAATATTATAAGCACACTTTCACATGTATATTGGGTGCATAATTCAATTTATGGTATGCACTTATTTTATTTAGTAAATAAATACTTGTAATCAAGACAAGAAATTAAAAAAAACCACCTTTGTGAGCACAGTTGTCTTCAAGTCTACCTTGTACATCTACAAGTCATGCACCCATCCGTCTGTGAACTGCACTTTTTCTTGCTTCAAAGACCTAAAGTTACTAAAAACTTCATGCGTGTGTGGACTTATGCTTACAGTCATATAATTATAAATGAAGGCATGGTCGAAGTTTGGCAGAATGTTTACATCCGAACTCCACGTGATATGTTGGTAGCGATCTAGTCCATTAACCCCTTCAAGCTTCGCCAAATAGCGTGCCTTTGCAGTCCCATTCAATTTGGCGGAGTACGGTCCCTTTAAATTTTCCTTCACGGTCCATTTTGTGATTTTTTTTTTTTTTTTCCCGTTCATTCACAAGAAAAGCCGAGGCGCTGCGTGCTTGCAGTCCATTTACTGAACCTACCCCGCCCAGAATGCATTGCGCGTTCATGTGCCCCGGAGCCGCTGCGTTGTTTATCTGGATGACCTGCTGGTTCACGCAGTTGACTTTGACAGCGCCCTGTCCAACCACCGAGAAGTATTAGACGCCATCCGACAGGGCGGGCTGCGGCTACACCCGCGGAAAGGCCACCTATTTCGGCGGGAAACCACCTTCCTGGGCCACGTCATCAGCGCAGCGGGAGTCGCTACCGATCTAGAGAAAGTAGCAGCGGTGAAAAACTGGCCAGGGCCGCGGGATGTGGGAGAGCTGCGGAGTTTTCTCGGACTGGCCTCCTATTATAGGAGATTTGTGAAGGACTTCGCCACCATCGGCAGCCCGCTGCATCAGCGGACACAGAAGGGCGGCGCGTTTCAGTGGAGTGAGAGCTGTGCTGCTGCTTTTTCCTGGCTTCGCTCAGCGCTCATCGGAGCCCCCGTCCCGCAGTATCACGACCCGAACCGCTCTTTCATCGTGGACACGGACGCCAGCAACCAGGGCGTCAGGGTGGTGTTATTCCAGGAGGGAGAACACGGAGAGCAGACAGTTGCTTTTTTCAGCCGCACTCTCAGCAGAGCTGAAAGGAATTATTGCGTTACTCACAGAGAGCTGTTGGCTGTCATCCAGGGGCTTCGCCATTTTCGCCCGTATGTGTACGGGGGGAGGTTCCAGCTCAGGACGGATCATGCTTCCCTGACCTGCCTGCTGAACTTCAAAGAGCCGGATGGACAGTTGGTGAGATGGCTGGAGGCACTGCAGGATTATGATTTTCAGACTGTGCATCGGGCAGGCCGCCTCCATGTCAACGCTGACGCGCTGTCTCGGCGTCCCTGTGCTGAGGAGGACTGTCGTCACTGCCAGCAGGCAGAGGACCGAGACCAAGCCGTCCCACGGGCTGCTGCTCTCCGGACCGCCGTGAGCAGGAATAACACAGCGGCACACTGCTCCTCCTCGGAT
Organism: Pholidichthys leucotaenia; assembly: GCA_020510985.1. Classification (NCBI taxonomy): domain Eukaryota; kingdom Metazoa; phylum Chordata; class Actinopteri; order Cichliformes; family Pholidichthyidae; genus Pholidichthys; species Pholidichthys leucotaenia. The sequence goes on along the minus strand of CM035837.1, from coordinate 389,296,342 downwards.
AATCAGGCAGCTCTCCCCAGCGATGACGTCACAGAGGTCCTCGGCGCGCAGCAGCTGCAGAGCGAGCAGGACGGAGATCCGGTCATTTCCCGGGATCGGCAGTGGCTGGACGTGGGCCAGCAGCCCGCCTGGGAGACTGTGTCTGCCTTTGACCCAGAGACCAAGGTCCTACACTTGCAGTGGGCCAATCTCCGCTGTCACGAGGGTGTTGTGTTATCGGCAGTGGCAGACTCCAGCTGGGCAGCGTCACATCTGGCAGCTGCTGGTTCCCCGGTGGCTCCGGCCCAACGTACTCCAGCTGGTCCACGGGGCGGTGGGGGCGGGCCACTTCGGGGTGACAAAGACTCTGCAGCGTCTTCGAGCTCGGTTCTACTGGCCCGGATGTCACCAGGATATAGAGCTCCACATCCATTGCTGCGACACCTGCACGGCTCAGAAGGGGCAGACTCAGCAATTCCGCGCCCCCTTGCAGCAATACTGGGTGGGAGCACAGATGAGCGGGTAGGAGTGGACATTCTGGGCCCCTTCCCGACCACGGACCGGGGGAACCGCTACATGCTGGTTATTTCACCAAATGGCCAGAGGCGTACGCAGTCCCTGATCAGAGCGCCGCCACCACAGCATCAAAACTGGTGGACAAGATGTTCTGTCGGTTTGGCGCACCGGAGGAGCTGCACAGCGATCAGGGTTGGAACTTTGACGCAGAGGTCTTCAGGGAGGTCTGCAAGCGGCTGGGCATCTGGAAGACCCCGACCACCCCGCTGCATCCACAGAGCGACAGCCTGGTCGAACGGTTCAACCGGACCCTTACCACCCAGCTCGCTGTCTAGTGGACTAGCGAGTCTGGGTTTTCTGCCCAGAGCGAAAAAGGGGACTGTCACCAAAACTGGTGAGCCATTGGTCGGGACTGTGCGAGGTCCTACAGCGACTGTCGGGATGTGGTGTACAGGGTGAGGCTGCAGAAAAGGGGACCGGGTCATGGTACTCCACCGCGACTGTCTCGCCCCGTACCAGCTATCCGCCCCGTGGGTGGTCGAGCCGGGGCCTTCACCCCGACCAGATACTCCGACCGAGGCACAGATGAACACTAGTAGGCCTGTACGTGCTGGTCGTCGACAACGGAGGCCGCCCCGACACCTGGACGGATTCGTGTTGGACTTTTGAACTGGACTTTTATTATTCTGGGGACAGAAACTAGTCCGGGGGGGACAGTGTAATGTCGGGGCTGTGTTAAAGGGGCGGAGATTCTCCCGGCATGCTTTGGCAGCAGAGGATTCAAAGGGTGTTATCATTCATGTGTTCTAAAGTGTTATTGCTGTGTCATTATAACGCGCCATTATGGCTGCGTTATAATGACACAGCAGTGTTATAAGAAGAGTCAGAGCAGTGACTGATCATGCGTTTGTGTCGCCCTCAGTGAGACGGGGGTCTGTGTGAATGACCTCCCCTCCTGTCTGTGTTGAGGAAGCGTGTATAAATAAAGCCTGTTCTCGTCACAATCATCTCTCCTTTCTTGTGTGAACCCTTACAACGTCACAGTATTTTTCTTTTACATAGACCGTTGAGTAGCACGCAGCCACTTATAGGTGATGCCTGTCATGTGTTTCCTCTTGTCAGAATTGCTGTGTGGCCGCTTTGCCAACACAATGTTGTACCAATAAGGCTGATAGTTAATTGTGGCGCATTCAAGCAGGTATAGTTGGCTCATTTGGTAGTCTGTGTGTTACGGGTTTTGCTCACCTGAATTTTCTCTCTGCCCACCTACTTTTTCATTTCTGCCTACGCCACTGGTGAAAACTTGCAACTTTTAAAGCAAAGTATTTGCATTGATTCATGAATTTACTTCCAAGATCTTTTAGTAAAACAAATGGAAGAGAAATGCACCTGCAGCTGCATATTTGTTGTAACACAGACTTCAGAGAACCCTGAATTTTACACAAAACGGACGTCTAACGAACATTCTCCCGTTATGTGTAACAGTCTTTCAGTCACAAACAAGCAGAATTTTTTTTAAAATTCTTTTATTTAGCATTTTCATTTTTCACAAACAACAAAAAAAAAAACAAAACAAAAAAGAAAATCACAAACAAGCAGACATATATGAAATAAAATTTACAATTTTCTTTTGTGTTTCAGGTACTAGATCCATTTTTTCCATAGGCAAGTGTAAAGGCAAAGTCAATCGTTCCACCATGTAGATTTCTTTAACAATGTCTATCCACCCTAAAAATATTGGTGGTTCTGCACAAGACCATTTTACTTTCACTTTTTCCCATCTACCTTTAGTGAACAATATTTTTTTCTGCTTTTTTTATTATAAAACTTACATATACAGAAAACCCCTCCCTCCCAATTCCTCAAGGCTTTAAAAAAAAAAAAAATGTATATATACAGGGTCACCCTGCTGTGTTTTAACTTATCCCAGACGACACACATTTGTAATCACCTTATGATTTAACAACCAAACATTCATTGATTATTGTTATTATTATTACAATTATTATTATTTTATTACATAATTTTCAACAAAAAGAAGAGCTCTCAATATAATTTATAAAAGGGCTCCATGTCAAGGCAAAGTTCCTACGGGTTCTGCAAACATTATATCTAAGTTTTTCTAGTGGTAGAAAGGAAAGCACCTCCTTTAGCCAATGCGAGAAAGATGGGGGGTTATTTGACTTCCACTGGAAAAGAATAAGCCTGCGGGCAAGTAAAGAAGCGAATGCCAGAGCGTTACCTTGAAAAGTTGTGAGTTTGCAATCTGGGGGTATTATGCCAAAAATAGCTATGTGGGAACTCGGGATTATTTCTTGTTTGCAGATATATGAAAAGACCTCAAGTATAGATCCCCCAAAATTTGTAAGAGCAGGGCACAGCCAAAACGTGTCCTAACAAGGCTGGGGCATGGCTACATCTTGGGCAGCTAGGGTCAATAGTGGGAAAGATCTTAGCAAGCTTATCCTTTGAGTAGTGGAGACGGTGAAGCACCTTAAATTGAATAAACCTGTGACGGACACACAACGAAGAAGTATGTATGCATGTCAGACTTTGACGCCACTGCCCTTCAGAGAATTTATCCCCAAATCTTTTTCCCTATTCTGCTTTTGTTTTATCCCATGATATCGCCACTAAATTTTGTATAATCCCATAAATCGTAGAAATACGTTTCTTGGCCCAAGGATCCAAATCTAGGATTTCATCTAGTTGATTAGTCGGTGTCAACAAAGGAAAAGAGGGAAACACTTTTTTTTACAAAACTACGAATTTGAAGATATCTGAAAAAGTGGGATCTAGGTATGTTGTAATCTTTTGTAAGCATATTAAAAGAAAAAGTGTTTCCCAGGAATAAATCCTTTAAAAAAAAAACTAATCCCTGTCTACGCCAGAGGCGAAAAGCATCATCAAGCACAGAGGGTGTAAAAAACTGATTACAGTGATCCCTCGCTACTTCGCGCTTCACCTTTCGCGCCCTCAGTGCATCGCGGATTTTTCAAAAATATTCATCAAAAATTCAAAATTGAGAAATAATGGGCGGGCGCTAGCAGAAGGCAGGGAGACTACATTAGACCATCAGGTATCAACACGGAGAGCCGCACAACTCAAAAAATCCACCTCTCTGTTCGCTGTTCTCGTTTTGGCTCGGCTCGGAAATCTCACAAGCTGATTGGCCGAGACGTTTCACCCCGCAAGCTGATTGGCCAAGACGTTTCACCCACCTCCTCTCCCTGCCGAGCGCCCATGAAGGGAGGGAAGACCGCATTCATTGCTCTTTATCGCTCGTGTTACGTAGTCTCGCAGCATGGAACTTTTTGCTGTTCTCTTGTGCCATTTTGTGCGAAACAGTCTTCCCATCGAGCCACTACGCCGCCTCCTGCAGCTTCTCCAGCTCTATCGGAAGCTGCCCTCGATGATCCTGCGCTTCTAGCACCTGACGATGAGGCGTCACCTGAGGAGCAGTAAAGCTCTCATTAACCTGTGAAGTAAGTCATCTTCATCTTGAGTTACGTATCTTGTTATAAGAATAAAAGAGTTCTAAAAACATATTTATGTACACTTTATTTACATCTACGTATGTATGTACACGTACACACACACACACGTATCATATGAGAGAGAGAGAGTGAGAGAATGAACGTACGTATTATTTATGGATGATGTCATTAGGGGTGACGCTACTTCGAGGTTTTTCACTTTTCGCGGTCAGTTCTGGAACCCATTAACCGCGATAAGTGAGGGATCACTGTATTTGCTATTGGGCAGAGCGTGCTAGCCTGAACTAACATTAAAGTGCCTTCTGAACTGGAGCCATATTTTTCGAGAGGATCTAACCACCGGATTCAATACCTGTATGCGATGAGTATATGGCAACGGTGAGGATAAGATGGGTAACGGGTTGGACAGAAGCTCCATCTCAACCCAACTCAGGCCCTCCTTATTCTTATATGTATCAATCCAATGTAAACATTTTACCATGTTTGCTGCCCAATAATAAAAAATAAAGTTAGGTAGGCCCAAACCTCCTGCCTCCTTTGGTACCTCCAAGTACTTCCTTTTCATCCTAGGATTTGAACTGTTCCAAATGAATGATGAAATCAACCGGTCTAATTGTTGGAAAGCTGTTTTAGATATAAATATGGGGATCATTTGGAATATATATAAAAATCTTGGCAGAATTGTCATTTTTACTACATTTATCCAGCCTGCTAATGAAATGGGTAAGTTCGACCATTTTTAATGTCTTGAGCTGTCCGTTCAATTAATTTTCTAAAATGATGATTATAAAATCCACCTATTGAACGAGTAATCTTAATGCCTAGATACGTGAATATATTCTTTTCTAATTTAAACAGAAATCCAGAGTAATCACCATCTACATCATTAATAGGGAATAACAAACTCTTAGAGTAATTAATTTTATAGCCTGAGAAATAACCAAAATTATCTAAGATACATAATAATTTTGGTATGGTTCCTTCTGGGTTAGATACGTACACTAGTAGATTGTCTGCATACAGCGATACCTGGTGAAGTTTATTGTCCCATGAAATGCCTCTCACCCCGTCTTCTTTTCTAATCGCTATGGCCAGCGGTTCAATCGCTAGGTTAAATAGGTAAGGAGAGAGGCTGCAACCCTGTCTGCAACCCCTGTAAAGCCCGAAATAATCAGAGAGTGTGGTATTTGTCCATACTGCTGCCATAGGGGAATCATATATTATTCTGATCCAAGCTTGAAATGATGGACCCCAAAACCAAATCTTTCTAAAACAGCGAATAAGTATTGCCACTCGACATGATCAAACGCCTTTTTGGCATCTTAACGAAATCACTGTTTCTGTTTCTTCGGATGTATGTGGTATATACAGTATATTCAGAAGACGACACATGTTATAAAAAGATTGCCGGCCAGGTATAAAACCAGTTTGGTCATTGTTCACAATTGATGCTATAACTGTCTCAATGTGAGCGGCCAGAATTTTTGTAAGAATTTTATAGTCACAATTTAACAAACTTATCGGGCGATATGAGCCGCATTAGTAAGGGATCTTTAACTTTTTTAAGCAAAATCGATATAATTGCCTGCGTCATGGTCTGGGGTAATTTCTGTTGGTGGAAAATATCAGTGTATACTTGTTTAAGAATTGGAGCCAACTTAAGTGCAAATTCTTTATAGAATTCAATAGAGAAGCCATCGGGGTCTGGGGCTTTATTAGTCTGCATGGATCTTATTGCTTGTAATATTTCTGCTGTCGATATTTCTCTGTCCATTTGTACGCGGTCCTCTGGCATAATTTTTGGAATAATCAGACCATCTAAAAATTCGGATACATGTGAAAAGTCTCTGGAGATTTCAGAAGAATAGAGACTAATATAAAATTGTTTAAATTGGTCATTTATATCATCTGGGTTGGCGGTTTCTGTTCCTAATGATGTGCGGATTTTAAGAATGGTGTTGGCAGCCGCAGACTGTCTAATCTGGTGCGCCAATAATTTCCCCGCTTTCTCTCCATGTTCGTAAAAAGTCTGTTTGGATTTGAAAAACAATCGCTCTATATGTTTAATAGACATATTATCGAATTCTGTTTTTAAAAGTAACTTTTTTTTATATAATTCAGGGGTAGGAGAAACAGCATATAGGCGATCTGTTTCTGCTATATTCTGAGATAGTTCTATCATACGTTGTTTGGTTTTTTTCTCTCATATGCAGTATATGAAATTATTTGGCCTCTGAGATAAGCTTTGAGTGCTTCCCAAATCACAGATAATTGAACATCAGGAGTTTGGTTGATCTTCATAAAATCTACGATTTGTTGTGAAAGGAAGTTTTTGAAGGAGCCCGCAGAAAGCAGGAGAGGTTCAAACCGCCAGGTGCGCTGGGGTCTAGGGCAATCTGGGAAGCTCATATCTAATTGTACGGGGCAATGATCAGAGATCACAATAGCATTATATTGGCACCCCTTAACTATGGAGGAGGTTCTGCCATCTAAAAGAAAAAAAAAAATCAATTCTAGAGTAAGAGTGATGTACAGGGGAGAAAAAAGAGAACTGTTTTGTAGTTGGATTATTTTTCCTTCAAGGGTCAAAAACAGCATACGAGTCCATAAATGACTGAATGACCCTACCTGCTCTTGAAATCTTACTGTTGGGTCTTGGATTGGACCTATCTAAAAAAGGGTGTAATACACAGTTAAAGTCTCTCCCCAGTATCAGTAGATAATTGTTAAGATCAGGGAGGGTTGTTATAAAATTACTGAAGAAAGAGGGATCATCCCAGTTTGGCCCATAAATATTCGTTAAAACCACTCGTGTACCAAATATATTGCCCATGACCACTACATACCTTCCACGAGGGTCAGAGATGGTTGATGAAGAGATAAATGGAACACCCTTCTTGATCAGAATGGCTGTGCCCCGCGCTCTGCTCTCATATCTCGAACTAAAAATCTGTCCAATCCAGGCTTTTTTTAGTCTCACATGTTCGGTTGATAGGAGGTGCGAACATTCTCCCGTTATGCGTAACACAGTCTTTCAGTCACAAACAAGCAGAATTTCAAACATATAAATATTAGACTTCTAATGAAAATTAAAAGCAATACTACAGGCTGTCTTCAGTGATTCCATGACTTCCGTTCACCGTAAAATATCTCCATGATGGGACGTTGTACCGTGCACAGAGATAGAACAGGCTTGAGTGCTCATCGCTAGCCACCAGGCTAGTTTTAGGTGGCCAAGCACAGGCGCCATATTGGCGCTGATAAAAAACACAAACATGCCATAGAGCCACATAGGTATGTATGGCATTTTCTTCATTTATGCGCAAGAAGTCGAATATTACATGAGATAAACTAGAAAAGCACTCATAGAGCGCATACCTCCGCCAAGGCTCCTTCCGTTTCTCATGGACAACCTCCAAAATGTAAAGGGTTTGTAGACACCTGTGATGTTAATTAGATTACACATCTTGGTTGAACATGTCCCTATGGTCACATTATTTTCAATCTTTTCTAGGGGTACCATCATTTTTGTCCAGGCCTGTTTCATGAGTTTGTTTTAACAGTTTTTTATATACTGATGCTATTTTTGCCTCTGTCCTGACATTTTTATTAAAATTTATCTTCATAATGTTCCATATTATTATTATAACTTATAACATTCCAGTTTACTTACGTATATGATAATAATAAGTACAACAAACCATTATTTTGATGTCCCATTATCACAATGCTGCAAGGGCTGTCAAGAGAACTTTTTTAGTCCCAATATGCCGCCCAACTTTACCTGTCAAAATGTTAGCCGTGGGCACTCTCGTCTATTCTCTCTCTGTGGTACCATGGCTCTAAAGTACACAACATAGTGCAAAAGCCCTGGTTCTTGACAACGGAATATGGGAGCCTTTTCCAAGTTGGGGGAAGCTTTGACATCACTTACCCAAAGTGTTGTCATACATTTCTATTTAATGAAGAGGATGCCTGTGTGTCTCGCGCCATCATGTGTCTCTGTTTTGTGTCACACCATAAACTGTCTGGATGCTATACTGTAGTTCCACATGTCAGAGTTCCACTTTTTTGTTCCGTCATAAATTATTTACGTTATTCATATTTAAGAGTCACAATCTTGACATTTGTGCATTGATTCAGAATCATCTGCATTGCATTGCAGCAGAAAAATTATTTCCCCCACCCCTAGCATGTACTATAAAAATAAACACGGAAAGTTAAACAATGGGTTAATTGTTGGTTTAACATTTTAAAAAAAGTGTTGTGATAATATATACGTAGTTCAAGTAGCGGCAATGCCAAGAGTTTCAGATGAATGGCTTCAAGTTTAGTTAAAAAAAACGGTTAAATGAATATATGATTATGGCCTTTTGTTCACTGGTGAAAACAAATTAACTTCATTTCTTTCATTTCAGTCCAGCCCAAAGGTCATCACAGGTAAGTTAATGTAGCAGTTTTAAATCAAAATGTTGCCTGCAGCCCTTAAAATAGCTACACTATACTATAAAAGTGCTTTTTCATGAGGACTCTGATATGTATGAAAAGACAGCTGGGAATCAGTTTAGAAACAGATGACTTGCTAAAACACTGGATTAACAGATTTCACTACAATAAAATACAAACATGTTTAGCATTATTTGTTAATCATTTAAACCTGATCATCAATGACGGAGAAGCTGAATCGGACCTGACGAAATCACCTGGAGAGTGCTCAGATCTCCTGACCGTTGATCTCGACCTTAACCACAGCCTAGATGCCGACCCGTCTAGGATGTGCTTAAGGTCGAGATGGATGGCACTAGGAGAAGTGATGTTTTTCATGAAATCATAAATGCTCAGATTTCCTGACCTTTGACAATGACATTGTGCATAACCTGGAGGCAGACCGACCTGAGGATCCTTGTAAATGAGTCTGGTGAGCATCAGGGCAGCTGCCTAGGAGGAGCAGCAATTCCTGTAAAATGTGGATGGACAGACGGGTGGACGACAGATGCTGCGTCATCACGTTAGCTCCTTTATGCCATTTCATTCCTAATAGGAACATCTGGGCTCAGAAGCCCAACCCTGTCCACCTGTATAAATATCCTGACTGTGAGGGGCTGCCAATCAGAAGGCAGACGATTTAAAGGAAGGACAAGAGGGAGGGGCTAAGCCTGGGGTCTACAACCTGTGGTTCTGTAGCCACATAAGCAGAGGCAACCTGCAGCGAAAAAGCAGCAAATTTTAGAGACAAACTTTACAAATTAAAACAAAAAACAGCTAATTTATGCATAAAAAGTTGCACATTCAAAAGAAAAGTCACAAATATGAGTGAGACAAAAGTTTCAAATTCAAAATAGTTGCAAATTTGAGAGAAAAAAAAGTCACAAATTTACCACAAGAATGTCTCACATTTATACAAAAACTTTCAAGAAAAAAGCTGCAAATTTACAAGAAAAAAACTAGCCGTTTACTAATCTTGGCAAGGCAAATTTATCCTCATAATTCGGCAGCTTTTCCCCTTTAGTTTTGAGGCTTAAATATGTTTTGTGGCTCCATGTTGACTTCTGTGGCCAATAATTGCTCAGAATGACTCTTTCCACTGAAAAGGTTGCTGATACCTGGGACTTAGTGTGTAAGACAAATAAGGATTTCCCTTTTTTAAAGCTGTAATCATGTCTGCTAATGGAGTGCTGAGATATTATATAAACTGAGTTGGAAATTTGCAGAGCACTTCCTCAGGAAGACAAAGGGTCTCATTTTAAGAGACCGGTAAACAATTATACTTTAAAATGCATTTAAAACATTTGAATGCAAATACTGGCTTGCTAAAATACCCTATGATGGACTGGTAAACTAAAACCCTGAGTCAGTTAAGCTGTTCAGAAAATGGAGAGCTGAATGGATTTTATGATATCCATTATAAGCAAGAATCATAATGTGTTCTCTGTGGCTCAGGCTCAATATCTGCCGTTTAAACAGAGAAGTCGATCCCTCCGCCGGCCAAAGCTATGACTGCATACTCCTTTTCAGCTCCTGGAGGATGTCGGCGCCACTGCTCCAGGCAACAACTCTAGCTCTAGCAGAAGTGTTGCCCTCCTGACCCTGATGTTTGGCCAGGAGCTTCTCCAGAGAGTAGCCCTTCCTCGGCATCACAACATCACCCCCCCTCAGACAGGCCGTGGGACAGAAATCATTCCCGCCATCTCCCACGTAAAAGACCCGCTCGTACTCCACACCTGCATCAGAGCTCTCAGAGAGGTAGCGCTCCAGGACGTTTCTCTTGCAGAGGTTGACGGGGCACCGGGTGCAGTCGTGGGAATGATAGCACCGCACCTCCATGTGCCCGGACTCATTGAACTCGGCCGGGTTGGTGAAAACCTTGTCGACGGCAGCCCGGAGGCCTGCTGCATCGAGGATCCAGTCTATGAACAGGGTGTTGGAGTCGGAGATGACAATGCAGTCGACGGTGCTTTTGTGCTCCGATATGAATGTCAGCAAGTCTTTCATTCCATCTGTGTAGGGAATGGTCTCCATCACACCGCGGAGCCTGTCAGGGCTGACCTCCTGCTCTCCTGTAGGAATCAACAGGCACTTTTAGACCAAAGAATTCTAAGAATGATCTAAATATCTGGCTTTTTAATGTACATGTGCATATCTCTAGCAGGTTTACTAATGGGACATAATGTGACATAGCAGCTACAACTAGTATAATCCCAGCAACAAGACAGAAACTGTCATGATCAGTCTTTGTTCTTCAGGAATGCAAAAAAGTTTCAGTCTAAATAGCTGCTAACTCTAACAACTGCTAGCACGGGAGAATATTTCATGTCACGACTGGGGAGGGGGGACAATAACCAGAACATTTTCTCCAGAGTAAAGACTGAGGAGGACATTATAGGTTGTCGGGGCCCTATGCAAGACTGTTTAGGGGTCCCTATTTTTGTAATAGGGAAGAGCTCAAACCCTTTAAAACAAAAACTTTATTAAACAAGCTTGAGTCATTGCCTAGATGAAGAGAGAAAATTTAAGGCATTACATTGAATAAATAAACTGAACATAAATGCTGCAAATTTAAAATAATAAAAGTCAGAAATTTACAACAAAACAGGTGCAGATTTATGATGAAAAAGGAGCAAATCTCTGAAAAAATAGCAAATTCATGAGGAAAAAAGTAGCATGTTTACAAGGAAAAAAAATGAAGATTTATGAAAAAGTTGCAAATTTATGAAAAATAAGTTGCCAATTTAAAAGAAAAATGTTGCAAATTTATGAGGAAAAGGCTGCAAATTTACAAGAAAAATGCTGCAAATTTATGAGAAAAAGCAGCAAATTCATGTGAAAAAGTAACAAATTTACAAAAAAAAAGACACAATTTCATTAGGAAAAAGTTCACAACAAAAAAGTAATAAATTTATGAGGAAAAAAGTCACAGATTTAAAGAAAAAAAGTTGCAAATTTATGAGGAAAAAATGTTGCAATTTATGAGGAAAATGTTACAAATTTAAGGGGGGAAAAGTTGCAAATTTATAAGAAAAAGGTTGCAGATTTAAAAGAAAAAAGTTGCAAATTTATGAAAAAGAAGATGCAAATTTACAAGCTTTTTTTTTTTTTTTTTTTTTGCATTTAGCATTGGCGCCACCGGAGCGGTGGCCTAGAGGTGGAGTATCCGCCCCACAACTGGGAGGTCGGGATTCAAGTCCCAGCCGGGTAATGCCAAAGACCATATAAAAATGGAACTTCCTGCCGTCCAGCTTGGTGCGCAACAAAAATGGAATGGAGGAGGGAAATGTTGGTTACCCAGCCACAGGGGCTGCACAAGCCAGTGCACTCCCAAGCCCGGATAAATTGGGCAGGGTTGCATTAGGAAGGGCATCCGGTGTAAAAATCCTTGCAAAATCTACATGCGGGTCATTGCCATATCAGGTGATGATACGCTGTGGCGACCCCGAAAGGGAACAGCCGAAAGACAAAAAAGAAAAAAAATTGGTGCTTCAAAGTCTCATGTAGCATGATATTAAAGATTCGTGATGATATTGGGGGGGGGGGGCAGTTCCGTTTTTTTTTCAGGTTGAGGGGGACCCCCCCCCGATTCACACCTATGGCTGTTAGCGACTCGAGGACAGGGACTATGTTGCTTACACAGCAAAATTTTGAAAGTTTTTTTTGTTTTAAGTAGAACAACTCCTGTAGTAAAGAGAAAAGCTGTCATTTAATGAGTGCAGAAACTGTTGCTCTAAAACCCGTTTATAACTCTCGGCACTAAAGGTGCTTTTCCAGATGTGCACGTTGCCAGTTTCATAGGCACTAATGCACTCCCATACAACCATGGTGGTCCCATTCCTCTTCAGTCAGGAGGATACTACGTCAGTGAATTCCAAAAAGAACATCAAGTTTCCCACTTTGCCTCAGTCTATTTTCAATGAGCTTTTGACCCAAAGAAGGTGGCAGCATTCCGGGGTCATATTCATATACTGTATGGCTTCTTCTTTGCATGATGGAGCTTTAACCTGTATTTGTGGACAGCACGGCAAACTGTATTCAGACAATAATTTCTGGAAGTGTTCCTGAGCCCTGTGCAATGACTTTCATGATGGAATCGTGCCTGTTTTTTAATGCAGTGCCACCTGAGGGCCCGAAGATCACAGGCATTTAATATTGATTTTCTGCCGTGTCCCGTTTTGCACCGAGATGCCTCCAAACTCTTGGAATCTTTTGATTATATTTTGTGACAGAATATTCAAAGTCTTTCCAATTTTATGATGAAGAACATTATTCTGAAATTCCTCCACAGTCCGTGCATGTATTTTTAACAGGTTTTTGAAACACTGCCCATCTTTCTTCTGAGAGACTCTGCTCCTATAAGGTGTTCTCTTTAAATCCTGTCATGTTACTGGCCTGCTGCACATTAACTTGAGTGTTTGTAACATGTTCCTCAAGCCGTTTCTTTTTAGTACCACTTACTTTTCTAGTCTTTTGTTGCACTATCCCAGCTCTATTGAGACGTGTCACTTCTATTAAATTCAAGATGAGCAAATATTTCATAAAATAATAAAATGTCTCCCTTTTAATATGCTTTGCTGAGAATAAAATGGCAGTTCAGGAGATATGCAAATGATTGCATGCTGTTTTTATTTAATTTTACACAGCATCCCAAAATTTGTGGAAGCTGAGCTGAATATGTATAAGCGCTTCATATTCACCTATTTTACTGATAATGAACAATGTAAGATGTCTGTCATAAGGTATTAAAACATATTCTTTCAAATTTTTAACACAGTCTTTAAAAATATACATAATTTAATATGACTGTTCCCAATTCGGGGGCAGTGCCTTTGGCATGGCAAACCGGGGTGGTGGTTCCTCTCTTCAAGAAGGGGGACCAGAGGGTGTGTTCCAGCTTTAGAGGGATCACACTCCTCAGCCTCCCTGAGAAGGTCTATGCCAAGATACTGGAGAGGAGAGTCCGGCCGTTGGTCGAACCTCGGATTCAGGAGGAGCAATGTGGTTTTCGTCCTGGCCGTGGCACATCGGACCAGCTCTTTACCCTCTTGACAATCCTCGAGGGTTCGTGGGAGTTTGCCCAACCAGTTTACATGCGTTTTGTGGACTTGGAGAAGGCATTCGACTGTGTCCCTCGTGGATTTTTGTGGGGGGTGCTTCGGGAGTATGGGGTATGGGACTTGTTGTTACGAGGTATCCAGTCTCTATACAACCGTTGTGACAGTTTGGTTCGTATTGCCAAAACTCGGTCAGACTCATTCCCAGTGAGAGTTGGACTCTGCCAGGGCTGCCCTTTGTCACCTCTGATCCTGTTCATAATTTTTATAGACAGGATTTCTAGGCGCAGCCAGGGAACGGAGGGTGTCATGTTTAGTGACCACAGGATCTCATCACTGCTGTTTGCAGATGATGTTGTCCTGCTGGCCTCATCCAGCAATGACCTGCAGGTCTTACTGGCATGGTTTGCTGCCGAGCGTGAAGCAGCTGGGACGAGAATCAGCACCTCCAAGTCTGAGTCCATGGTCCTCAGCCATGTGGATTGTCCTGTTCGGGTTGGGGACAAGCTCCTGCCCCAAGTGGAGGAGTTTAAGTATCTCAGGGTCTCATTCACCAGTGAGGGGAGAATGGAGCGAGAGATTGACAGACAGATCGGAGCAGCATCTGCAGTGATACAGACGTTATACTGGTCTGTTGTGGTGAAGAGGGAGCTAAGCTCTAAGGCAAAGCTGTCGATTTACCAGTCAATCTACGTTCCTACCCTCACCTATGGTCATGAGCTTTGGGTAATGACCGAAAGAATGAGATTGTGGATACAAGCAGCTGAAATTAGCTTTCTCCATAGGATTGCTGGACTCACCCTTAGAGCTAGGGTGAGGAGCTCAGTCATCCGGAAGAGGCTCAGAGTAGAACAGCTGCTTCTACACATTGAAAGGAGCCAGTTAAGGTGGTTTGGGCGTCTGATCAGGATGCCTCCTGGATGCCTCCCACTTGAGGTGTTTCAGGCACGTCCCACTGGGAGGAGACCCTGGGGCAGACCCAGGACTCGCTGGAGAGACTACGTCTCCCAGCTGGTCTGGGAACACCTTGGTATCCTCTCTGAAGAGCTGGAGGAGGTGGCTGGGGAGAGGGAAGTCTGGCCTTCTCTGCTTGAGCTGGTGCCTCCGCGACACGGACCTCCAGAAAAGCGGTAGAAGATGGATGGACGTTCCCAATTCCTATCTTATATATTCCCGAAAAGGCAAAACGTATTGAAACTAAACAAGTGATCAATTAAAATGCAACCAGCATGATGAACTCATACCTATGTAGCTCATCACTCTACCCATAAACTCAGTCCAGTGGCCTTTTCTGTAGGAATTCTTCACAGAGTCAGGAAGAGTTGGACTTGGAAGACATCTAAAAACAGAAAAAAACAGTAGATCAGCTCATTCCACTGGTAATTTTACTTTTGATGAATAACACAAAAATGTGCTGTTAATAGTTTACAGGTGCATCTCAATAAATTAGAATGTCATCAAAAAATTAATTCAATTCAGTAATTCAATTCAGAAAATGAAACTCCTATATTATATAGATTCATTACACACAGAGTGATGTAGTTCAAGTGTTTATTTCTTAGTTATGGCTTATAGCTCATGAAAACCCCAAATTCAGTTTCTCAAAAAAATTGAATATTTCATAAAATTCATTTTAAAAAATGTTTTTTTAATAGAAATGTTGGCCGGCTGAAAAGTACTATGTCCATGTACACACTCAATACTTGGTTGGGGCTCCTTTTGCATGAATTACTGCATCAATGCAGCGTAGCATGGAGATGATCAGCCTGCGGTACTGCCGAGGCGTTATGGAGGCCCAGGTTGCTATGATAGCGCCCTTCAGCCCGTCTGCATTGTTGGGTTTTGTGTCTCTCATCTTCCTCTTGACAATACTCCATAGATTCTCTATGGAGTTGAAGTCAGGCTAGTTTTCTGGTCAATCAAGCACAGTGATACTGTGGTCATTTAACCAGGTTTTGTTACTTTTGGCAGTGTGGACTGGCACCAAGTCCTCCTGGAAAATGAAACCAGTATCTCCATAAAGCTTGTCAGCAAAGGGAAGCATGAAGTGCTCTAAAATTTCCTGGTAGACGACTGCACTGACTTTGGACTTGATAAAACACAATGGACCAACACCAGCAGATAACATGGCTCCTCAAATCATCACTGACTGTAGAAACTTCACACTGGACCGCAAGTAACTTAGATTCTGTGCCTCTCAGCTCTTCCTCCAGACTCTGGGACCTTGATTTCCAAATGAAATGCAAAATTTACTTTCATCTGAAAAGAGGTCATCTGCTGGTGTAGGTCCACTGTGTTTTATCAAGTCCAAAGTCAGCGCAGCCATCTACCAGCGAATTTTAGAGCACTTCATGCTTCCGTCTGCTAACAAGCTTTATGGAGATGCTGATTCCATTTTTCAGCAGGACTTGGCACCTGCCCACACTGCCAAAACCTGGTTTAATGACCATGGTATCACTGTGCTTTATTGGCCATAAAACTAGTCTGACTTCAACTCCATAGAGACTCTATGGAGTATTGTCAAGAGGAAGAAGAGAGACACCAGACCCAACAATGAAGATGAGCTGAAGGCCGCTATCAAAGCAACCTGGGCCTTTTGGACACCTCAGCAGTACCACAGGCTGATCACCTCCATGCCACACCACACTGATGCAGTAATTCATGCAAAAGGAGCCCTGACCAAGTATTGAGTGAGTGTGTACATGGACATACTTTTCAGTAGGCCAACATTTCTATTAAAAATCAATTTTTTTAAATTAATTTTATGTAATATTCTAATTTTTTGAGAAACTGAATTTGGGTTTTCTTAAGCTGTAAGCCATAACCATCAAAATGAAAATAAATAAACACTTGAAATATATCACTCTGTTTATCCTTTTTTTTTTTTTTTTTTTTCCTTTGAAAGACAAAAGTAAAATAGAAAGATGTCTTTACCTTCTTTACATGTTTCAACTGCACTGCAGCCTTCATCAGAAGAGTCAGCTGATTGCTGCCAGGTGACATTTATCAGCTGATTTTCGTAGGCGGGGCCAGCTCAGCAGATCTGTCAGATCCACCGAGCCGGCCCCGCCTCCCGCCATCAGATGGTCTCTGGAGAATGTGGTCCCAGGTGTGAGAAAGCATAAAGGCCCCCTCATCTCGGTTCATGGTGTCTTTTCCCCGCTTTCTGATCTCTATTGCCTCCTTGATCCAACGTTTGTGTCTGTTGCTCTCCGATCCAATAATTTTTGTGTTGTCCCAGTCCATGATGTGATTATTTCTTTTGCAGTGATCTGATATTGCTGATTTTAATGTTTCTTGTTCTGCTTTTTCTTTTTGTGATCTTGTGAGTCATCCTTGCGTTTCCTTCTCACATTCCTTTTAGTGTTCTTTTTTCCTTGTGGTGAATAATCTTCCGGTTTCTCCAATGTAGGTTTTGTTGCATGATCTGCATGATATTTCATATAATACATTGCATTTATTGTCTTGTTCTATTCTGTCCTTGGGGTGTACTAATAACTGTCTTAATTTTTTGTGTGGTTTGACTGCTGTGTTTATTTTGTATTTTTTCATGATCCTTTGAATTGGTTCCGTGATCCCTTGTATGTATGGTATAGTTATGGTGTCCTTGTTTTTGATTTCAGCTTTTGTTCTATGTCTTGTGTCCTGTTTATTTTCTTTGTTTTTGACTTGCTGTTTCCCTTTGTTTATGGCCCATACTGGATATTGGCAGCGTATAAGTGCATGTTTTATGTGGTTTTCCTCTTCCTGTCTGTCTTCTTGTTCCGTGATGATGGTGGCTCGTTCATATAATGTCCTGACGACTGATAGCTTGTGTGCTGTGGGGTGTTCCGATGTCCAAAGTAGGTATTGATCTGTGTGGGTTGGTTTCCTGTAGACTGTGATTTTTATGCTGCCGTCCTCGTTGTGGTGGATTTTCATGTCCAGAAAGGCTATGGTGCCATTTTCCTCCTCTTCGTGTGTGAATTTTATGTTCCCCGTACTGTCTGTACTGTTCAGATGGTCAGTGAGTTCTTGTGTATGTCCTTTCCTTATTTTTTCCAGAATGTCATCTACGTATCTCTTCCAAAGGGTGGGTTTGCATATTGTGGGTGCTGTGTTGATGGCTTTATTTTCCAGATCCTCCATAAAAAAAACTGCTCATGATGGCTGATAGTGGGTCTCCCATTGCAAATCCTTCTTTTTGTTTGTAGATTTTTCCTCTGAATTGAAAATAAGTGGATTTTGCAACAAACTGTAGTAATTTGGATATGTCATGGACTGTGAGGTTGGTGCGTCTTTTTAGGGTACTGTCCTTGTTGAGGCGTTCTTGCACTATATGTAGTGTGACGTCAATAGGAGTCTTTGTGAATAAAGAGATGACGTCATGTGAGATGAGGATCTCGTCTGATTCTATTTTTATGTCTTTGAGTTCTTGTGCCAGCTCTTTTGAATTTTTACAGTGAAAGTCTGATAGTCCAAGGAGGGGTTTGATGATTTCAGCTAGGGCTTTTGATAAGTTGTATGTGACTGATCCAATGCTGTCTATTATTGGCCGCAGTGGGATATCCTTTTTATGTATTTTCGGTGTTCCATAAATCCGAGGGGTGATGCTGGCTGTGGGGATCAGGTGATCATATGCGTCCTTTGTGATTTTATTGCTTTCTAATAGAGGTTTTAGAAGGGCTTTGAGCATTTTTTTCTTTTCTTCTGTCGGGTTTGTTTTAATGATTTCGTATGTGTTACTGTCTGCCAACATGGTTTCCATCTGTTTTTCGTATGTTTCCGTGACGGCGGGAGGCGGGGCCGGCTGGGTGGATCTGACAGATCTGCTGAGCTGGCCCCGCCTACGAAAATCAGCTGATAAATGTCACCTGGCAGCAATCAGCTGACTCTTCTGATGAAGGCTGCAGTGCAGTTGAAACATGTAAAGAAGGTAAAGACATCTTTCTATTTTACTTCTGTCTTTCAAAGGAAAAAAAAAAAGGATAAATAATTAAAAGAAGACAAAATGAACCTGTTTGACGTATATCACTCTGTGTGTAATTAATCTATATAATATAGGAGTTTCATTTTCTGAACTGAATTACTGAATTTAATTAACTTTTTGATGACATTCTAATTTGTTGAGATGCACCTGTATAAGTTGCCCTGTAATATCTACTTTATAACCCAGGTGTCGCTGTTGTCATCAACCACGGTGTGGTCAAAATCAAGCGCCACCAGAATCTTCATTTTATCTTTAAATAAAGAAAACACAAATAGCACAATTATACTCCCAGATAAAGTAAGAGAACACATAGCAATTAGCTCTTAAATGACACAATTCACGACGTCGTTCTCAAGCAGCCCTTATGTTTTTCTGGTAAAACGTTCGAGTAGTAAACACTTTTACTTTCGTCTCTCTCCGGTAAGCCGATTGTATCCAGAAGCCTTACCGAATATTGTGTAAGTTGTTGGGGGGGTTTTCTTTGTTGGCGAAGCTTCAATATAACAGTATTATATTTAAAATTAAATATTTTTTACATGAAGTCTGGCGTAAATTCGTCTCTACAAGTAAACGTGATCCTTCCATTAACATCCAATTTACAACGGATGGTGGCCAATAATAGGGCTAAGGTTAATTCATTTATTAAATTGTGAGGCAAAACATATAATATTTTAAACATAAATACCAGAAAACTGACCTCAGTAGCTGCCCGTCAGTCCACAGTCCACCGGTTTCTCTTCTTCTGCTCTATGATAGGCTGCGATTTGCGACTCACTACCGCCACCTGCTGCTTTATAGAAGTGTTGCTTTTGACATACCCACTTAAAATACATTAAAAAAGTAGAATATGCAATATTTTCTCTTTTCAAATATTCCAGAAACACCTAAAATGTAAAGATTTGTAAAGATGATTTATAAAGAAACCTTTCTTTTGCTGTCCTGCCAAATGTGATAATTTTGATATTGCAGAGCTATGAATTCATATATGATTTTTGTAGGGCTGACAAAAGGGATAAATACCATATTACACCAGCAGGGAGTCAAAAATCCTGAGTTTCAACTTAATTCCATTAATTTCTAGAGTATAGCAGAACATATAACGATAACAGTTACTTGCCGGTTCACTTGGTGTCACTGGTGATAGTCTTGGAGAAGTCATCATGGGTCATCAGTAAAAAAAAAAAAAGTTATCAAATTTGCTTCAGCCTAGAGGATTAAGGCTCATTACTGCCATCTGGTGTTGCCAGTAATCACCTGCAATTTCTACATAGTCCACCTTTACCTACAGAGTCTGCCAGAAAAGAATATCATATAGAGCCGGCTCCACAAACAACGTGCACAGGCACCTGAGAACTGTCCACCCAGCAGTGCAATGGGAAGATAAAACACAGTCAGTTGAGTGTGATATTAATGAAGGTGCCAGTGTCTCTACTGCAACTGTTGCTGCTAAACCTACAACCCAGAGCTCTATGAGACAGTTTTTGCAGAAGTCTGTTTTCCCAGCAAGACAGAACTCAATTGATGAAGAACTGGCAAAAATGATTGCACTTGATTTCCAACCATTTTCAGTTGTGGATGATAAAGGATTCAGGAAGTTTATTCATGCACTCAATCCAATGTATGCAATTCCAAGCAGGAAAACACTCTCCCAAAAAATCATCCCAGGCCCATATGACAGAGAACGTGCATCACTGCAAGAGAGGGTTAAAAAAGCGACAGCAGTCTGTCTAACGACTGACAGCTGGACATCCCAAACCACCACATCCTTCTTGTCAGTAACGTGTCACTTTATTGAAAATTATAAAATGGTGTCCTGTCTTCTGGATTGTTTTGAGTTCAGCGACAAACACACTTCTGAGAACTTAGCAGAAGAGCTGCTCAAACACTGGTTTGCAGTGTTTTGTGTTGTTTCACTTTAAATTTGTTTAGAAGGAAAAGCTGAAAATTTAAAGAGCTATAAGTTGAATTGTAAATAGTTGATTTTTGAATTTTATAATTTACTTTTTACATTTTATGTGGAGTGAATAAACAAAAGCATATTTATATAATAAACATATAAATAAAAAACATTTTTTACATTAGTAATTAATTTTGTGCATAATTTTATATTGTTGTTGATAATAAATTAAATTAATAAATTAAAGCAACAAAACAACCTGAAGAGCCGCTTGGGAGCCGAAAGAGCCGGTTCTCTAAAAAGAGCCGGAATTCCCATCACTACTACCCCGCTCTTTGTGTTATTATAATGCCGGAAGATGTCTGGCTTTCGCTGATCACCACTAACACTGTTGTCATGGTGCATGGATGAGAGTGCCAAAACTGCCTTTCCTCTAGCTGGTTCACCGTCAGATTCTATATCAGAATGGTCTGACATCTCAGAAATATGATCATCATTGTCCGATGCCGACTCGTCTCCATCAGTGGAACTGTTTTCATCATCACTTTGGGCTTGAAGTATTAGTCTCAATGCTTCAGCAGCTGTAAATCTTGCTATCCTAGGTCTGTTAGCTATGGTTCACTGCAATACAATATAAAGTACTGATTAGAACTTTAGATTGTTCACACCTCCTCTGTGTTGGTCATTGGGGGCTGAGATCGTCACTTCCTTGTGGTAACGTATCGTCACTTCCTGTTTTGCTGTCTGCCTGTGTGGTTTGCTCTCCAGCTCTCGAGCCACTAGCTATGGCTACTAGCTCTCTTTCCTCTCCTCCTCTGGTGTGCTCTCTCTGTCAGATGTTTAGCTACACCTCTGCCTCTTTTAGTGATAACGGTAAATGTAATAAATGTTGTCTTTTTGAGGCGCTCGAGGCGAGGTTGTCTGATTTGGAATCCCGGCTCCGCTGCATTGAAACACCGTCTGCGCCAGTTAATCTCGACGGACGCCCATTAGCTGCAGCGGAGCTAGCTAGCTTAGGTCCCCCTGTCACCGGTTCCCCGGCTCTCCTCTGCAGCGAGGAGACTGGGTGGGTGACGGTGAGAAGGAAGCCTAGTCGCAAAGCCCCGGTTCACCACCAACCTGTTCACGTTTCTAATCGTTTTTCCCCGCTCAGCGACACACCCGCTGAGGAAAAAAACTCTGATCATTGGCGACTCTGTAGTCAGAAACGTGAACCTAGAGACTCCAGCGGCCATAGTCACATGCATTCCTGGGGCCAGAGCAGGCGACATCGAGTCAAATTTGAAAATGCTGGCTAAAAGTAACTGTAAATATTCCACAATTGTTATTCACGCCGGCATTAATGACATCCGTCTCCGGCAGTCGGAAGTCACGAAACTTAATGTAGAATCGGTGTGTGACTTTGCCAAAACGATGTCTGCCACTGTAGTATTCTCTGGGCCCCTCCCCAATCTGACCAGTGATGACATGTTTAGTCGCTCGTCATCCTTGAACCGCTGGCTGTCTGTGTGGTGTCCTAAAAATGACGTGGGCTACATTGACAATTGGAGCTCTTTTTGGGGAAAACCTGGTCTTATGAGACGAGACAGCATTCATCCCACTTTGGATGGTGCTTCTCATTTATCTAACAATCTGGCATCTTTTTTATCCAAATTTCCAAAACCGTGACTACTCAGAGTTGGGACCAGGAAGCAGAGTCGCAGTCTTACACACCTCTCTGCAGCTCCTCTTCATCCGCCACCCCTCAGCTTAGCCCCTGTCTTCCCCATCAGAGAATCGTTGTCTGCTCCCTCCAAAGTAAATAAAAATATAATGTATAAGCATCCCAAAGTGATAAAGCAAAATATTGGTAAAACTCAAATTAAACATAAAGCCTCTAAATTGAATGATTTGGCCTCTGTTCCTCCTCATAATTTAAAAATTAAATGTGGTTTATTAAATATTAGGTCTCTAACTTCCAAGTCTCTGTTAGTCCATGATCTGTTAATTGATCATCAGATTGATTTAATTTCCCTTACAGAGACTTGGTTAGGACAAGAGGATTATGTTGGTTTGAATGAATCAACTCCCTCTGGTTATTTAAACTGTCAAAATCCCAGAAGTTCTGGTCGTGGAGGAGGAGTAGCAACAATTTACCATTCCAAATTACTAGTTAATGTAAAGCAAAAAACATGTTATAATTCCTTTGAGGGCCTGGTCCTCAGTGTTGGGCACTTTAGCAATTCCAGGTTAAACCCAATTTTATTTGCCATAGTTTATCGTCCCCCATCAACCTATTCAGAATTTTTATCCGAATTTCCTGATTTCTTAGCTGATTTAGTGCTGAAATCTGATAGAATAATTATAGTAGGGGACTTTAATATACATGTGGATGTAGATAGTGACTGCCTTAATGTGGCTTTTAATTCAATATTAGACTCGATTGGGTTTTCTCAGAAAGTAGGAAATTCTACTCATTACCTCCACCATACATTGGACCTTGTTCTGACATATGGCATAGAAATAGAAAATCTGGTAGTGTCTCCTCATAACCCTGTACTGTCAGACCATTGTCTGTTAACCTTTGATTTTACTATTTCTGACTATTTGGCTCCTAAAGAAAAATATTATCACAGTAGATGCCTCTCAGATGATGCTGTTTCCAAATTTATGCAGATTGTTTCCTCTATGCCATGTGTCAACACAACGGAAATAAGCTATAGACAGCTTGCTCCTTCTGTAATTGATAACATGGTGGATAGTGTTTCAGCTTCTCTACATCAGGCTCTAGACTTGGTGGCCCCCTTAAAAAAGAAAAAGTCTAATCAGAGATTTTTAACTCCTTGGTTCAACACAGAAACTCGTAGCTTAAAACAGAAGACTCGTCAATTAGAAAGAAAATGGCGCTCTACTAATTTAGATGAAATCTATTTAGCTTGGAGAAATCATCTTTTAATTTATAAAAAATCTCTTAGAAAAGCTAGAACGAGTTATTACTCTGCATTAATAGAAGAGAACAAGAATAATCCCAGGTTTCTTTTCAGTACTGTAGCCAGGTTGACAAAGAGTCAGGACTCTGTCAATCCTAGCATCCCCTTAGAGCTTACTAGTCAGGACTTTATGAACTTTTTCAATAATAAAATTTCATCCATCAGAGATAAAATCAATCAGATTCTTCCCACAGTTAACTTAAATACTGTAACTACTACAACTCCTTCTATTGATGTCTGTCTTGATGAGTTTACTCCAATCGACCTTTGTGAGTTAGACAAAATAGTTTCCTCATCCAAACCTTCAACTTGTCTTTTAGACCCTATTCCTACCAGGTTATTTAAAGAAGTCTTCCCACTTATTGGTAGCTTTATTCTTCATATAATCAATTCTTCATTAACTTTAGGCCATGTACCGCAGGCTTTTAAAACGGCTGTAATTAAACCCTTACTCAAAAAGCCAACGCTAGATCCAGGAGCTTTAGCTAACTATAGACCAATCTCTAATCTCCCTTTCATTTCAAAAATCTTAGAAAGAGTTGTTGCTATGCAATTATTTGACCACCTGCAGGGAAATGGTTTATTTGAGGAGTTTCAATCTGGGTTTAGAATCCATCATAGCACTGAAACAGCCTTAGCGAAGGTCACTAACGACCTCCTCATTGCATCTGATAATGGACTAGTTTCTGTACTTGTCCTTTTAGATCTTAGTGCAGCTTTTGATACTATTGATCATAATATTCTACTTGATAGATTAGAACACTATGTTGGACTTAATGGAACTTCGTTGCAGTGGTTTAGATCTTATTTATCTGATAGGTTCCAGTTTGTTCATGTAAATGATGAGTTTTCTCTCAGCTCAAAGCTTAGTCATGGAGTTCCACAGGGATCTGTGCTTGGCCCTACTCTTTTTAGTTTATATATGCTTCCGTTAGGCAACATTATTAGAAAGCACTGTATACATTTTCACTGTTATGCAGATGACACACAATTATACCTGTCAATGAAGCCAGATGATACTAATCAATTAGCCAAGTTAGAAGCCTGTCTTAAGGAAATCAAAGTTTGGATGACTTGTAATTTCCTGCTATTAAATTCAGATAAGACTGAAGTCATTCTTGTTGGTCCAAAAAACCTTAGAAATTCCTTTCCAAATCAAACTTTCAGTTTGGATGCAGTTACTCTTTCTCTTAATAGCTCTGTGAGGAACCTTGGAGTTATTTTTGATCAGGATTTGTCCTTCAATTCACATATTAAATTTGTTTCTAAGACTGCCTTCTATCATTTGCGTAATATTGCCAAGATTAGGAGCATCTTGTCTCAGAGTGATGCTGAGAAGCTGATCCACGCTTTTGTTAGCTCGAGATTAGATTATTGTAATTCTTTATTATCAGGTTGTCCTAAAACATCTTTAAAAAGTCTTCAGCTGATCCAAAATGCTGCAGCAAGAGTTTTAACAGGTACTAGAAAGAGAGATCATATCTCTCCGGTTCTGGCCTCCCTTCATTGGCTTCCCATAGAGTTTAGAATTAAGTTTAAAATCCTTCTTCTTACTTACAAAGCTCTAAACAATCAGGCTCCTTTTTATTTAAAAGATCTGATACTACCGTATCATCCTAACAGAGCACTACGCTCCCAAAATGCAGGTTTACTTGTAATACCTAGAATCTCCAAAAGTACAATGGGAGGCAGAGCCTTCAGTTATCAAGCTCCTCTCCTGTGGAATCAGCTGCCAATCTGGATTCGGGAGTCAGACTCGATCTCTGTTTTTAAGAATAGGGCTAAAACCTACCTTTTTGATATAGCCTACAATTAGGGAGGGATCATGTGTTTTCTGAACCCTCCCTTAGTTATGCTGCTAATAGGTTTAGTCAGCCGGGGGACCTCCAGTAATGCACTGGGCCTCACTCCTTTCCTCACTCTCTATGAAATATTTTTTTTTTTGCTGGTCATTAACATTTGTTTGTTCTCTCCCATAGATTGAGTCCCCATCGTGCTGTTTGCTCTCTACATGTCTGTTCTTTTCTTCTTCTCTATCCCCTCACCCCCCAGCCAGTCGCAGCAGATGACTGCCCCTCCCTGAGCCTGGTTCTGCTGGAGGTTTCTTCCTGTTAAAAGGGAGTTTTTCCTCTCCACCGTCGCCAAGTGCTTGCTCACAGGGGATCGCCTGATTGCTGGGGTCTTTCTGCAACTGTGGGGGTCCTCCCTACAGTTGATAGTGCTATGAGATGACTGTTGTTGTGAAATGGCGCTATATAAATAAAGTTGAATTGAATTGAATTAGAAGTGGAACATTTGAATAAAATTTATAAAACCAATGTTTAAAAACCAGTGCTTCTCTTCGGGGTTATAAATGACCCCACAAGAGTTTGCGATGTCTACGCCACACCAATTGGTTGATCCCTGCAAAAAAAACTATGAAAGTGTGTAGGATTAGTAGACTGACAAAGGAAAGAAAATAGGAAAGAAAATTCGGATAAAAAATAAAGAGATGGCACATTAAATTATATGGCTGGGGTCGTAAATGACCCCACTCGGTCGCTTGAAGGTTAAACAGTATTGTAATATTAATATTAATAACAATATATGACAGAGTTGTCTGTATTACAAAAATATGTGCCATACTTTTTAAAATATTTTACAACATTAATACCCTAACAAAACACAGTATTGCCTAGAAATAATGCAATTATGACAGTGTGGGTCACCCCCACAGCCTACAGACAAGCAGAGCGCTCAGCTGGAGCAATTAACAGAACAGTGAGATGTATGGACTGTTATCAATAGGTGGAGAGGAATTCCGGCCAGTAATCCTGCTATTGTTATGTGTGACTCTCAGATGCAAATGTCTTTCTGTCAGTAATCCTCCTATTGATGTGTGTGACTCTCAAATGCAAATGTCCATGCTTACTGCTGTGCATGTATTGTCTGTAGCTGGGTATATAAGCAACTGTATATCGCTTATCCCTCTCTCTTACTGCTCATCTGACTATATGCATCCCCTGTCTGCTCACGAGAGCCTGAGGGCTCGTTCCAGTACGCTTATACAGTATTGGAGTGAGTTCCGTGATGGCGATGAATAAAACACCCTTCTAAACTCCAGTTCGCCGTGCCTTATTTCATCATCGCCACACTGGTGACCCCTAAAGAAAGAACACGCCTGACGACGAACGAATGCAGCCCCGATGGTATCTCCGACGACAAGCGAACGCAGCAGCCTGACGCAAATGGACTGCCCTCCCTTCTGCCGCACGGGAGACCTCGACGCAGAACCGACACCAGGCGAATTCCCTCGGAGATCACCCACGACCGTGAAGGCTGCAGAAAGCGTCATGGTGCGACCCTCGCCTGAGATCGGCACATCCACGCTGGGACCGGCCGAGGGACAAAGATCGTCTACTCCCTCTCACCGCTCCTCCGCATCCACACGAGCGCGCAGCACCTCGTCCTCTCTCCACATCGGCGACCTCCAGGGCCGGACAGAGAATGCAGTGCGTGGACCTGAACGCACCATGACCCGGCACGAGCGAACGACAGCAACAGCCTGAACAGGGATGACCATCGGCGCCGACGACGCTGATCTCCAGCAAGCTCCCTGACCCTGACTCGCCTCGACAGCCAATCCGCCACGTCCCTCACAGCTGCAGCTCCTTTTTTTTCTTCATGACCGCGAGAGGAGTCAGACAAATTTTCCTTCTCACAGCCGCTGTGGATCTCCGCACGTTCAACGGGACAGCCCCTCAACATCATGGATCCACATGAAATTTTTGCGCGGCCCAGACAACTTTGTTCCCGGGCAGGGACTTGCTACCCCCACCCCCCTCCCTCCACCTCCGTCTGCACAGAGCTTTCCCCGCTCGCTACCAAAGCCGGACTATCGAGGCCTCCGCTTCCTGCTGAGCCCTCTGGGGGGGAGTGTGTGGGTCACCCCCACAGCCTACAGACAAGCAGAGCGCTCAGCTGGAGTAATTAACAGAACAGTGAGATGTATGGACTGTTATCAATAGGTGGAGAGGAATTCCGGCCAATAATCCTGCTATTGTTATGTGTGACTCTCAAATGCTAATGTCTTCCTGTCAGTAATCCTCCTATTGATGTGTATGACTCTCAAATGCAAATGTCCATGCTTACTGCTGTGCATGTATTGTCTGTAGCTGGGTATATAAGCAACTGTATATCGCTTATCCCTCTCTCTTACTGCTCATCTGACTATACGCATTCCCTGTCTGCTCACGAGAGCCTGAGGGCTCGCTCCAGTACGCTTATACAGTATTGGAGTGAGTTCCATGATGGCGATGAATAAAACACCCTTTTAAACCTCAGTTCGCCGTGCCTTTATTCACCATCGCCACAACAGTATATTTACTGTTTAAGTTCTGTGATGGACTGGCAACCTATCAAAGATGTACTCCCCCACCACTGTATAAAATTTTCTAAGAAAATAGGAAGTAGGTGTAGTGATTTATCAAAAACAGTATACAAGGCAAAAAAACAGAGTTTGTACATTTCTAAAAAGCTTGAATATCGATATCTGATCTGACCATCTTTATTTTTCAACATTGCATGAAATCTTTTATTTAAGTTTTCTTGCAGTTTCTTTAGGCAGTCTTCAGGAATAGTTTTTGAGGGTTCTTGAAGTTCTTTTTTGTAATTTGGCTGACTTTTGCTCCAGTCTTTGTCAAGATGATCCCACATTTTGAATTTGGACTCATCACTCCATTGAACCTGTTGCCACTCTTCTCCTTCCTAAAGAATGACGTCTTGACAGTTGAGACCACTCCGATGAGGCGTCTGTCCATGGTAGATGGATCAGCTGAAGGATCAGGTGCACCTCTCCGGTCATGTGTCAAGTCTTTGCTGTTTTTTGTTTTTTTTTTCTATTTCTAAATGTGACAGAGTAAATAAAAGCATTGTTAGGTTTGTGACACAAGTACAGAGCTGAAGTCTGGTGTGGGCAGTAATGAGCTTGAGTCCCCCAGTTAAATGCAACCAGTTGATTTTCACCACCCTGACAGTGACATTGCTTGGTAGGACTTACTGGTGGGATATCTGTCCTATCCCCAGATACCACCATGTTGGTCTTGGTAATGTGCAGAGTTCTAACAAATGAAGGAAAGAGGTTATGAGTTTGATTCTCCTGTTTAGATACCACCAGACAGACTTCACCGCCCTCTCCTTGGTTACATTAGAAGACACACATTTCAAGTACTATTCTTCGGCTGTCGATAGTTTCTGAGGCATGAGAGTTTTCTTCTTTTGTCCAGTGCCCTCATTTTTTTTCCTGGAAACTGGACAACGTTCAGGTACAAGAACTAGATTAAAAATCAGTGAAGCAGTCATTGTCAGAGACTCTGAAAGACCTTCTCAAAACCTGGAGAACTGTTGAAAATTACAAGAAAGAATGGCCCTTTGGGAACAAAATATAAAGGAATGAGGGTGTGCCTAAACCTTATGCACATAACGTGTGAGAAAGTTTACTCCTTAGCATCAAAAATTATATATATTTTTATCATATTTATTATCATATTATTATTAATAAATTTTAAAAAAAAATGCATTTCTTTTCATGTATGTTACCACTAGGTGTCAGTATCTCCCCCATAAGCACAAAAAGAGAAAAACCACCGAAGAAGAAACCTCGCCTGTTTATTTCCTGGTTGAAAAAAATTGTTTTGAGCTGTTTGGATAGGCACCTTTCTGCCTGCTTTCTTTGTACGGTTCTTTTTTCTTTGTTTTTTTAAATATTAATAATCTGCTGGCCGATATGTTTAGAAGGTTTGGGGCGTTGCTGGGTCTGGAGAAGACGCCGGAGGACTCGGGACAGGAGGAGAAGGAGAAGGTGGTGGAGGATCAAAACGAGGTAAACAAACAACAGCCAGCTGACCATGACGGAGGAGCAGAGGAGATCCAGGAGGAGTCCAAGCAGGAAAAGGGCCTTGGAGGTGAGGAGGAGAGTCTTTTTCTTCTTCTTTTAGATTTGATTGGCGGTTGGCAACCAGCTTACAGGTGCATTACCGCCACGTACTTCACTCTATATCGTCCCTGGTCAGGAGCTGTAGTCCTTCTATCATCATTGCTGTGTCCAGTCGGACCTCAACTCTATCTTCAGACATCACTCTTCAATCTATAGCATCACTCTACACATCTTGGAGGAGGAGATTCTCTGTACAGCTAAACACGATGGTTTTTCGTCGATGAGCTGAATTATAAAGGTTTTACATACGGAACGTAGAGCAGCAGTTCGTGTCGTACCCGTACAGAGTGTGGTGGAGTGAGCGTGGTGTGTGTGTGTGCTGCCGTACCCACCCCTGGCGTGACGTCAGGCGGGCACGGCCCGTTGTATATATACTTCTGTGTTCTATATATATAAAGTGTTGGTGGGTGTTGGTTCCCTGCATGAGAGAGACTCCGACTCCTTCCCTCATATATAACATTTGGCGATGAGAAGAAAACTATGGGAGCGTATGGGCTACGTCAACCCTTGATACCGTTTCTAGAGTACGTGGGAGAGCCGGTGATCCTGTGGCCAAAGTGGCGGGCCATGTTTGAGGATTACATCGGGGCGCTGGGCCTAAGTAGACTCGATGAGAGATGACGACGAGCGCTTCTGGCCCACCATCTCGGCGTGGAGGGCCGAAAAATTCTCGGTACGTTGGGTGAGACGGAACGCTATGAGGATGCTGTCAAGCGGTCAGCCGAATTCTTCGCCGGGCAGACAGGGACTAAGACGCTGTGGGTGGCAGAAGTGTTGGCGCCAAATGAGGCTAGGCTAATTAGCTTGGAGAAGCTGATGGCACATTCAGTGTCTATGGACGGGCTAGCCACAAAGCTAACTGCGCACCAAAAGCGGGCTCCAGGCTACCAGCTAGGCATCAAGGTGGGACCAGGTCCCCGAGTGGGGGAGTCCCCAGTCACTGAAGACGGCAGGCCAGCCAAGAAGCGTAGAAAGGTGCAGGACCGTAGCGCTGGTGGGTTTGACTGTGCAATGCGTGACGACGGCGGAGAAGGAGAGCAGCAGCAGGAGTCATCCCCACAGTTGGAGGCTGGGCAGCCGGAGAGCGAGACCATGGAGGCTGAGATCCACGAGGAAGAGCAGCTGCAGCCGGACATGGAGACGACGCAACGGAGCGCCTGGGACGAGGGTGCTGAGAGCAGCGACAAAGCGTCTGGGTCGGAGACTGACACCGACAAGAGGGACGTTGAGAGCTCCAGGAGAGAACAGCTACAGCCGGGCACGGAGACAGCACAGTGGAGCGCCTGGGATGAGGGTGCTGGGAGCAGCGGCGAGGTGCCTGGGTCAGCGAACGATTCCGGCGAAAGCGATGCTGTGAACCCCAGGAGTGAGCAGCAGCAGCTGGACACAGGGGCAGCGCAGCGGAGCGCCCTGGACGAGGGCGCTGGGTGGTACGGCGAGGCGAGGCGCCCAAGGCAGTGAGCGGCGCCGATGAGCAGGCTTCAGGTCTCCCCGGAGTTCAGCCACAGGGGGCCGGAGTAGTTGGAGCCACGGCAGCGGTGTGGAAAGCAGTCGGGAGCGGGCCGACGAGCACGGAGGGACGGCGTGCCGGACAGCAGCACTGCGGGTCCCGAGAAAAGAAGCAGGCAAAGGTGAAGAGGGGCACTCTCGCTGGAGAGATTGTTTTTGATCCCGAAGGCAGACGGCGGCCAGGGGCGTACATGTCGTGGGGCTGCCCGGGGCCTCCGAGCCTGTCGTGTCTTCGGCAGCCAAGGGCGTGGATGATTTGGGGCTGTTCTGGGCCCCTGGGCTGGTTTTACCCCTGGCTGCCAATGGACATTGGTGTCACATAAACGTTAAAGTGTAAATATGTATATCTCTTGCTGGTGTGCATGAGAGTATGTATGGTATGGGATTATTTTATATGTTTTCAGAGACTAGGTCCGATTTTAGTTGTTTTGCGTGAATGTGATAGAATATTTTATTACAATTCATGATTCCCTGGTGTTCTTTAGTGCGTGATTCGGGTCCTAAATTTGGGAGGGTCTCGATTGTGTGTGTGGTTTTGCATTTTTGTGAGGGGGAGGGGAATTGTGGTTTAGTGAGCATAGTAGTGTGTGTGTGCTGCCGTACTCGCCCCTGGCGTGACGTCAGGCGGGCACGGCCCGTTGTATATATACTTCTGTGTTCTATAATAAAGTGCTGGCGGTTGTTGGTTCCCTGCATGAGAGAGACTCCGACTCCTTCCCTCATACATAACACAGAGTATTTATGAAATTAAACTGTGTTTCAGTACAATTAGATAATAGTGGTATTTGTAGTTTTTTTTTTCTCAAAACTTCTGTTCATGGAGACTGTAATGGCTTTAAAGCATTGACGCCTGTGTGTAATAATGTGACACAATAATCTACATGAGAAAAAAAAATCATATAATCATTTTATTTCGTCTGTATTTAAAGTTAGCCACATACGGTTTGACTGTATTGGACACTGTTTCCCCCCACCAAAAATGTAAATACTGGTTGGAACTTTGGTCACAATTTGATATCACTAATATTTTATAAAAAAAAAAAAAAAAAAACTGCTGTGCAGAACCAAGCCAGTCCAGTTCCTGCTGCAAATCAATCACTATAAAAGTAAACAAAAAAAGCTAATGTTTTCCTACTTTTTATATTTCCAAGATTTGCAGAAAATTATCATGCCTGTTTACTTGAGATGCTGTTTCCTCGAAATAACAGTAAATGCATAACTCTTCAAAAGCACCCTTGGTGGCAACAATTGTAATGAAGCCTTTGCAATAACTGGCAGGTTCAGGTTCAGGTTCGGGTTCAGGTTACTTTATTTGTACCCGTAGGTAGATTTGTTTTGCAGTCTGGTGACATCCATATTTACAAGCCACAAATTACATTCAACATAGACACAAACACAGGCACACATGAAGCTGACTATAAACATGATAAAAATACTCAAGGCTCCATCAATCAGGGTATAAAAAGACAAAGAGATGAGAGAAAAACCAGAGGTAAGAGAGAAGGGTCATATTAAAAGTTAAAAACTAGTCAAAGAGGTTAAAAAACTCAAAGGTCTAAAACCCAATAAAATATTTAGAACCCAAGTGACATCCTACAAAAATAAGTAAATATAAAATGAAGTTAATAAATAGGTACCTAAATTATGTACAATATATTGTTACAACTTGTTCAACTCTTTGACAGCAGCAGGAACAAAGCTGTTTTTGTATCGCTGGATTTTACTTTTTGGGACAGCAAACCTCCGTCTTGAGGGAAGAAGCTGAAAGTGGCAGTGCAAAGGGTGGGAGTCATCATTTAAAATGGAGGTAGCCACCCTCTGTACTTGTCTGGTGTACAGGGATGTCAGGCTCAGCTGTGACTCACCACTCAGACTGCCACTCAGCTGTGGCAGTCTTTTACATCACTGTTGAGGAATTTTGGCACAGTCTTGTTTGAATTGTTTTAATTCAACCACGGTGGAGGGCTTGGCCTTAAGGTCATGAACTGATGGCCAGACATTCTCCTTCAGGATTTTTCTGGTAGAGGGTAGAATTGGTTCTGTTAGTTATGGCAAGTCGTCCAGGTCCTGAAGCAGCAAAGCAGCCCCAGACCATCACAGTACCACCACCATGTTTGACTGCTAGTATGATGCTGTTTTTATGAAATGCTGTGTTAGGTTTACCATCCATCCATCTTCTACTGCTTAATCCTTTTTGGGTTGCCGGGGGGGGTGGGGGGGTGGAGCCTATCCCAGCATCTTTGGGCGAGAGGCAGGGTACACCCTGGACAGATCGCCACTCCATCGCAGGGTCAACACAGAGAGACAGAAAACCATTCACTCTCACATTCATACCTAAGGACAATTTAGAATCCCCAGTTGATGCCAGTTAACCTCACCTGCATGTTTTTGGCCTGTGGGAGGAAACCGGAGTACCCGGAGTAAAACCCACGTAAACATGGGGAGAACATGCAAACTCCACACAGAAGGGTGACCAATGGTCTGGGGGTGGGATCGAACCCACGATGATCATGGGTGGAATTGATCCCATGACCTTCTTGGTGTGCTGCCACAGTGCTAACCATTGCACCACCGTGCTGCCGTGTTCGTTTTACGTCAAATGTAATGAGACGCATACCTTCCAGAAAGTTCAACTTTTGTCTTGTGAGTCCACATAATATTTTCTCAAAAGTGTTGGAGTTCATCAGAGGATTTTTGGCAAATGTGAGAGAGGCCTTTCTGTTGTTTTTGGTCAGCAGTGGTTTTCACCTTGGAATTCTCCCATGGATGCCATTTTTGCCCACTCTTCTTCTTATTCTTGAATCGTGGACCAGTGTCCAAACTGAGGCAAGTGAGGCCTGCAGTTCTTTAGACGTTGTTCTGGGTTTTTGTTTCTCATCTGTTCTTGAATTGCTTTATATCATCGTATGATGTTGCTTTTTGAAATCTTTTAGCCTACTTCACTTTGTCAGACAGATTCTATTTAAGTGATTTCTTGATTCAACAGGTTGGGAAGTAATCAGGCCTGGGTGTGGCTTGTGAAATTGAACTCAGCTTTCCAAAAAAATATGGATAATCACAGTTAATTCATGATGTAACGAGGGGGGCAGTTACTTTTTCATATAGGCCAGGAAGGTTTGGGTAGCTTTCTCCATTAATGAATGAAATCATCCTTTAAAAACTGCACTTTGTGTTTAATCGGGTTATCTTTGTCTAATATTAAAATTTGTCTAAAACGTGTGACAAATATGCACAAAAATATAAGAAATCAGGGGGACAAATACTTTTTCACAGCACTGTATTTGAAATAAATTAACAGCTGAACACAAATCTGCAGACTACACTTAATTTTTCACTCTCGTATTTTTTATTTCAGTTTAATTTTTAATTCTCATTGAATGCTGAGAAGTTTTGAGCAACTTTACAGAATTTGATTCCTTCAAAAAGTTATTTTAACTTTGTTACAATCCCCTCACTGTTTTTTTCCAAGTGTTTCACCTTTTTCTACTTCATGCTTCTGCACACATTTATTTTTTGCTATGATATTTTTATTGAATTGTGATGATTTAAAAACAAAACAAAACCCTGATTGCAGTTTTAGGTTCACAATTTAACTAAAAATTCCCTTTCACGTTTCTTTTTCATTCTCTAAAAAAGTACAGGTTTGCCCCAAATACATTATGTCATACATGACATGGCATAATTTTTGATTATAGCATTAACAGTCTCCTCCTCTTCCATGTGAAGACTACATCTTCAGTTTTGCCTCCAGTGCCACAAAGAAGATCTCTGATTCAGTGGCAGAGACCGCTCAGACTATCAAGAAGTCAGTGGAGGAAGGAAAAATTGACGGCATCATTGACAAGGCACGCTGTCCTTTCAGTATTTCAAACAAGTTTGACTAACTTGACATACCTGGTCCGCATGTGTAGTTACACATTAATATTAGCATTTTGTTTTGTAGTCACTTCTCTAAAGTTGCCCATCTGTGTGTGTTTGCAGACTTTTCTAGGAGACTTCCAAAAGGAACAAGAGAAATTTGTCCAAGAAAAGAAGGCCAAAAAATCAGGTATTGATATTACTAAGTAAGCAGACATATAATCCTTTGTGCCTGTGCTTATGAAAAAGAAGAGCGGATTTGATGGCTCGTGTCATGCAGCTGTTGTGTGCTGATATTTGTGTGCAGAAGGAGTGGTGCCTCCCTGGGTCGGCTACAACGAGGAGGAGACGATCCAGCAACAGATTCTGTCTCTGTCTGCTGTAAGAAAACACATCAAATGCTACATACAGCGGAGAAAATAAGTATTGAACACGTCAACGTTTTTCTCATTAAACATATTTCTGATGGAGCCACTGACCTGAGATTTTCACCAGATATCAGCAACAACCCAAGTAATCCATACATGCAAAGAATTCAAGGCAACTGTGTTCACAAAACAAGTTGTATTTAATAAAGTGGAATGGCACAGGGAATAGTTGGGGCGGCAGTGGCTCAGGAGGTAGAGCAGGTCGTCTAATAGCCGGATGGTTGGTGGTTCAAATCCCGCTCTCCCCAGATATCCTGCCGTTGTGTCCATGGGCAAGACACTTCACCCACCTCGCCTCCAGTGTCCATAACACTGTGTGTAAATGTTTGGTGGTGGCTGGAGAGGCTGTTGGCGCAGATTGGCAGCCATGTTTCCATCAGTCTGCCCCAGGGCAGCTGTGGCTACAGAAGTAGCTTACCACTACCATCGTCTGTCTGGAGTGAATGAATAATGTATCTATTTGTAAAGCATCTTTGAGTGTCTATGATAAAGCGCTATATAAATCTGATGCATTATTATTATTATTATTAATAATAATAATAAGTATTGAACACGCTTGATGAAATTCATTTAATATTTAGTAAGAAAGCCTTTGTTGGTAATAACAGCTTCCAGATGCCTCCTGTATGGAGAAACGAGGTGCAGGCATTGCTCTGGGGTGATTTTAGCCCACTCTACCACACAAACTGTCAAATCTTGAAGGTTCTGTGGGTGTCTTCTATGAACTCTGATCGTCAGTTGGTTCCATAGATTTTCAATTGAATTCAGGTCCAGTGACTGACTGGGCCATTCTAGCAGCTTTATTTCCCTTCTCTGGAGCTAGTAGAGAGTTTCCTTGGGTGTGTGTCTGGGATCATTGTCCTGCTGAAATGTCCACCCTTGTTTCATCTTCAGCATCTTGGCAGATGGCAACAGATTCTTATCAAGGGTGTCTCTACATTTGTTCATTCATCTTTCCTTCAATTATATGAAGTCTGCCTGTACCGTGTGCTGAAAAACACCCCCCACACCATGATGGGATGTGCAGTGTCATTTCTCCTCCAAACTGTTGCTGTGTGTTGTGCCATCCAAACAGTTCAGTTTTCTCAGTCTCAATTTTGTCTCATCTAACCAGACTATATTCTCCCAGTATTTTATTGGCTTGCCCAAATGCTGTGTAGCAAACGTTAAATGAGCTTCAACATGCTTTTTCTTCAGCAATGGAGTCTTGCAAGGTGAGCGGGCATAGAGCCCATGTTGGTTGAGTGCATTACGTATTGTTTTCATTTGAAACAGTAGTACCTGCTAACTCCAGGTCTTTCTGGAGCTCTCCACGAGTGGGCTTTGGCTATTGGATAACTCTTCTGATAATTCTTTTGACTCCTCGGTCAGAAATCTTGCGAGGAGCTCCTGGTCATAGTTGGTTTATGGTAAAATGATGTTCTTTCCACTTCCGAATGATGGCTCCAACAGTGCTCACTGGAACATTCAGCAGTTTAGAAATGCACCTGTAACCAGTGCCATCATTATGTTTTGCAACAATAAGGTTGCAGAGGTCTAGAGAGAGCTCTTTGCTTCTACCCATCATGAGTTCTTTGTGGTGTGGCAATCTGATATTCACAGACCTTTTTAAAGGCTGTTAGTCAGGACTTAACCAGCTGAAATTAATTTGCACTGATAAGTGGATGGGATGGTTTCCTAAATTCTGATAGATTTCAGCTGGTTTCTTGGCTTTCTATGCCTTTTTGCACATCTTTTTCTTCATGTGTTCAATATTTATTCTCTGTGTCATTCCACTTTATTAAATACAACTTGTTTTGTGAACACAGTTGCCTTGATTTCTTTGTATGTATGAATTACTTGGGTTGTTACTGATATCTGGTGAAAATCTCAGGTCAGTGGCTCCATCAGAAATATGTTTTATGAGAAAAGATGTTGACGTGTTCAATACTTATTTTCTCTGCTGTATAAATAAATGTGTCACCAGTTTGGCGACATTACGTTTCCCATTGTTTGTTGCAAAAAGAAATCTTAGCTCCTCTGATGCCAATTCCAGGACAAGAGGAACTTCTTGCGGGACCCTCCTGCAGGTGTTCAGTTCCACTTCGACATGGAGCAGATGTACCCTCTGGCTGCAGTCATGCTGGAGGAAGACCAGCTTCTCAACCGCATGCGCTTCGACTTGGTTCCCAAACAGTCAGTGCTCATATGTCTGTGTGCTTCTGCATCCATTTTTCCTGCTGAATATAGATAAATTGGTGAAAAAAAAATGCATGGCAATGATGTGTTTGACAGAGTGAAGGAGGAAGTGTTTTGGAGGAATTATTTCTACCGGGTGTCTCTGATCAAGCAGTCGGCTCAGCTCACGGCGCTCGCGGCCCAGCAGCAGCAGAAAGACGGTGGGGACAAGGGGACCAGCGTTTCAACCGAGGATGTCGTCTTAACAGGTGGGAACTGAGGGGCTCCTTATGTAATTTTAACCTTTATTTAAGGAGATGGACATGAGGTTTATTCTAATTAAATCAGAATAAAGGGAATAAATTCATATGAGAATTTGCAATTGCGTATACTTCTCAGCTCTGCCTTTTTTTTTTCCTTTCCTAAAATTCTCACAAGCCCCACTTCACCCCACCCTCCCCCTTTAGTCGCCAGGAGAAGTTTGGTAAAGCAGGGCACGCAGCATTTAGCTGCTACCTCTGAATGGTGATGACAGACTGAGCTAAACTAACATAACCATCTGAATATGATTATGTAAAAGCCCAAAGAAAGTGGTATAGCATTCAAACAACAGATAAGTGAATGCCTAACTCTGCTAATGCTAAGGCGAGGCGATCTCCGAGACAGATCGACTTTGGCCGGCTAGCCAAGGTCCAAGCGAGCCAACGTGTTGGCCTATTACGTTCAAAATATAACAAAATAAGCCAGAATGACGCAAGATACATTATCGACATTGAGTTAATGAACCAGTTTGGAACATGGATGTCTAGTGGGGTGACTAGAATTTAAAGAAAATAAAGCCTGGAAGGGTGGCATAATTCCAGTTGGCTCCAGTTCTCACGTCAGAGGCTGAGCAGAATCAGAACCTCATTTCGAGAGTGGTACTGAGACAAAGGCTGATGCTAACAAAGTGACTGGTAGTGGTTTTCCATTGCTAGCCACTCCTTGTACCCAAATAGATATGAAAAAGCATTGAAAAGTGAATTTGTCATCATGTGTCCCCTTTAGAGGCTCTTCTAATGATCTCATGTGGACCAGGCCTCGCTTTAGTATGGTTTAGATCTGAAACCGTAGCAACTAAATAGAAACATACAAGAAAATAACTTGTAGCTTTTTTTTTAAGCAAAAGTCTTTCTTTTACTAGTGTGATTCAGGCAGCTATTGTAAATTGGGGAAAAAAAACTAACATTGTTTTGGGGCAAATGGCTTAAGTCAAAACTGAATAGAAAGCATCACGGAGAAGGGAGCTCTTCATAACTCAGGAAGAGGTTATCTTTATGGGCCCCACAGACAGTAGCCAGCTTTCTTTTGTCGTTTTGATAAGGGCCAATGTCCAGTCAAGCAGGAAAACACCCACCGCACTCAAAGACGTCAGCACACGGCAGATCTCGCTGATGAGCTCATTGTTTTTGCAGAGACAACAAAAGTGTGTCGAGTCGTGGAAGTGATGTGTTGAACTGCGGGGTAACCGTGGCAACAGCACAATAGGGAAAAGATATGAGTGGACATAATGTGGGACGTGTTTTTTTTTTTATTCCTGTCACTCCGCGTTAACGCTGGGCATTGTTTTTGATTTTTTTTTTTTTTACACTTTTCCTGCAAACACACTCAAGACAAAGGGAATGAAAATAGATTGTGAAGTGGAAGTTTGTCAGAAAGCACATATCTGGAGACCCAGATGTTTATTTGGATCCACAGTCTACTCAACACACTCAAAAACACCCAACTCCCATATACGCCTGATTTTTGTTTTTTCCATCGAGATCCATGCACGGATGTCCGAGTGTTCAGTTAACAGTGTTTTCTTGTATTTTGTCACCACAGATTCTCATCATCCAGTTTTAGTGTCATGCCTCCATTTCAGAACCTGATTATATTTTGTCTCTCAACCTGCGTTGCCTTTTACCGCATTATTATGAAGTTTCCATTACCTGGAGTGCGAACCACGGACATTAGTGATTATAAACTCATCCTGCGTCTCTTATCATTTCTTTGCAGACAGCGTCAGACCAAAAACTCCCCCAGTTTCCATCAGCAACACACAGAAGGTAAAAATTCTATTTGTTTTTCCCATTTTTTCCAGCAGTTGCATCTCTGGCTGAGAATATAAAAAGGAGTCCGTTTACTGTATGTGCCGTTGTACCTGTTCAACTCTCAGCCACCTCAGGAAGAAGAGGAGGAGATTTCCACAAGTCCCGGAGTTTCTGAATTTGTGAGCGACGCTTTTGACTCGACGGCCATCAACCACGAGGACCTGAGGAAAGAGATGGAGCAGCTGGTGCTGGACAAGAAGGACAGCCCTGCTTCAGCCGATGGTTGGTGTTAGAACAGCTCATATCCCGACAGTGTGGATTTTCAAAAACTATTCTGTGCGTCCTTAAAAAGTCTTCAGTTTGTTTATCCACAATCAAGGCTGTTATTGTCATTAGAAATTACAATTAATCTTTAAATTTGTCTCTCAGGGTTCCTAAAAATGTCACATATTCTTGGGCTGAATGGTGAAATCTTTGTGTTCAGTTTATTTGAATGTACTGTAATTATTGTTTTGCATTTTAGCTCCATAGAAATGAAAATGAGTGCAACCAATACTAATTTCACAACAAAAGCAAGCCTCAACACTAGAAAACGGACCAAAGTTTTCAAGGAAAAATTAGCAGGAAGGCATGCGATTTATGAGGAAAGTCACAAATTTGTTTAATGAGTAAATAAATTTAGGAGAATAACATCTCATTTACAAATATTAAGTTACAAATTTATGAGAGAAAAGTTTTAGACTAAAAGTAAAAAAATCTTCTTTAACTAATGTTGACAGTGCAGTTTATTCCTGGAAAGCAACTGTTTTACCTTCGTTATGCCCCACGCAGCTTTGCACTCGAAGCATGCACTTTCACACTGTAAGGCAAATACCCCACAGGTGCAGAAAGACCCCAACAGTCGATCCCCTGTGAGCAAGCACTTGGCAACAGTGGGGAGGAAAAACCCCCTTTTAGCAGGAAGAAGCCTCCAGCAGAGCCAGGCTCAGGGAGGGGCAGTCATCTGCTGAGACTGGCTGGGGGGTGAGGGGATCAAGAAGAAGAAAAAAGAACAGACGTGTTAAGAACTCACTACCTTGGACGCGTTCAGTTTTCACATAATGAGGGGTTCCGTGTGTGGGGGGAGGGGGTCTTGTACTTTTCCGGTCCATTTTATGTCAGTCACAGTTCTCATTAGGGGCCCTTGATATGGGGGTGTGTGAGGTATGTGAGCTTGCTCACTGAGGTTCTTTCATTTTGCAGTGTCGATAGAGCCTTAAAAAGTCTTAAAATCCTTCATCCAAAACTAAAGCCTTAATTAACCTTAAAAATGACAATCTGTCCTTAAATCTGCCTTTCAAAGTACAATAGCCACAATAGCTGTTTCCCTGCATCTTACAGTGAAATCTTCAAGTTGAATTTTGTGAAAATGCATTTACTTCTTTTAACATAAGTGAAATAAATGGAATTAACAGCAATCATTTCCTGTAAACTTAGTTTTTTCTCTGCTGTATTTGTGGCTTTTTTTTTAAATAAAGTTGTGATTTTTTTTTCCTAGTAAATGTTTGTCTTTTGGTTGTAGGGTTAGAGCCTAGTTTCAGATATTTTATTGAATAACTTGAATATCTAGTGGTGACATCCGTCCTGGGGAGGTGCTAAGTTAATGTGAGCTGGACCTAAAAATGTTTCCGTTTAGATTTTTCCCAAATTACTGGAAATGTCAGTTCTTGGAAGTAATTGGACATTGCTAACCATTATGTAGTCATATCCAATTTGCCATTTTCCAAATGTAAGGCCTTAACGTTGATCAAGTTGCCTTTAAAAAAGTACTAAATTTGACTTGTTTATAAATGCAGATTATCTGTTTTAAGGCTCAAGTA
Organism: Pholidichthys leucotaenia; assembly: GCA_020510985.1. Classification (NCBI taxonomy): domain Eukaryota; kingdom Metazoa; phylum Chordata; class Actinopteri; order Cichliformes; family Pholidichthyidae; genus Pholidichthys; species Pholidichthys leucotaenia. The sequence continues at coordinate 389,255,116 of CM035837.1, read as the reverse complement.
TATTTTGGTTCTGCCGACAGATTTTTTTTAGGCTAAAACTTGTTCATTCTGGCTCATAATGGCTCATTCCAAAGGAGAACTTTCCCTCATCCAGTAGCAACATTGTCAAAAAATTAGAAAATTTCACATAAACTGGATTGTATGAAGAATTTGCAGAAATTTCAGTTCAAGTAAACGACTATTTCATCAGTGTAAGGTCTTCGGTTTGATTAGATGGCTTTGAAACTATGTGTTAAATGTAACTTGCATATCCCCACAGATGACCTCCTAACCCTTCTGTCCCTTTGCCTCCAGATGAGTCGGCAGACTGGGAGAAGGAGCTGCAGCAGGAGCTGCAGGATTACGAGGTGGTCACTGAGTCGGACAACAAAGATGACCAATGGGACCAAGAGATTGAGAAGATGCTCCAGGCTGACAACTGATTTTTGAAAAGAAAGGAAACCCTCCAGTCCTCTTGATGCCTTCACGGGCAGCGATACTGCCTAGGATGGATGAATCATGACCGGCGGTGCACAAAGAGAAGGAGCTTCTAAATCTTCTCCGTGGCACAGCAGTGATTATTGTATCTGATGAAGTGCTGTAGATCCAATAATAGCATGAGTGTGTCGCCTCTGGTGGCGGAGGTGGCCACATTCGGGCATATTAGTGAAGTACTATTTCATTTCTCCTTCCCTAATTAGTTTTGTCTACTTGATGTGAAAAGTCGCTAGAGGGTGCCATGCATTTTATAATGGAGGGATGGGTCTCTGGATTCACTTTTTATGTCGACGTTTTCACTGCTGCTTCCCGGTGTTCTGTACAGTCACGTCTTAGAAGGGTTAAAATCAGTGTAAAGATATATCCATGTAAATAAAGAAGCTTCTAACATATGATTAAAGGTGCATTCCCATTCCATTTGTTGACTTAATTCCCTTTAGACCAACTCTTGTGTACCTGTCTGCTTTAGTTTGGACTTTTTTTTTTCCTTTTGGTTACCAGTTTTTAAATAATATTTCTGTTAATTTGTTGGTTTAGTAATTAAAACACCCAAATCCTACTGAGATTTTCTGCCAGTGATTTTTCGCAACTTGAACATTTTGTGTTACCAGAGTTTGGCGAGTTGTTAGGCATGTGATTCACGTCATTAGGCCCTGCTGGACTGACACTGACAATTTTGACTTTGAACAATGTATATCTTTTGAATTGACTTGGACTTGAGATGAATGGCTTTTTTTATTAAATTTAATATTCAGTGATGTTCATTGTTGTTTGAGAATATTCAGGTAATTATTTAGAGGGCACATGTTCTGAAAAATTGTGTTTTTGTTGGTTTTAATCTTAAAAAAAAAAAGCCATGAGTCACATGTGCACCGCTAAAATATTACGCAGCTCACTTCATGAAGAAATACACACTGCCTTTATTTGGTTAAGCTCTTGAAGAAATGAGCAAATTACACTTCCTGGGTTTTGCAATGTCTCAAAACAAGAAAGACTGAGTTGGCAACTCAAACTGAAAACTTCTTTTACTTGTGATTGGCCCACTCAAAAAAAACCCAAAAAACTACCCAATCACATTAGGGCTCAGGCTTTACATACAGCTGTAAAACACAGAAAGGTATAATATATGGAAAATGCATTGTATGGAACCTATGGCATAAAAGTGAACTTACAGTGGGGTAAAAACGTATTTGGTCAGCTGTGGCGGCATGATATAATAAGCGGCGAACTGTGGTTTAAAGGTGGATTTTATTGATCATTCATCCCGCCATCACAGGCTGCACGGTGGCGCAGTGGTTTAGCACTGTGGCAGCACAGTTTTACCCTCGGCCGGGGGATCGCGGGGATCATGAGATCGTGGGTTCGATCCCAGCCCCCGACCAACAGTGAGCTGTGTGGAGTTTGCATGTTCTCCCCGTGTTGCGTGGGTTTACTCCGGGATTTGTCCGGTTTCCTCCCGCATACCAAAAACATGTAGGTTTAGGGCGCACGCAGCGACCGGCAGCCGGTGGCTTGTCACCAGACTGCAAACCAAATCTACCTACGGGTACAAATAAGTAACAAAAAAAAAAATCACAGAACTCACTCCAGCGCCGTGCAGGCGCGCCAGAGCGAGTTCTCAGGCTCTCAGGCAATCGTGTGGTCAGCTGAGCAGTCAGAGAGAGAGAGAGAGTTACAGAGCAATATGCAGTTTAAATACCCCACTACAGACAATGCATGAATGGCACATTAACATCACAGTACAGAGCAGGAAGCATGAACATCAGCATTTGAGTCACACATAACAGCAGGATACTGGCAGGAAGGAGCTAGACAAAGAGAAGCTGCCTATTGATCTCAATACACACATCTCATTGTTCTGCTAATTGCTCCAGCTGAGCGCTCTGCTTGTCCATGGCTGTGGGGGTGACCCACACAGTCACCAATTGTGCAAGTTCTCCAACTTAAAAGATGAGAGAGGTCTCCAATTTTTATCATAGGTATACCTCAACTATGAGAGACAAAATAAGAAAAAAAAAATCCAGAAAATCACATTGAAGGATTTTTTAATGAATTAATTGGTAAATTCCTCGGTAAAATAAGTATTTGGTCAGTAACAAAAGTTCATCTCAATACTTTGTTATATACCCTTTGTTGGCAGTGACAGAGGTCAAACGTTTTCTGTAAGTCTTCACAAGGCTTACTGTTGCTGGTATTTTGGCCCATTCCTCCATGCAGGTCTCCTCTAGAGCAGTGATGTTTTGGGGCTGTCGCTGGGCAACACAGACTTTCAACTCCCTCCAAAGATTTTCTATGGGATTGAGATCTGGAGACTGGCTAGGCCACTCCAGAACCTTGAAATGCTTCTTACGAAGCCACTCCTTCGTTGCCCGGGCGGTGTGTTTGGGATCATTGTCATGCTGAAAGACCCAGCCACGTTTCATCTTCAATGCCCTTGCTGGTGGATGGAGGTTTTCACTCAAAATCTCACGATACATGGCCCCATTCATTCTTTCGTTTACACGGATCAGTCGTCCTGGTCCCTTTGCAGAAAAACAGCCCCAAAGTATGATGTTTCCACCCCCATGCTTCACAGTAGGTATGGCGTTCTTTCTCCTCCAAACACGACAAGTTGAGTTTTTACCAAAAAGTTCTATTTTGGTTTCATCTGACCATATGACATTCTCCCAATCCTCTTCTGGATCATCCAAATGCTCTCTAGCAAACCAGACGGGCCTGGACATGTACTGGCTTAAGCAGGGGGACACGTCTGGCACTGCAGGATTTGAGTCCCTGGCGGTGTAGTGTGTTTCTGATGTAGCCTTTGTTACTTTAGTCCCAGCTCTCTGCAGGTCATTCACTAGGTCCCCCCATGTGGTTCTGGGATTTTTGCTCACCGTTCTCATGATAATTTTGACCCCACGGAGTGAGATCTTGTGTGGAGCCCCAGATCGAGGGAGATTATCAGTGGTCTTGTATGTCTTCCATTTTCTAATAATTGATCCCACAGTTGATTTCTTCACACCAAGCTGCTTACCTATTGCAGATTCAGTCTTCCCAGCCTGGTGCAGGTCTACAATTTTGTTTCTGGTGTCCTTTGACAGCTCTTTGGTCTTGGCCATAGTGGAGTTTGGAGTGTGACTGTTTGAGGTTGTGAACAGGTGTCTTTTATACTGATAACGAGTTCAAACAGGTGCCATTAATACAGGTAACGAGTGGAGGACAGAGGAGCCTCTTAAAGAAGACGTTACAGGTCTGTGAGAGCCAGAAATCTTGCTTGTTTGTAGGTGACCAAATACTTATTTTACTGAGGAATTTACCAATTAATTCATTAAAAATCCTTCAATGTGATTTTCTGGATTTTTTTTTTACTCATTTTGTCTCTCATAGTTGAGGTATACCTATGATGAAAATTGGAGACCTCTCTCATCTTTTAAGTGGGAGAACTTGCACAATTGGTGGCTGACTAAATACTTTTTTTGCCCCACTGTAATTCAATTCAACTTTATTTATATAGTGCCATTTCACAACAACAGTCATAGCACTTTCAACTGTAGGGGAAACCCCCACAATTGCAGAAAGACCCCAGCAATCATGCGATCCCCTATGAGCAAGCGCTTGGCGATGGTGGAGAGGAAAAACTTCCTTTTAACAGGAAGAAACCTCCAGCAGAACCAGGCTCAGGGAGGGGCAGTCATCTGCTGCGACTGGCTGAGGATTGAGGGGATAGAGAAGATGAAAAGAGCAGACATGTAGAGAGCAAACAGCACGATGGGGACTCAATCCATGGGAGAGAACAAACAGATGTTAATGACCAGCAAAAAAAAAATATTTCATTGAGGGTGAAGAAAGGAGTGAAGCCCAGTGCAATTATTGGAGGCCCCCCGGCTGTCTAAACCTAATAGCAGCATAACTAAGGGAGGGTTCAGAAACACATGATCCCTCCCCAATTGTAGGCTATATCAAAAAGGAAGGTTTTAACGCTATTCTTAAAAACAGAGATTGAGTCTGACTCCCGAATCCAGATTGGCAGCTGGTTCCACAGGACAGGAGCTTGATAGCTGAAGGCTCTGCCTCCCATTGTACTTTTGGAGATTCTAGGTATTACAAGTAATCCAGCATTTTGGGAGCGTAGTGCTCTGTTAGGATAATACGGTAGTATCTGATCTTTTAAATAATGAGGGGCCCGATTGTTTATAGCTTTAAAAGTAAGAAGGAGGATTTTAAACTTAATTCTAAACTCTATGGGAAGCCAATGAAGGGAGGCCAGAACCGGAGAGATATGATCTCTCTTTCTAGTACCTGATAAAACTCTTGCAGCAGCATTTTGGATCAACTGAATTTAGAGATGTTTTAGGACAACCTGATAATAAAGAGTTACAATAATCTAGAGCTAACAAAAGCGTGGATCAGTTTCTCAGCATCACTCTGAGACAAGCTGCTCCTAATCTTGGCAATATTACGCAAATGATAGAAGGCGGTCTTAGAAACAAATTTAATATGTGAACTGAAAAACTTTTAATTGTAATAGTAATACCCGGATGCTGACTTTACTAATTACCCACATGCCGGTACTCATCTCTGACAGACATTTATTTTAACATCAGTAGGGTCTGACATTAAGCATTGCACTGCACTATAGAAGCTTAGCAAAACTGTCTCAGCAGGCAGGAACTTCTGTAGCCTCGGGTTTGATTATCAGGGACTGCATCAGTTGGTTCTATTTCAGGGTGTAATAAAAGGCAGGTTTGATCTGTGGAGCCATTCCACACATCGCCCAGTGACTGCAGTGTGAGATGTTTTTAAAATCTGACGGGGTGAATTTAAGAGAAAGAACTTAATAGAACTGTCGCACACATTTACACTAATAACTGAACAACGCTACAAACGGTATTTAGCGATTTACAGTTCAATATAGCAAAGTCGAGTACACTGTCCATCCACAGGGTGGCGCCAAAGGAAATCAAAAGGTTATGCCCAAACCATCTCAGCCTTGCCTCTCTTATTTTGACTCCAAACCGCTCAACCTGAGCGGTCCCTCTGATTTCTAATCCTGTCACTCCTAGCTGTTATGTCCACAAACCTGGCAGTAAATTGATGGACGAGGGTGCTGCACTGGAACTGGGCTTTATTGCAGAACTATGTACACGGCATTACACACACTGTACAGTACCGAGTTGCCTGGGCAAGAGAGCCCTGTAATGTCGGACTCTTCCATATACTGTATATGCCGGCGTGATGATGTCACCAGCTGCTGCATCATCACGCCACATATTACCACAGATCCCATCATGACATTCTCCCCCCTTTGCAAAACACAGAACACTCCTGATTCAAACCCACCCCAATTTGGTATATTAGAAACCCCATTTAACACACTGAAATATCAGCAAACATTTAACACACTTTATAAAACTTCACACAAAACCTGGAACTAGGGTCCGTGGGTAGACTGCCACCAGACCCAGCACGGCTAAGTGAAGTATTCTGCCACTTGTTTTGCTGTGCTCCTACTTAAACAGTCCCTCTTTTTTTTTTTTTTTTTTTTTTTTTTTTACAGTCTCCCATGGCAAGGGTGGTTCTACCTCGAGGGGTCCTGCAGCGGCCCCACGGCAGACGCGCCCCTGGAGGTGCCAAAGCCCCGGGACAAGGGCCGATTTTTATTTTTTATTTTATTTGTTTATTTGACAGGGACAGTGCAATAAACATAGACAATTAATCAAATGACAATCAACCTAATGTGTTGCACAAAGAGTGTATAGCTATTAGCTAATTTGCAACTCTTGTCCCTGGATGGGCTTTAGAAAGAAGAAACAGGTAAAAAGAAAGAAGGATAAGGAAAAGAAAAAATGAAAACAGAATAAACAATAACCACATACATCAATGCAAACAAGATTATAAATACACAATAAAAAAACCTGGTTCACATTTGCCTATTTCAGGCCTCCCTCCCTTCGTCACTCACTATAAACAAACACATTCATTCCTTCCCTTCATTCACTCTCACCCTGCAGACAATCATTTCATACATGGGTACATTCTTGTTTATTTTTCAGCCAATTTTTAACCTTTGTAGTAAATGTTTTAAAGGCCATTATTATTTTAATTTCATTTGGCATTGTGTTCCAGATATGACTGCCCTTTATAGAGAAAGCTGTTTGTCCAAATGTGGTTCTGCGGTGGAATATTTTACAGTTATTGTTAACAGAACTCCTGGTGGCTCTGCTGCTGTCCTGTCTTTGGATGAAACCAGCAAGTGGCTCTGGCGCTGATTTATGGAAACATTTGAAAATTAATTTCAGAAAACAGAGGTCAATGAAACTCTCAAAACTCAATAGATTGTATTTTTTTAAAATATAACAGTGATGCCACCTAATGGGCTTTTTATCCAAGATTTTTAGAGTCTGATTATATAATGAACCTATATGTTTTATTGTAGAAGGAGCTGCTTGAGCCCAGACTGTCAAACAGTATGATATATGAGAAAAAAAACCATAGAATACATATACAGTACAGCTGCTTGGTATGGTATGTAATATCTAATTAATTTAAAGCAGTTCAGATTTTTTTTTACTGTTTTAGAAATTTTCTTTATATGAAGATTAAATTTGAATTGAGGATCTAGTACAATGCCAAAGTATTTGAATTCTGTAACTAAACTGATGTCTTGATCATGTATATTAACTTTAAAATGTTGCAGGTTACATTTTTTGATTGAAAAGCACATTGAAACTGTTTTCTGAAGGTTCAGCAATAGATGGTTCTGGATCTTCATAACGTAGGGGCCCAGATCCCACACCGCATCCGCTGACTCCCACGCAGCCTCATCACCCTGAGCAGCCACCTGAACACGTCGCAGCTACGTGTTGAGCTGAACCATCTGTCAGCAGAAAACATGCCATCCTCAGCTTTGCCACGATCCTCAGTGGCGCTCGTTTTGTCGGCTGTGGCCCGGCCAGTCATCGCCCCAGTCTCACGTCGGCATGAACCCGAACCCAGTCTGTGACCTGGAGCAGTACCTTGCTTGGCTTTATGTGCTGCTGTGCTCCTGATGGCTCTGCACGCTCATTCAACTTGGTACCTCCGTCATGCTGCGACGGCTTGGCAGTCACCACGTTCACAGCGGACCCTTCACCTGTCATCTCCATCGTCAGTTAGGGCTCGTCATGGGTTCCGAAGGTGTCCGGTGCTTCCCCGGCATCGCTCATCGAGGTGGACTCTTCACCCGTCAGCTTGGTCGCCCCCACTGTAGCTGGTTGAGCGCAGGTACTGAAGCAGTCCAGTTCACCCTCTGGGCGGCTCTCCTCTCGAGAGTGCAAAATGTGCACTTTGGTGTTGGTACTGTCCGTAAGTACCTCATTCCACACCACAACATCTTCCTCCAGGTCCAATGAGCCCCAGCTGCCGCACCCAGACCATTCAAACCCAGCGCTGTCCCTCATGGCAAAGCCCAGTCCATAGAAAAGGTTGCATCCCATAATGTTGTCACCATGCGCTGCCACCTGGAACGTGAAGTCGTGCACAGCTTTGGACTTGTAGTGAGCAGTCAGTTCCACTGTCCCGACATTGCACAGTCTGTTACCACTGTATCTGTACAGCGGCGCTGGGTTCTTTCTGATTCTGTGGTTGGGGAAAAACTCTTTCAACGTGGCCCAGTTTAACATCCACCGCACTGCTGCTGTGTCAAGCAGGAGTGGTACAGCTACCCTGTCCAATTCAACTGTACAGTACAAATAGCCGTTGGCGTCGGAGCTTACCGAGTGAATGGTCATTGTTGGCGGGCAGGCTGGCTCAGTTGGCAGGCCCCACGGTGCTGGCGACCGGCATACCCTGGCGAAATGGTTCAGGTGCCCACATTTCCTCTTGCCGGGCAACCTCGTGCTCTGTCCTGGTGCATCGGGGACCCACAACCCCCACAGACGGGGCCTCTCGGAGCGGACTTTCGTCTCACTGCATACGCATTGTACTCTTCTGCCATGTACTCTTCATCCTCCGTGTCCACCGCATTAGATAGCATCGACTGTCCGGGTAGCCTCTGTGTTTGGCGCCTACTTAGCTCCGTAGCTAACTTGTCTGCTGCTTCTAGCTGGAGCGCTAGCTCAACTGCTCTAGCTAGCGTCAAGTCATTAGGAGCCGTTAGCAACCTAGCTTATAGCCCAACGTTACACGTGTGTTCAGCCAATTGGTCCCGCACCATTTCGTCTTCCAGCGGCCCAAAATGGCACACACTAGCAAACTATCTCAGATCAGCGATGAACTGCTGAATTGGCTCACCGACTCTATTGTCTCTGGTGAAAGCGAATCCGTCTCGCTGTCCGGTGTAGCAAAATGGTTAGCTATTAGTTCCACAACTTCCTCATGCGAGTCCATCACGCCAGGCGTGCAGAAAATCCTTTGACCCTCCATGCCTAGACTGTGGACAAGCAGCGCTCACATCCTCACCTTATCCAACTTTCCCAGGTCCAACACTGTAATATAAACTTCAAACGCCTCCAGCCATTGTGGCCACGAACTGGCGGTTCCCCTGGGAGCTCAAAGAAAGGCCGTAGTGGTGTTACGCACACCTCCATTGTTAATCCTCCATCGCCAAATATTATGTCCACAAACCTGACAGTAAAAAGACGGACGAGGGTGTTGCACTGTAACTGGGCTTTGTTGCAGAACTATGTGCGGGGCATTACACACACTGTACTGTACCGAGTCGCCTAAGCAAGAGAGCCCTGTGATGACGGACTCTCCCATATATATGCCGGCGTGATGACGCAGCCGGCTGGTGACGTCATCATGCCGCATATTACCACAAATCCCATCATGACACTAGTCAGTCCCAATGAGAATCTTAGCATCTTCAGCTCTGCCATCTCCAGCTATGCCTCCTGTCTTTTTGACAGTGCCAGCATCTCCAAACCATACATCATAGCAGGTCTCACTACCGTCTTGTAAATCTTCCTTTTACTCTATAACTGGTATCCTTCTCTCACAAATCACCCCGATACTCGTCTCCACTCACTACACCCTGCCTGCCCTCTCTTCTTCACCTTTCTTGTGCACTGTCCATTTCTTTGGATGGTTGACCTCAGGTATTTAAACACATCTACCTTCACTACCACTTCACTATTCCTTGCATCTTCACCGTTATACCTGCCTCCCCCACACTGACACAAATGTATTCTATCTTGCTTATACTGACTTTCATTCCTCTTCTCTCCAGTGCATACCTCCACCTCTCCAGGTTGTCTTCCGCCTGCTCCCTACTCTCAGTGCAGATTACAATGTCAACTGCAAACATCATGGTCCACGGAGAATCCTGCCTGACCTCATCTGTCAGCCTATCTATCACCATGGCAAACAAGAAGAGGCTCAGAGCCGATCCCTGATGAAATCACACCCCTACCTTGAATCCATCTGTCACTCCTACAGCACACCTCACCACTGTCTTGCTGTCCTCATACATGTCCAGCACCATCCTCACATAATTCTCTGCAACTGCTGACCTCCTCATACCTTATAATAATAATGGATTACATTTACAGTATATGGCACTTTACATGTCAAGTGACATCTTAAAGCACTTACAGTGAGTCCATTATTAATTCACTCCAGACAGACACTGATAAGCTGCTTCTGTAGCCACAGCTGCCCTGGAGCAAACTGATGGAAACGTAGCTGTCAATCCACCCCAACGGCCTCTCCGACCACTACCGAACATTTATACACATTCATACCCAGAGTCATAGACACTGGAGGCAAGGTGGGTAAAGTGTCTTGCCCAAAGAAACAACGGCAGGATGACTGGGGATAGTGGGATTTGAACCGCCAACCCTCCGGTTACAGGACGACCTGCTGTACCTCCTGAGCCACTGCCGCCCCTTTACCACACTTTCTCTCTTGATACCCTATCATACGTTGTCTCTAAAGCCAGAAAGACACAATACAGCTCCTTCTGACCTCTACTTCTCCATCAACACCCTTAATGCAAACACTGAATCTGTGCACTAGCTTTTCATTCAGAAGTGTTGTTAGCCACAGTATAGGGAACATTAAACTCTTTAACTTACAGTGATATGAAAAAGTGTTTGCCCACTTCCTGATTTCTCAATGTCACACTTAAATGTTTAAGATCGTCAAACAAAGTTAAATATTAGACAAAGATAACACAAATAAACACAAAATGCAGTTTTAAAATGAAGGTGTTCATTATAAAGGGTAAAAAAAATCCAAACCTATATGGCCCTGTGTGGAAAAAGTGACCCCCCCCCCGTTAAAACATAAATTAACTGTGGTTTATCACATCTTTGGAAAGCTGAGTTCAATTTCTTTAGCCATACCAAGGCCTGATTACTGCCACACCTGTTCTCAATCAAGAAATCACTTAAATAGGACCTGCCTGACAAAGTGAAGTAGACCAAAAGATCCTCAAAAGCTAAACATCATGCTTGCGATCCAAAGAAATTCAGGAACAAAGTAATTGAGATCTATCAGTCTGGAAAAGGTTATAAAGACATTTCTAAAGCTTTGGGGCTCCAGTGAACCACAGTGAGAGCCATTATCCACAAATGATGAAAACATGAAACAGTGGTGAACCTTCCCAGGAGTGGCCGGCCGACCAAAATTACCCCAAGAGCGCAGTAACAACTCATTCAAGAGGTCACAAAAGACCCCACAACAACATCCAAAGAATTGCATGCCTCACTTGCCTCAGTTAAGGTCAGTGTTCATGACTCCACCATAAGAAAGAGACTGAGCAAAAATGGCTTGCATGGCAGAGTTCCTAGACAAAAACCACTGCTGAGCAAAAAGAACATAAAGGCTCATCTCATTTTTGCCAGAAAACATCTTGATGATCCCCAAGACTTTTGGGAAAATACTCTGTGGACTGACGAGACAAAAGTTGAACTTTCTGGAAGGTGTGTGTCCCATTACATCTGGCATAAAAGTAACAGCATTTCAGAAAAGGAACATCATACCAACAGTAAAATATGGTGGTGGTAGTGTGATGGTCTGGGGCTGTTTTGCTGCTTCAGGACCTGGAAGACTTGCTGTGGTAAATGGAACCATGAATTCTGCTGTCTACCAAAAAATCCTGAAGGAGAATGTCTAGCCATCTGTTCATGACCTCAAGCTGAAACACACTTGGGTTCTGCAGCAGGACATGATCCACAACACATCAGCAAGTCCACCTCTGAATGGCTTAAGAAAAACAAAATGAAGACTTTGGAGTGGCCTAGTCAAAGTCCTGATCTGAATCTATTGACATGTTGTGGCATGACCTTAAAAAGGCGGTTCCTGCTCGAAAACCCTCCAAAGTGGCTGAATTACAACAATTCTGCAAAGATGAGTGGGCCAAAATTCCTCCACAGCACTGTAAGACTCATTGCCAGTTATCACAAATGCTTGATTGCAGTTGTTGCTGCTAAGGGTGGCCTAACCAGTTATTAGGTTTAGGGGGCAATCACTTTTTCACACAGGGCCATGTAGGTTTGGATTTTTTTTCCCCTTAATAATAAATACCTTCATTTAAAAACTGCATTTTGTGTTTACTTGTGTTATATTTGTCTAATATTTAAATTTGTTTGATGATCTGAAACATTTAAGTGTGACAAACATACAAAAAAATGAGAAATCGGGATGGGGCAAACACTTTTTCACACCACTGTAGCTTGAAAAATAACTTGCCTCAATACATACATGTTGAAAAGAAAGGAAATGGAGCACTGCTGAAGGTCTCATGGTGTCATGGTGTCTGGCATTAACAGAATTATTTTCCTTTTACTTTTTGCTTTCTGGGTCCTCTATAGCCCGGGCTTCACAGAGTTCTGTGTTCTCTGCTGCTCTTTTACCTCCAGGTTTCAATTTACTGTTTTTCTGGAATGGCGGGGGGGGGGGGGGTATTTATGTTCTTATTGATTTTTCTACATTTGCTTTTGATTTTTCCAAACTACTCTACAGCATATTTTCAAGCTTAATTAACCTAATGGAGAGTTTTTATTTCTTGTAGTCTGGAAGTTTGCTTCCGTTATCACTTTTCAGTTGATCTGTAAGGTTCTATACTTCGGCCTGAAATGTTTGTTTTTGTTGTCACTGCCTTGACAGCATAAAAGACTTGTGGTATTTCTATGTATATGTGCCACGATGCAGATGCACCACCAGAAATTCTCTTTTCTTATCTCAGTGTTTGCATAAAAGTATACTTGTATATTTCCTAAGTAGAAATGGGAAAGTAATAGAAATCCAAGCCCCCCAAATAGTCTTACTTTTCCCTTATTCAGTATTCCTACCTCTTTTCACAGCTGGTTATAGAACATTTTGATGTCCTAAAAATTCAGTCGGTCAACAACGATAATCCCCCAGTTAACACATAAAAGCAGCACTGTGTTTGTGACCCTTTCAGATCCCAACAATTTTCTTTTGCTAATCATAAAATGCTGCTTACATGCAGGTTACAATGCTGTTCTAGTTGAATGTGGCTGCAGAGGGTAAGCAAGAAGAAAGTCATTCAAGCAAGTGAGTCAGTCAGTGTGGAATGATAGCAAGGAGGGCTGGAGGTTATGGTGGTAGAAAGTCTGTAATCATGTTAAATCATACAACCACATCTCTGCCTGTGCCGACTAGCCAGACCTGCCCCAGCATGCTCCGTATAGTGTTAGAAACAGATGGCATCCTGTCTATTGGTGGTAGCAATACTACTGCCTCAGTACGGACCCTGAATTGCAAAATAAGCACTTGCAACTGCCAATCAATGAAATAATCAATCCGTATGTGCATGACCACAGCTGAGAGGGTTAAGGTGTGTTTGGCTCCAAGCAGCTTAGTGAATTAGTTGGTTCTCAGTGTGTTTCCTCCCCTTTGTTGTGGCTCTCATTCCTATTCATGCACACATCAGTCATATCACAGCATCACAGCTAGAGTCCACCAGCTGGCCAAGATTCACCATTGTCACCATGGTGACAAAGCTCCAAATGAGGAGGACCCATGTGTGTGAGGTTTATTGCTTGTGATGTTGACTTAACGGTGTTTTAATAATGCATGGAGGCAGACCTGTGTGCGGTCATGTGTGCGTGTCTAACCACACATGCCCTAGAGGTCTTGTCTGTACTCCAGACAAAGAGATGCTGAAAGATAACGCATCACAATGTAGCCAGCTATGTACCATTTAGTCAAAATCCGGATATTCTCATAATTGTTTTTCAATTTTACTGCAACTGTGAATGAAGCCCTTTGAATTTCCATGATTAAACTCAAAGGTCCCATTCTCTCAAACATGCTGTGTTTATGGGTTTTAACCTTCTGAAAATGCTTTATTGGGTCATATTACTACAATAAAAATGCTAAAATCTCTCTTCACTAAGAAATAATTGTATTTTAACATTTCCACAGAATGGACAGAAGGCGGTTTTGCTTGGTACTAGGGAGTTAGCTTACCAAGTGAGGTTTATATTATTATTTTCTTTAAATTTCAGTCACACTGACAGACATTCCTGTTTCCACCTGGTTCACTTATCCACAGTTGATATACCTCTTGTCATTCTGATTTATTTTATTATATTTTCGCCATGATGCTATATCAAACCATTAGCATTAGCTTGGCTAGGTTGTCAAAGTCAGTCTGACATGATTTGAAGTTAAACCCAGGAGCAGACAACAGACTCAATTAAAAATACAATGATCTTTATTGACTCTGTGTGTGTGTGTGTGTGTGTGTGTGTGTGTGTGAGTGTGTGTGTGTGTGTGTGTGTGAGTGAAGAACGGGAGCAGTCTGGAAACCCTGCAAGGACAGGAGAGAAGAGGATATGAGTTATCTTGCAATAAATGGCTGAATTAGCAGAATAAATAATAATCTTACAGAGCAAGGGAGTGTTGTTGAGAAACTAGTAGCTGCTTAGTCCTTCTCCAGGTTACCAGGGTTCCACAAAGGTGAGGTAGTACCAGTGCAGATAATTACAGTGACAAGTGCAGGAGAATCCTCAGCTGAGGGGGTTGAGGAGAGAGTTCAGTCTGGGTGCTGAGGCACTTACGGAGGGCTGATGAGTGAGTGGAGCCTCCGGCTCATGGGAGGAGTTCAGGTCCGCTGCCTGGAGGACGGTCCACCTGTGCACAGGTATAGGGGACAACGAGAGGCAGATGCAGATGATGACAAAAACCCAGTTAACAGGTTGCTTACGGTGTAGCACCTTGGGGGAGCCAGATTATCTAGCATCTCAGACAGGAGACAGTGGATAAGCATGGGAGAACAAAGAGCAGGAGGTTCCTGGTGAGATAGCAGGAAGGAGTCAAGGATGAAGGTTGTTCAATGCAGTGTGATGCAAATGTCATGTTGTGTGTGATGTAAATGCCATGAAACTTAAGAGGAGAGTTTCTGCTTAAATGTTCAGTCTGTTCTGTGCTTGAGAGATGTGAGTGTGTAATAAATCGTCTGAAATGAATCTGCCTCTGATTTCACACACTCCACGCTGGTGACCCAAGACATATTATGGAACACGAGGCAAGATCCCCGGAGCCGGCCCGGTCAGGAAGCTACAGCGAGGCGGCAGCCATCCCACAGACAGCCCGGACTGGAACCTCCAGCCACGCGTGTGCGGTTTCAGTCAAGCTACCGGATTTCTGGCAGCACAACCCACGCTCTTGGTTCCACCTCACCGAGGCCCAGTTCGCCCTCCGGGGAGTAACGGCAGATGATACCAGATTCTACCATGTGGTCGCAGCACTCGACGCCCGCACAGCTCAGCAGGTAGCGAGCCTGCTGGATCAGCCACCAGCCAGCAGCAAACACGAGGCACTCAAGGCTGCGCTCATCCAGCGCTACACGCTCTCGGACGGTGAGAGAGCGGAGAGGCTCCTGACGCGGACCAAGTTAGGAGATGGTTCGGCTGTAGACCTGATGGAGAAGATGCTGGCGTTAATGGGCACGGACGACGGGCACTTTCTGCTTGCCCACCTCTTCCTCCGGAACCTTCCTACAGTGGCGAGAGCGGTTCTGGCCAATTCGCTGTGGCTGGCCGCGCGCGACTACCGTGCGCTAGCCCAGGAGGCAGACTGGATCATCATCACCACCAGGGCGATCACAGTCAACGCGGCAGCGGCGGAGCCCAGCGAGATGACCAGAGGAGGCAAGGAGCCACCGACGGTAGCAGCAGCGGGGGCCAAGGAGCGCCAGAGAGACACGCTCTGTTTCTACCACAGCTGCTTCGGAGAGAACGCACGCAGATGTGCGCCACCATGCCAATTCCAGCGCTCGGGAAAACGCCAAGGCCAGGGGTCGGTAGCAGCTATGACCCTCGGTGAAGAGAACAAGCTGCTCTACTTGACGGATGCACGCTCGGGGAGGCGTTTCCTCGTGGACACCGGAGCCCAGAAGAGCTTCATCCGCCTGACCTACACTGACCGGCTGGCAGGACCTAGCGGCCCCGGGATGTTGGCAGCAAACGGCTCGGATATTAAGACCTTTGATGAGAGGACTCTGCTCTTATCTCTACACGGCCGTACATATGAGTGGACTTTTGTCGTAGCAGCACTGAATTACCATATACTGGGGGCTGATTTTCTGTGTGCACATGGTTTACTGGTTGATGTTGCTAACAGGCGCCTGGTTAATGCACTGTCCTTTGACTCTCTCCCCTGTATAGCTCGAGTGACCCAGCCAACAGCACAAGCCAACGTCACAGCTACAGGCGGTAAGTTCCACACACTGCTCACTCAGTTCCCAGCACTCACGGTCCCGACGTTTTCCGCGGCCATTGCTAAACACGGGGTGGAGCACTTTATCACCACCTCCGGGCTGCCCGTTTTTGCAAAACCTCGGCACTTGGACGCAGCTAAACTGGCCATAGCGCGCGAGGAGTTCCCCAACCTGGAAAGGCTGGGCATCACCAGGCGCTCGAACATCCCATGGGCATCCCCGCTACACATGGTCTCTAAGGCTGGGGGATCGTGGCAACCGTGCGGGGATTTCCGCAGGTTGAACAATGCCACAGCGCACGACCGCTACCCAATTCCCCACATACAGGATTTTTCTGTTCACCTTGCCAGAGCACGCATTTTTTCCAAAATAGACCTGGTCCGCGGTTACCACCAAGTCCCAGTGCGCGCTGAGGACATACCCAAAACAGCAGTAATAACTCCGTTCGGTCTATTCGAGTTCCTGCACATGCCATTCGGGTTAAAAGGAGCGGCACAGACGTTCCAGCACATGATGGATGCAGTGCTGCGCGATCTCCCGTTTGTGTTCGTCTACCTGGACGATATTCTGGTAGCCAGTGCGTCCGAAGACGAACACGAAACCCACCTCACGACGGTTTTCCAGAGGTTGGAGGAGCACGGGTTAGTAATCAACCCGGTGAAATGCCAGTTCGGCGTGACGGAGATTGATTTTTTTGGGGCACCGCATCTCTCCGGAAGGAGCGATCCCACTGCCCGACAAAATGCGCGCCGTGGCGGATTTTCCCCAGCCTCAGACGGTCAGGGCGCTGCAGAAATTTTTGGGAATAGTGAACTTTTATAACTGTTTCCTTCCCCGCGCTGCGCAGCTCATGCAACCATTGTACCCCGCGCTCAAGAAACAGAAACCCGCGGATAGGGTCGAATGGACCCCGGAGCGAGAGCGGGCATTCTCAGAAGTTAAAGCAGCCCTGGCAAACGCTGCACTGCTGGCGCAGCCAGACCCGACGACCCGCATAGCGCTCACCCCCTATGCTTCAGACGTGGCCATAGGGGCTGTCGTGGAGCAGCGCATCGCCGGGGCTTGGCAGCTGCTCACCTTTTTCAGCAGAACTTTGCGCGACAGCGAACGTAAATGCAGCGCGTTCGACAGAGAGTTGCTGGCTCTTCACCTGGCCATACGCCACTTCCAGTTCTGGCTGAAAGGGTGCAGCTTCACCACATTTGTGGACCACAAGCCACTGACATTTGCGATGGCCAAGGTTTCAGAACCGTGGTCGGGCCGGCAGCAGAGACAGCTGGCCGCGATCTCAGAGTTTACTACCGATATTCAGCATGTGTCTGGTAAACTGAATGTAGTGGCGGACTGCCTCTCGCGCGCCATGGTGGCCCCGGTCTGCGTGGGGATAGATTACGCAGCCATGGCCGCGGAGCAGATTAGCGATGCAGACATGCGCGCGCTCCAGTCTGGACCAACAGGGTTAAGGCTGGAGAGCAGGGTGCTGCAGGATGGCAGCCCCCCCCTAATCTGCGATGTCTCCACGGGTAGCCCGCGTCCGGTGGTCCCAGCTGCGTGGCGCCGCCGCATGTTTGAGTTGGTTCACACCCTGGCACACCCAGGAGTGCGCGCGTCGGTCAAAATGGTGGGAGAGAAGTTTGTGTGGCCAAGCCTACGCAAACAAGTGAAAGAGTGGGCTGCAGCCTGCGTGGCCTGCCAACGAGCCAAGGTACACAGACAAATGAAGGCTCCCTTGGAGCCATTTCGTATTCCGGCTATGAGGTTCGACCATGTTCACGTGGACCTTGTGGGCCCCCTCCCGCCATCACAGGGGTGCACGCACCTCCTGACAATGGTGGACCGAACCACGCGCTGGCCAGAAGCGGTCCCGCTGGTGGCAACCACGTCCGTGGACATAGCACGCGCTTTTTTAGCAGCATGGGTGGCGCATTTTGGAGTCCCGTCGGACATTACGTCCGACAGGGGCCCTCAATTTGTTTCCGAACTCTGGTCCACAATGGCCCGCAGCTTGGGTGTTACAGTTCACCACACAACCGCGTACAACCCACAGGCCAATGGGTTATGCGAGCGTTTTCATAGATCACTGAAAGCAGCACTCAGGGCTTCACTGACGGATGCAAATTGGGTAGACAGGCTGCCGTGGGTTTTATTGGGGTTGTGCTCCGTGCCGAAAGAGGATCTGGAAGCTTCCCCGGCAGAGCTCGTTTTTGCGCAGCCACAACGGCTGCCCAGGGAATTTCTGCCAGATAATCCCGCGCCGGGCAGCTCCCCATCTCAGCTTTTGCAGCGTAGCGCAAACACAGGCACGCTGCCGGGCCCTTCCCACCACAGTTTTCCGCGTGTTTTCGTGCCTAAAACTTTGAAAAGCGCGGAGTTTGTGTTTGTCAGACACGACGCCCACCGCCCTCCATTGCACTCACCCTATGATGGACCGTTCAGAGTGCTGGAAACAGGGGATAAGCATTTTTTGCTAGACTTAGGGGGTAGGAGGGAAAAAATTGGCATAGACAGACTCAAACCCACTTTCGTTGTGGCGGACGAGCAAGTGCTGTTGGCTAAGGCCCCTCGGCGTGGAAGACCCCCACGGAGAGCTCCCCAAGGAAACGATTCACCAGAGCAGCCACACGGACAGACCGAAGTGCCCCCCCCCCCCCCTAGCAACAGCCCACCCGCAGTCAGACACACTCCCAGCAGCCCCCCACCGGCACAGCAGCGCCGCGGAGGCGATAAACCCCAGTTACAGCAGATACGGGAGGAGACGGAAGCCCAAGCAGCATGTGGACTGGTTCAATTGTTCTATCACAGCATGTGGACTGTTATTCTATTGTTCTATCTAAGATGCTGGGGGGGGGGGTAGTGTAGCATCTTGGGGGAGCCAGATTATCTAGCATCTCAGACAGGAGACAGTGGACAAGCATGGGAGAACAAAGAGCAGGAGGTTCCTGGTGAGATAGCAGGAAGGAGTCAGGGATGAAAGATGTTGAATGCAGTGTGATGCAGATGTCATGTTGTGTGTGATGTAAATGCCATGAAACTTAAGAGGAGAGTTTCTGCTTAAATGTTCAGTCTGTTCTGTGCTTGAGAGATGTGAGTGTGTAATAAATCGTCTGAAATGAATCTGCCTCTGATTTCACACACTCCACAAAGGTTGTGTAGAGGGAGGCAAAACTCCCAGCCGATGAAGAGCAGAGAAGTAGTAGTTGAAAGGGAGAAAAAACTCCCAGTTGAAGAGAAGGATAGACTCGTGTCGAGGAGTTCTTTCGCCCTGTTGGAGCGTTGACATCTCCGTGCAAGAGTGGAGGGCTCCACTCCTAATAAAGGCAGTCTAATTGAGAGAAGTAGGTGTGAGTGAAGCCGCAGCTGTGGAAGATAATTAGTGAGAGAGAGAGATAAACAACACACAGCTCGGATCACTACAGCGCCCCCCCCCCCCTTTATGGGACGCCTCCTGGCAGCCAACTAAACCTGTCTGGGTGAGCCCGATGAAAAGCCCTGATCAGCTGTTGATCAGTGATGAATGAGGCTCGGACCCAAGATCTCTCCTCTGGACCATACCCGGCCCAGTCCACCAGGTACTGAAGACCTCGCCCCCTGCGTCGTACATCCATAATACGGTTAACCTTGAATGCTGGCCTACCGTCGATCATCACCGGAGGGGGAGGCGGCTTGGATGGAGGGCACAAGAGACTGGTGGAACATGGCTTTACCTGGGAGACATGGAAGGCAGGACAGATACAAAGGGCAGGAGGAAGAGACAGGCGGACAGCAACGGGATTGATTATATGTGAGATGAGATAAGGACCAATGAAGCGAGGTGAGAGCTTCTTGGACTCAGTTTTGAGGTTGATTTTCTTAGTGGAAAGTCATACCTTCTGTCCAACCCAGTAGGGTAGAGCCAGGGTCCTCCGGCAGTTGGCGATCTCAGAGTTGCGGCCCGCAGTGCGTTGAAGAGCAGCCTTGGTAGTCCTCCAAATCCTGCGACAGCACTTGATATGGGCCTGCACCGATGGAACAGTGATCCCCACCTCCTCCTCCGGAAACAGGGGAGGGTTGTAACCCGAAGATACTTCGAAGGGGGAGAGACCCGTTGCCACTGAAATGGCAGAGCTGTGCGCGTACTTGATCCAAGGTAAGTACGAACTCCATGATGCAGGATTGGAGGCAGTGACACACCTCAGGGCAGCCTCCAGTTCTTGATTGGAACCCTCACACTGGCCATTTCTCTGAGGGTGATATCCTGAAGATAAGCTGACTGTTTTCCCAGTGGCCTTGCAAAAGGACTGCCAAACCTGAGATACAAACTGAGGACCCCAGTCCAAAACTATGTCCACAGGGATCCCATGCAGATGGGCCACATGCAGTACAAACAGGTCAGTCATCTCCTTGGCAAATGGGAGCTTGTTAAGGGGAATGAAATGAGCTGCTTTAGAAAATCTGTCTATGATGGTGAGGATCACAGTATGTCCAGCGGAGGGGGGAAGCCCAGTCACAAAATCCAGAGTCACGTGAGACCAAGGTCTGCTGGGGATGGGTAGAGGATGCAGCAGTCCCAAGGAGGAAGAGGAGGATGATTTCCCAGTGGAGCACTGGGGACAGGAGTGAACAAACTCATTGACATCCTTTCTCATAGACGGCCACCAGAAGGTCCTTATTTATTTAGCGAATGCAAAGTCCTCAAGCCAAGCAGTTGCCTCCTGGTTTGCTGTATGGAGGGTGTGTAATCCTCCTTCCAGTCTTTGGAGCGGGCAAGCCTCTATGATGTGTTCCATTGTTTGCTCCTCTCCACATGTGCACAGTGGGCTAGGGCTACTGCCCCATCTGTGAAGGATGGCCAAGCAGGGGCCATGTCCAGTCCTGAAGCGATTGAGTGTAGACCACTGTCTACTGTCACTGTCTACACTGTCCACCAACCTCCCAAGGAGACCAGAAGGTCCTCTGCAGCTGGGATAAGGTGCAAGACATCCCAAGGTGACACATGACCTTAGAGGAGTGTAACCAATCGATGACCTCACCACGGACTGAGGAAGGGACATAAATCCGCCCCACCGGACCCCCACACGGGTCAGGTTCCACTTCCTGCACTCCCTTGACCCTCTCCTTGATCTCCCAGGACAGCACGCCAACAACGCACAAGGGAGACACAATAGGGTACAGTTCAGGCAAGGCCATGTTCTGGGAGAACTGCCTAGAGAGCATGTCAGGTTTGGTGTTTTTGGACCCCAGGTGATAGGTGATGGTAAAATTGAACCTGCCAAAGAACAGGGACCAGCGGGCTTGTCTTGAGTTGAGCCGTTTAGCCGTTCTGAGGTACTCCAAGTTCTTATGCTCAGTTCAAACTACGAACAGCAGCAAGGCTCCCTCCAGCCAGTGGCGCCACTCCTCCAAGACCAGCTTGACTGCCAGTAATTCCCGATCCTCCACATCATAGTTCCTCTCGGCCGGTGACAGACGTTGGGAAAAGAAGGAGCAAGGATGGACCTTGTTGTCGGAGGGCGAGCACTGACACAGGACCACCCCTACCCCAGAGTCTGAGGCATCCACCTCCACCAGGAACTGTAGGGATGGGTCCACCTGGGTAAGGATAGGGGGAGAGGAGTAGCAAGATTTTAATTCCGAGAATGCTGCCTCAGCCTCTTCGGACCAACGAAAAGGGACTTTTGTGGAGGTGAGGTGGGTGAGCGGCAGAGCAACCACACTATAGTTGCATATAAATCGCCAATAAAAATTTGCGAATCCCAGGAACTGTTGCAGCTGCCTCCGGAAAGAAGGGACCGACCACTCCACTACTGCCTTTACCTTACCAGGGTCAGCTTGGTCTCTTTGTGGGCAATGACAAACCTCAGGAAGGTGGCAGAAGATGTATGGAACTCACTTTTTTCCGCCTTGACGTAGAGTTGATTCTCTAGTAGCCGCTAAAGGACCCTTCTCACGTGGACCCGATGCTCCTCTAAAGAATGAGAAAAGATGAGAATGTCATTCAGGTACACAAATACAAAAGAATCCAAAAAGTCCCTCAGCACATCATTGATGAGCCGCTGGAACACTGCCAGCACGTTAGTCAACCCAAACGGCATCACCAAATATTCAAAGTGGCCACTAGGAGTGTGGAACCCCGTCTTCCACTCATCCCCCTCTTTAATCCAGACCATGTGGTAGACATTGCGCAGGTCCACTTTGGTGAAGACAGTGGCCCTCTGAAGTGAATCAAAAGCAGAGTTAATGAGTGGCAGAGTGTGCTTATCTTTCATCGTGATGTTATTAAGTTCCCTAAAATCAATGCAGGGTCGAAGGGAGCCGTCCTTTTTGTCCACAAAAAAAAAAAAAACAGCCCCCACCACTGATGAAGAAGGCCTGATAATGCCTGAGCTTAAAGACTCCTTAATGAATGATAGGATATTTTCAGGTTTCACTGATTATTCTATATAATTTTAATGCTGTATTACTCTATTTTATTTTATAACTGCATCTGGTACATATAATGAGCCAATGTCTGATACTCTGTGTTTTTCCATTGTCTCAGAGCTTGAAAAGAATGTCTGTTTCTAAGTGTAAGATTAGGCTGAGCAAGATTGTAAATAATGACGAAGGTTTTTGTTTTATCATACCAAGCTGTTCTGATTAGAATGCCCGAAGTTAGGATGACTTAAGATAACCAGGTCATATAAAGATCATGGCAGAATGTTCAGTGCTGTCCATAGATTAGAAGCAGTCTCTTGGAAAGATAGCTCCAGCTGTCTTTAGGTTTAGATAAGGTCAGGGACGCCTGCCCAGGGTATAAGAAGCAACATCCTTGAACACATGTTAGGGAGTTGGTGTGAGCAAGCTCTGAGGCACGCTATGCTGTGACTGATTGCCTCCTTTTTCTGATCAGAAAGAGAATAAATGGCTCAGAACTTGGAAACTGCCTATTGATTATTGATTCAGTCTCAATCAATTCATTTTTGATCTAACAATGTATTTGTTGGGGGCGGCAGTGGCTCAGGAGGTAGAGCAGGTCGTCCAATAACTACATCATTGGCAGTTCGAATCCCGCTCTCCCCGGGTATCCTGCCGTTGCTTCCCTGGGCAAGACACTTCACCCCAATTGCTCCTGGTGGGTCTGGAAGCGCCATGTTAGGTAGCATGCCGCCATCAGTGTGTGAATGTGTGCGTGAATGGGTGGATAGCAGGATCTGTAAAGTGCTTTGGTCATCAAGAGATGAGAATAAAAGCACTATATAAGTGAATGCCATTTACCATTTATTTTTGTCCATTGTCTCCCACTCTGGGGCAGAGAGACTTTAAAGCCGGCTAGATGGCAATGAAGCTCCTGGCAGGAGGTTAATGGCACAGTCATAAGGGGGTTGGGGGGTAGAGAAAGTGCCTTTGTTTCACTGAATACTGGGGCCAAGTCATGGTACTCAGGGAGAACTGAGGTGAGCTCAGGCAAGTGTGTGGGCGAGGAACTAACAGGCACCCAGGGAGAACAGGCTGCAGACTGTAAACAAGCATTTAAACAAAAGGTGCTCCATGAAATGATCCTCCCTGCCTGACAATCAATAATGGGGTTGTGGAGTCTAAGCCAAGGATACCCTAAAATGACAGGGGAGGCAGAGATGGGTAAAACAAAAAAACTCCCGATGGTTACCTGAAACCAAAACTGAAACGGGGGCAGTCTGCTTAGTAATAGTGGTGAGAAGCACATTGGAAAGAGCAACCAAATTCAATGGAGTCTTTAGATTGTGACAAGGGAGCTTCAGTCGGGTTGCCAGACTCTCTGAAATGACGCTCTGTTCTGCGCCTGAGTCAATGAGAACATTAGTGGAAATTTCAATGTGATCATGTTGAAAGCGAATAGGTAAAATCAGTCGTGTAAGGGTTTTTGCCTTTCCCACGTCCATTAGTCCCCCTACTGTGATGAATGGATCCCCCCACCTTTTGGCTGATTGGGACAGGAAGCGACCTTGTGATCGGCACTGGCACAATACATGCACAATCCGAGATCGCTGTGGCATTGTCGTTCTGCAGGAAGCAACCTAGATCGGCCCACCAGCATAGGTTCCCCGGTGTCAGAGGGTTCAGAGAGTGGGAGGGCAGGGAGGAGAGGCTGAGGGGAAAGACGAGGCTGGGATCCCCAGCGATTAGAAAAACGGCACTCACTAGCCCACTCCCTCAAACGGTCATCAATGCTGATGGCTAAAGAGATTAATTCGTGTAGTGATGAAGGTTTCTCTAAATGGGCCAACTCATCCCAAAGACTAGGACTAAGACTGAGTGAAAAAATACTGCAGAGTGAGGCATCCTCCCAACCCACCTCTGCCGCAACAACCCAGAAATCTACAGAGTAGTCGGCTACAGACCTGACCCCCTGCCGAAGGTTGAGGAAGCGGGTGGTGAGGACATTGTCTCAGCCAGAATGATCAAAGACCTCAGTGAACTCAGAAACAAATCGGTCATATGTGTAGTTGGGATAATTGGAACGGCCCATCACAGCATAAGCCCAGGCTAAGGCCCGCCCCTCCAGCAGACTCACAACATAACTAGTTTGACTATGATTTCTAGGAAAATCCTCCGGAACCCACTGAAAAACAAGGCTACACTGAAGTAGGAACCCCCGAGCCTCCCCCAGCTTGCTGCTAAAATGGGTAGGTGTGGGAACTGGTGTTAACCGAGTGTGCTGCACTGGAGGAGAAGTTGGATGCGGCGGCACGACTGGACCCCCGGAGGCAATCTGAGAGGGCAACGCCAAGGTAAGCTGGTCAAGCCGAGAATTAATCTGAGTCAACTGATTCAAGACCACTTGTTGCTGGTATGTAAACTGATCTAATTGAGCTTACATGGTGTTAAGTCTTTGTGCGGTTGCACTGTCTGCTGTGTTTTCTACTCAGAGACGTACTGACATAATTTGAAGTTAAAATCAGGAGCAGACAGGAGACTCAATTAGAAATACAATGATCTTTACTGACTGTGTGTGTGTGTGAGTGTGTGAGTGCAGAACGGGAGCAGTCTGGAAACCCTGCAAGAAGAGGAGAGAAGAGGATATGAGTTATCTTGCAATAAATGGCTGAATTAGCAGAATAATTAAAAATCTTACGGAGCAAGGGAGTGTTGGAGAGAAACTAGTAGCAGCTTAGTCCTTCTCCAGGTTACCAGGGTCCCATGAAGGTGAGGTAGTGCCAGTGCAGATAATTACAGTGACGAGTGCAGAAGAATCCTCAGCTGAGGGGGGAAAGGAGAGAGTTCAGTCTGGGTGCTGAGGCACTTACGGAGGGCTGATGAGTGAGTGGAGCCTCCGGCTCATGGGAAGAATTCCGGTCCGCCACCTGGAGCTGGGTTGGTCCGCCTGGAGGACGGTCCACCTGTGCACAGGTATAGGGGACAACGAGACGGACCATTCAGAGTGCTAGAAACAGGGGACAAGCAGTTTTTGCTAGATTTGGGGGGTAGGAAAGAGAAAATTGGCATGAACAGACTTAAATCTGCTTTTGTGGTGGCAGATGAGGAAGTGCTGTTGGCAAAGGCCCCGCGGCGAGGTAGACCACCATGGAGAGTTTCACACAGTAATGTTTCCCAAAGTAATGTTTCCCCAGAACACCCGCAGAGACTGACAAAGGGTTTCCGCCCCCAGACGGCAAACCCCCAGCGTGACAGCGCCGCAGAGACGGTGAACCCCAGCTACAGCAGATTCGGCAGGAGGCTGAAGCCTATCCAGCATGTGGACTGATGTGTATTGATGCTATCACGGCATGCATGTGGTTATCTTCTGGATGGATGCACAGGAGACAGTGGAAGTGATATCATGGAGAGAAATGCATTGTGACTGTCTTTATTATGCAAGGTGGTCTGTGTGACATGTGATCTATGAGGTGTGAAGTCCCTGATATTTAAGGACGAGAGTTTACTGTTTCACTCTCTTTTTTCTCTGCTTTGAAATGATGGAGATGTGAATAAAGCTGACTCTGAAAAAGAACTCTGCCTCGTCATTTTCACATCTTCCACAGTATATTCATTTCAGCAGTCACCCGGCGCTCTTGTAACAACAATAACATACAATATTGAACTCAGTATAAAATAGAACGCCACCACTTCCAAATGCTGGAGTAAAGTGTGAGTGACGAGATGACAGTTGCTGATATAAGATGATTGTTACATGCCAGCAACCTTCTCATAAATCTGTAAACATTCTTTCGTATCAACTCGCCAAAAGACGGAATGATCAAGGACACAAACATCTTGCTTGCACTCGACCGACGAGGTATATCTAACAATCTTCTTAGGGAGTTATTATATGCAATGCGGATTTTGTTCCTAATAGCAACATTGCTATTAAACCATAAAGGCGAGCAATACATTGAGGTACAGAAGGTCTTGAACAGCATACATTTAATATCAGGAGAACATCTATGGAAATTTCGCAGCAGTAAATTTGTTTGAACATAGAGTTTCCTGAGTTGCCTGTTACAATCAACATTGGTCTTGTCAGATTCAATCCACACACCTAGGTATTTGACTTTTTCAACAAAGTTCAAGCTATTACCACAAAGTGGCATAACAGGATTTGAAGTATTGACACCCTTCGGTTTAAAAGCCATACACATACGTGGATTTAGTATAGTTGAACAGGATGTCATTTTTTTTTCACCAAATTTCTCACATTCCGAGAGGAGATGTTGCATCACTGCAGTAGACAAACTTAACAAACAGAGATCATCAGCATAGAAAATGTGATTTAACAGTGCACCATTAATGGAGCCACCCACATTAGTATTGTTCAACAGTACACTGAGATCATCAACATAGACATTAAACAACAAGGGTGACAGTATACCACCTTGTTTAACATCATTGGTCACATGAAATTTGGATGAGGTAACATTGCCCCACCTAACAACCATAGACTGCTACAGACCACAGTTCTAACCTGAGGGGCCTCACTGGGGAATGTGGTAAACTACAGTTCTGGTGTTGTACATGTGAGGGGTCCCAGTCAG
Organism: Pholidichthys leucotaenia; assembly: GCA_020510985.1. Taxonomy (NCBI): domain Eukaryota; kingdom Metazoa; phylum Chordata; class Actinopteri; order Cichliformes; family Pholidichthyidae; genus Pholidichthys; species Pholidichthys leucotaenia. The sequence continues at coordinate 389,228,017 of CM035837.1, read as the reverse complement.
TCATCAACCTCTTAATGAGTTAAAGTAGCCTTCAGAAAATACAGGGACTCTTCCTTAGTACTTGCCGTGTTGGTTCACTTACATATTGTATTGTATTATGTAAAGGCTCTGCAAATCTGAAGTGAATAAGGAGTTGAGAAACTCTATGGATGGTTGCAGTTGAAGGCATTATGTTTTCTATGGCGTGGAATGACAGCCAACAGTCTACACTATTATACATCAGTGTGGTTGGGATGCAGAGTAAATTATACACAAAAGATGTACAAAGCTACAGCAAAGTCAACAGTTGGTTAATTAAGTCCCATTTTGATCTGTCAACTTCAGCTTAATCACAGTGTTTAACACCAACTGTAATGGCTAAGTAGGAGATTTAACAATGAAGACACTGGTTTGTTTAATTCTAAAAAGGGTCATTACCTCTAATTCTGACAGTGTGTTCCATTAAGTAAGACTTGTCAACCATTGGGCTAACTATAAAGCATTAAGTGAAGTCAGACAGTTTTATCAGAGAGCATGGTGGATCAGTGGTTAACACTGCAGCCTCACAGCAGGAGGGTCTGAGGTTGAACTCTGGCCCAATCACAGGTGAGTCCATCATGTATGTATCATGTATCCATTTGTGTGGAGTATACATATTGTCCCTATAATGCAGTTTCCTTCTACACTTCACAGATGTGCTTGTAGCAGTGCCCCTTCATTATAGATGTTAACCAAACTCTTTTTTGAACATTGTTAACCACCCCTCGAAATGAAGGGTTTAATTGAATGGCAATGAATGTCTTTTTTCATGCATCCAGAGGACTTACCTTCTGCTGACAGTTTAAGGCCAACCCAGGTTGCCAAAGACCCTGCCCTGTGTGTATATCTTTCATTTACTTTCTACATAATTGTCTAGAAGATGCATGTAGCCTACTGATAACTTGTACTGTCTCGAATTTGGGGTTCCAAGTAGTAATTCAGACTGCATATCTCAATGTGCCCTTTTCCTTAAATTTCTTAGCTTTTCTCATAACTTTAAAATCTTTGTTTCACGTCATTTTTTCGATTTTCAGTTTTTTATCGTGTATTTGCCAACATATTCATGTAAATCTATGGCTTTTTATATCATCAGTTTGGACTTTTTCTTATGACTTTGCTTATTTTGATTATGCTTCGGTGCAACAGAGGCATACGGTAATCACTTAATGTGTCTGTGTGTGGTTGTGTGTGTGTATCTGTCTGTTACCAGCTTTTCAGCGCGTCCGGACAAAATCAAGTGGAACTAAAGGCTTGTATCATTATATTGCCATATTTTCTCAACTTTTAATTTGCCAGAATTTCAAAATAAGGCTTTGTTTTCAAAATAAACACATTTAACGTACCATTATACCATCAAAGTGACATGGTTCAGGCGACCCACAGAACAGACACGACTCAGGATTAACACAATTAACGTACTTTATTTTGTTAACATGACTGAGTGGGTGCGTGAGTGCGGTTATATGGTGTAATGTTGTGTAGTGCAATCCGTGTATTCCAGCTGGGCCGGCAGAGCACCGTACAGACTGGCAACCCTGTAAAGAGACAAGGGCCGTTAGCTTACAGTTCACCTATGCAGCACGTCAGATGTTATAGTGCTTACTGTCAACCGATGTTGAAGTGTCTTCAGGTGGTGCCGAAGCTGCAGACAGGGAGACAGTGTCTGCGGGCAGGTCAGCTGGAGGTGGAATAAAAGTCCGCCGCCTGGAGGGAGAAGGAGGTCCGCTGCTGCGGGCTCCACCTGTGCACAGGGGAATGGACAAGTTTAGAAGCTATAGTGCTTACTTGGCTGTAGGTCCGGGCGTCGTACAGCTGGGCTTGGAAGCCGAAGGCTGGAGAATTCAGTGCAGGGAAGCACAGAGGCAGGGTGTGGCGTGATTCACGGAAAGAATCAGACGACTCCGTGCCCAGCACTGGTCCTGATGGGAATAAATAGGGCCGCAGGAGATAACAGGCAGGTGTGTACACAGGTGCCGTGATTGGCGGCCATGACATAAAGGAGCAGCGAAAAAGGTATTCTAATGACTAGGCCGGGCCAGTAGAGGTCACACTGAGGCAGCTGCACCTTGGTGCTTTCATTTATAAGGTTTTTCTCCAATTTTTAATTTACGTTATTAAAAACAGATTTTTAAAAAAGCTGAATATTCAACTATCAGTTTTAAAAGTCAGATACCAGTGCAGTGAATGGAATATCCAACTATTCAAACATTTGGGTACAACTCCACAAATACTGGACAGTAGTGATCTCAAGTACAACCACTTGAGATTGGTCTTGGTCTTGAGACCAGATTTCCAGGGTCTCCGTCTCGTCTCAGAGTCATTTTTATTCAGTTTTGTCTTGGTCTCTGCCAAAATGGACTTGGGATTTTAAATCAAGACCATTCAAGACCAGGAGTTGTTTATTTGTCAATGAATGAATGAGTATGACTGCAAAGAAATACTCCCCTTAAATGTAACAATAAAGTCATTTGCAGGTTTAATTTTATGTCACTGCTAATTATCACAACCCCGTCCCCTTTACACAGGTGGGAGAAGATAAGAGGAAACAAAGAGGAAGGGAGAGTTGCAACCAAACTCTTTTTACTTCCGCCAAGGGGAGGAGGTAATGTTTTTAGTGGCGTTGGTTGGTTTATTGGTTTGTCTGTCTGTTAGTTACATTACTCCAGAAGTTATGAAGGGATTTTGTTGAAATTTTCAGGAAAGGTGTGTAATGGCACGGGGAACAGGGAACAGATGATTAGATTTTGGTGGTGATCTGTGAGTGCATGCCTCCACCAAAGGCTTTGTTTGTAGTTGTGCAGCAGGATTACACAAAAACTACTGGATGGATTTGGACGAAATTTTCACCAGATGTGGTTCTTGGGCTAGAGAGGAAGCCATTGCATTTTGGTGATGATCCGAGAATGCATACCTCTGCCAAGGGTCTTAATTTCTCACAGAGTGTTAACAACAATACTCCAAAACTACTGAATGGATTTGGATGAAATTTTCACCAAAGGTGGTTCTTGGGGTGCAGATGAACAGATTACATTTTGGTGATGATCTGAGAATGCATATCTCAGCCAAGGCTCTTAATTTCTCACAGTGTGTTAGCAACAATACTCCAAAACTAATGGACAGGCTTTGATGCAATTTTCACCAGAAAGGGCTCTAGGCCTACACACAAACCCATTACATTTTGCAGGTGATCCACCAGGGACGGAAAGAGCCTTGGCAGAGGTATGCATTCTCCGAGTGCTTTTCTAGTTTTGAACATTTTTCTGTTGAGAACATGTGGACATTTCATGTTTGTGTTAATTACAGACAGCTGAGGATGTCTGAGTCAATTAAAGATGGTAATTTGGCTAAATATGTGACAGAAAGATCTGTTAAAAAACAGGTGAAATGTATTTGCTCAGCCCCGACCGACAGTGATCTGTGTGGGGTTTGCATGTTCTCCCCGTGTCTGCGTGGGTTTACTCCAGGATTTCTCCGGTTTCCTCCCACATGCCAAAAACATGCAAGTTAGGGTAATTGGCATCAAACTGGGGATTCTAAATTGTCCTTAGGTACGACTGCGAGAGTGAATGGTTGCCTGTCTCTCTGTGTTGGCCCTGCGATGGACTGGTGATCTGTCCAGGGTGTACCCTGCCTCTCGCCCAAAGATGCTGGGATAGGCTCCAGCCCCCCCGCGACCCGAAAAGGATTAAGCAGAAGATGGATGGATGGATGGACTGATGGATATTTGCTCTGCTGAACTTGTGGCAGGTGCAGAGCTGATTTATATCCCTGTAAGGCAGCTGTAGTAAATACTAACCCTTTACCTTTATGGCAGTGCTGTAAAGTCATTTAAAAAGGTTCTGAGACTGTTGTTGGCAAATTTAACAAGAAAGGGAGCCCTTACCAGTGGAGTGGATTGCCACCTTACCATGGTGGAGGAGTTTGTGTGCAGTAATGATTCCGGGAGCTATGCTGTAGGGGGGGCAACTTGCCCCTGGCAGGAGCTCTCAAGACAAATTGGTCCTGGGTGAAGGTCCAGATCAAGAGCAGATTGATACAAAAAAGTTACAAGGACCCAGTGTACCTAAAGGAGGCAGATGGGTCCACTCTCCAGTGAGCTCACCACCTGCAGGAGGAATCATGGGGATCGTGGTTGGTATGCGAACCTGGTGGCAGTCTGGGCTACTCTGCTTGCACCGCTGCCCCCACAACCCGGACCCCAGATAAATGATAGGGCATGGCTAGATGGATGACCTCTACTATGAAAATAAAGAGAAATGTGTTCTCAGCAAGCTCAAAATTAGATATTTGTTTTAGAATACACTGTATTTGGTTCAGATAAGAAAATTAAGTAAGATTAACTCTCATATATGCGGGTAAAAAATACTCGCCAATATTTGAATGTATTGTTCTTGTCAGTGTAAATCTCTGTAAGTGCTTTTTAGGTCATTTTACTTATTTACTTGTTTTTTAAAAGTACCAGAGAAGGCTAAAACTCAAGGGAAAAGGCATCTTGAAAAAGAAAATCACAAACTTGCAAGAAAAAACACATTTAGGAGCAGATTTACTAACATGTTGCACCATCGCAAAACCCTGTTTTGGCGTTAAAAAACTACTGTTCAGATTTACTAAAGGGTGCAGGGCAAAATTAGCAGTGAAAAGGCGTGGATTATGTTAATTTTGCACCTGGCCTCATTGCATATATATTTGTGGGAGATGTCATGTCAAAGCCCAAATTTGAGGGCGGGAAGTATTTAAATGACTGACGCAAGGTGATTTACTAAGGTTTGCAATTGTCAGTCTCCTGCTAAATGCGCCAGGATTTAATGCACAAAAAGAGCTTGTCTTAATTCATCTGCGCCTGATGACAGCAATTGCTGGTGCCAGGAGACACCAGCGAGAACCAAGAGTGTGTTGTGATGATCAGATGAGTGTGCTCCCCCTCTCCACCTGTTCCTGTCTTTCCGGCTCTGGAGTAATCATCACACCTGCATGATTCGCTGCACCTGCTGCCCTCCGGTACCTCAGCGTATTTAAGGTCCAGTGTGTGGATACAGCGCTGCTGGATCGTTGGGTATTGCTGCCCATCAAGCTAACACGTTGTTTTACATTTTGGTTGACCTGTGTTCTCATTCCCCGTGTCTTCTCCTTCTCATCAGGTTTGCTGCCACCTCAGCAGTGTGTACTCCAGGGCTGATCACTCTCACCTGACCCTCTACCTGAAGACACCGGATGTTCCACCCAGGTCATCCGCCTTCCCCCGTCTTCCCCTGGATCCACGCAGGAGTTCCTTGCCGGGCTCCTTTGCTCTCCGCAGTAAGATTGTTGTCCCTTCTTATTTTCCTCTTGTGGAGATTTTTGCTTCTAACGTTCTCTCTCTGCTCTCTCCCTCCAGGCTGCGTGCGTTCCAGCGTGCTCCATATTTTGTGTGTCAATTTAAGTGTGTGTTTTGTTTGCACTTTTCCTTAGTTGGGCACTTTTATGTAGGTTTATGTATTTTTAATTTTTGTGTCTTCATTAAAGTTGTGAATCCTTTTACCATCTGAGTCTGAGTGTTCATCTGATGTGGTTGCTCAGCATTTGAGCCTCTCTCTTGGGTTAAATCATGACAGAATGGTCCAGCCAAGATCGAGGCTCAGCGGGCGCTTCACTGGGTGAGCAGTCGGCACTCTGGAGCTTGGAGGCCACGGAGCACCACGTCATGTTTTTATCTGACCAATTCCAAGCTGTCACCCAGCAACTGGCAACTGTCACCGAGCATTTGTGTCAGCTTCTTGGTGCAGCATCTTCCCCCCGCACCTGCTGCTCTGGCAGTCTTTCCCATCCGCAGGACCATTTCTGTTCCTTCACCTCGAGGTGGAGGGATGCAAAGGGTTCCTGCTTCACTGCCGGCTTTATTTTCAGCAGGTGGAGGGGGAGTATAGGGACGATTTTGCCAAAATTCATTTTGTGACATTGCTGCTGTGGGACTGGGTGCTCAAGTGGTCACAGTCCGCCTTGAGTGGTCCGTTCAGGCCTTCTTACACATTCGAACAGTTTGTGCGGGAATTTTCGGAGGCTTTTGACCATATGGAGAGCGAGGGGAATACTGTTAGCCAGCTGATGGGACTCCGGCAGAGGAATCAGTCCGTAGCCGATTTCTCCATCAAGTTCCGGGTCACTGTGGCGACTCTGGATGGAATAATGTTGCTCTGCACAGTGCCTTCCTCTGGGGTCTGAATGCTAACTTCCACGACAAGCTGACTATCCGAGCTTCTCTCTCCTCTCTGGAAGAGCTTATTGCACAGGCAGTGGCTCTCGATAACCGGTTTAGGGAGCGAGCGAGGGAGCAGAAGGCCACTACTTCCCCATTCACTCCACGGCCGGCCTCCCGGTCTCTGATGCCGCTCCACCGGCGTCATCACTGGAGCCGATGGTCCTCGGTAGGGCCCGTCTGACTCCGAGGGAACCCTGGTGTCGTAAGAGAGCGGGGGTGTGCATATATTGTGGGGTCCCTGGCCACGTAATACCGAAATGCCCAATTCAGCCCAAAAGATCCAGCCCGTTAGTATCCATAGGGGGTCTGGCGGGAGGAGCTTTACAAAATACTCCCAAACATTTTGAACTCCTGTCTCTCATTCAGTACCAGGGGCCGAGTTAAAAACGTCCTCCCTGATTGATTCGGGAGCAGAGCAGAATTTAATACATCTGGCACTGGTCCAAGAATTTCAGATTCCCACCAGGAACCTCCCGATGCCTTTGAATGTCTCGGCAGTATCAGGCGGCAGGATCGCAACAATTGCTGAACAAACAGAGCCCATTTCGGTCATTTTGTCTGGTAATCACTGCAAGACCATTCAGTTCTATGTGCTGCCTCTATCCACTACCCCATGATCCTGGGGTATCCGTGGCTCCAAATGCATAACCCCATAATTAATTGGAGTCAGGGCTCCATTTTGTCCTGGAGCCCCTTTTGTCTCTCATCGTGTCTCTGCTCGGCCGCATGCTCACCCTCTCTCCCAAGCTCCCTCCCCTCTGGCTGAGCCAGCGAATCTCAGCTCCGTGCCTGAGGTCTATCATGACTTAGGGGAGGTCTTTAGCAAGTCTAAGGCTCTATCTTTACCACCTCACTGGGCCTACAACTGTCCTATCGACCTCTTTTGGGTGCACAGCTGCCATCCAGCCGGCTCTACAGTTTATCTGGGCCAGAGACGGAGGCGATGAAGACCTACATTAAAGACTCCCTTAGCGCTGGCCTTATTCACCTGTCATCCGCCCCTCTCGGCACTGGGTTCTTTTTTGTAAGGAAAAAGGACGGGGCATTGCGGCCATGTATTGATTACCGAGAACTTTTGAAGCGTCTGAGCTTCTCCAGCGGGCGCGTTATTTCACCAAGCTCGACCTCCGTAATGCATACCACTTGGTCCGTATTCATGAGGGAGACGAGCGGAAGACGGCTTTTAAAACACCTCTGGGCCAATTTGATTATTTGGTCATGCCATTCAGGTTGACCAACGCCCCTGCCATCTTCCAGCAGTTAATCAATGACGTCTTGTGAGACATGATGAACCAGTTTGTTTTTGTTTATTTGGATGACATTTTGATTTTTTCCCACACGCTGGAGGAGCACATAGTCTATGTTCGGTCCATCCTGTAGTGGCTGCTGGAGAATCAGCTTTTTGTGAAAGCGGAGAAGTGCGAATTCACTACTTGCTGTACTTCTTTCCTGGGGTTCATCATCGCTGAGGGCACATTAAAGGCCGATCCGGTGAAAATGAAGGCGGTAGTAGACTGACCAACCCCCCAGTCCAGGAAGCAACTTCAAAGTTTCCTGGGTTTTGCCAACTTCTACCACCGATTTATCCACAATTACAGTAAGGTGGCGCAACTGCTGACGCAGTTGACGTCGACCAGAAGCCCGTTCAAGTGGTCCAAGGCCGCTGGACTAGCTTTTGCAACCCTGAAAGGCCTCTTCACCAACGCACGCATCCTGGCGCAGGTGGATTCTCAGGTGCAGTTTGTGGTCGAGGTGGATGCTTCCGACTCGGGGGTGGGCGCTGTTCTCTCCCAGCACTCAGGCTCTGACCAGAAGCTCCATCAGTGCATGTATTTCTCTCGGCAGCTGACATCAGCCAAGAGGAATTACGATGGTGGGGACCACGAACTGTTGGCCATCAAGCTGGCGTTGGAGGAGTGGAGACACTGGCTCGAGGTGGCTAGCCAACCGATCATTGTCTAGACATATCATAAAAAAAAGCCAGACAGTTGAATTCACGGCAGGCGCGGTGGCCCCTGTTCTTTAATAGGTTCAATCTTTTCATCTTGTACCGTCCAGGGTCTCGCAATGCCAAGGCTGATGCCTTCTCGCGCCAGTTCTCTTCCGACTCCTCCTCCTCCACCTCTCCCTCCGCAGCTGTCATCTCTCCCCCGGAGACCATTCTCCCCTACTCCTGCTTTCTTGGGGCACTCTCGTGGGAAATCGAGCAGAGGGTCCGGTGGGCCTTGTCCACTGAACCCATCCCAGAGGGAGGTCCAACCGACCAGCTGTATGTGGCCTCCATGCTATGCAGTGAGGTGATTAAGTGGGGGCACACCAGCTTCTTCACCTGCCATCCCAGCATTTCTCGGACCATCGAGTTGCTGAAGAGAGTGTTTTGGTGGCCCACACTCAGGAAGGTTGTACGAGAGTACGTCAAGGCCTGTCATACCTGTGCTGCTAACAAGACAGACTCTTCCCCTCCAGCTGGCCTTCTCCATCCCCTGCCAGTGCCGAGTCATCCGTGAACCCACAATGCTCTGGACTTTGTTATGGGCCTCCCTCCATCCCAGGGCAACACAGTCATACTCACCATCATTGACCATTTCTCTAAGGCTATCCACTTTGTCCCTCTCCCTAAACTGCCATTGGCTGCAGAAACGGCCAACCTATTGTTATGTATAACATGTTATCCGCCTGCATGGGATCCCTGCGGACATTGTCTCGGACCAGGGTCTCCAGTTTACATCACAGGAGGGGAAGGTGTTCTGTCGGTTCCTGGGTGCTAGAGCCAGCCTGATGTCCGGATACCACCCACAGAGCAACAGTCAGGCCGAGTGTGCTAATCAGTCCTTGGAGGCCATCCTGAGGTGCATAGCATCCTACAACCCAACCAAATGGTGCTCCCACCTGACCTGGGTGGAATATTCCCACAACACCGCCGTCTCCTCTGCCACTGGGCTGACGCTGTTCGAGGCCTCCATGGGATACACTCCACCTCTGCTTCCCATGGCAGAGAGGGGTCTCGCTGTCCCATCTGTGGAGGTCCATGCGCGCCAGTGCCACCGTCTGTGGAGGGCCATGCAAGCTGCCCTCCTCTGTTCTGCGGAGCAGAACCAGCATTATGCAAACTGCAGACGGGCACTGAAGTACACAGTGGGACAGAAGGTCTGTCTGTCCGCCGAGCAGATTCTGCTGAAGATGGCGTCCTGGAAACTGTCGCCGCGCTATCTGGGCTCATTCCCCATCAAGCGCATCATAAATGATGTAACTGTTCAGCTGGTCCTGCCACCTTCGATGCGGATCCATCCCACCTTCCACGTCTCCCACCTCAAACCCCTCTCTGCCAGCCCTCTCTGCCCTCCTCCGGATCCCCCCCCCCCCCCGGGTCATCAACGGTCAAACCATCTATACTGTACAGAAGATATTGGACGTCCGTTGACGGGGTCGTGGCTGCCAGTACCTGGTACACTGGAAAGGGTACAGTCCGGAGGAGAGGTCCTGGATCCCGGGCTCCTACATCTTGGACAAGCAGATGGTGCAGGCATTCCTTCGGGCGCACTCGCGGAAGCCCAGTGGGATGCCAGGAGGCGCCCCTTGAGGGGTGGCACTGAGATGATCAGACGCACGTGCTCCCCCTCCCCTCCTGTTCCTGTCTTCCCGGCTCCGGAGTAATCATTACACTTGCGTGATTCGCTGTACCTGCTGCCCTCTGGCGCCTCAGCATATTTATGGTCCAGTGTGTGGATACAGCACCACTGGACCGTTGGGTATTGCTGCCCATCAAGCTCACACGTTGTTTTACATTTTGGTTGACCTGTGTTCTCATTCCCCGTGTCTTCTCCTTCTCATCAGGTTTGCTGCCACCTCAGCGGTATGTACTCCGGGGTTAATCATGCTTGCCTGACTCTCTACCTGAAGACACCGGACATTCCACCCAGGTCATCTGCCTCCCCCCTGTCTTACCCTGGATCCATGCAGGAGTTCTCTGCCAGGCTCCTTTGCTGTCCGCAGTAAGAGTGTTCTCCCTTTTTATTCTCGTCTTGCGGAGATTCTTGCCTCTAACATTCTCTCTCTGCTCTCTCCACCCAGGCTGTGCGCGTTCCAGCATGCTCCATATTTTGTGTGTCAATTTAAGTGTGTGTTTTGTTTGCGCTTTTCCTTAGTTGGGCACTTTAATATAGGTTTGTGTATTTTTAGTTTTTGTGTCTTCATTAAAGTTGTGAATCCTTTTACCATCTGAGTCTGAGTGTTCATCTGTTGTGGTTGCTCAGCGTTTGAGCCTCTCTCTTGGGTTGAATCATGACACGTGTGGCCGAAGAGAGAGAAGCTTCTTCCTGCGCGTGACTTGATTTGGCATGACAGAACATATTAATATGAACAGAAACAATCTCACAGAGATCTGTGTTGTGCTGAACTGGACATCAGCTGGCGGAGGATTTTTTTAAAATTTCATTTGTTTATATATAGCATAATAGTAATAATAATAATAATCCATTCATCCATCCATCTTCTACCGCTTTTCTGGAGGTCCGGGTCGCGGAGGCAGCAGTTCAAGCAGAGAAGCCCAGACTTCCCTCTCCCCAGCCACCTGCTCCAGCTCTTCAGAGAGGATACTAAGGCGTTCCCAGACCAACTGGGAGACATAGTCTCTCCACCGAGTCCTGGGTCTGCCCCGGGGTCTCCTCCCAGTGGGACGTGCCTGAAACACCTCAAGTGGGAGGCGTCCAGGAGGCATCCTAATCAGATGCCCATATCACCTCAACTGGCTCCTTTCAATGTGGAGGAGCAGCGGTTCTACTCTGAGCCTCTCCCGGATGACTGAGCTCCTCACCCTATCTCTGAGGGTGAGTCCAGCAATCCTATGGAGAAAGCTCATTTCAGCCGCTTGTATCCGCGATCTTGTTCTTTCGGTCATTACCCAAAGCTCGTGACCATAGGTGAGAGTAGGAACGTAGATTGACTGGTAAATCAACAGCTTTGCCTTAGAACTAAGCTCCCTCTCCACCACAACAGACCGGTACAACGTCCGCATCACTGCAGATGCTGCTCCAATCCGTCTGTCAATCTCTCGCTCCATTTTCCCCTCACTCGTGAACAAGACCCCAAGATACTTAAACTCCTCCACTTGGGGCAGGAGCCTGTCCCCAACCCAGAGAGGACAATCCACCTTTTTCTGGCTGAGGAATAATAATAATAATAATAATAATAATTTATTTCATTATAATGCACTTTACATCTCGGGGCAAACCTCTACACAGATAGGATTAAGAACAAGAATAAAAGCAAACATTAAGTACATACTGTTATGTATGGAAAATACCTGGGTGAAGGATGAGGCAGGATGGAGTTGGCGAACACAGCTTTATTAAAGAACTATATACAGGACAATACACGGCATGACACCTAGCGTAGGCATCTGGAAAAGAGGCCGTAAGATGGGGCTCCTGCCTTATATAGGGCAGTGCAGTGATGTGAAGGGAAGTGCTCGTCACCACACTGCACTTCACAATAAAGGCACCGTTGATTATACATAATACATACGATGACACACCAGGACATCCCTGGTGAGAATTGCTCTCAAATATTTTACCTGGTAAAATAAAGGTCAAATAAATAAAATGAAAAAGCTTTCGTCAACAATGAATTTGTATCCATAAAATAGTACAGCCCTTCCTACCTGGAGTGGACAAAAGGAGCACAGATCCATAACGTCCCCTGACACTGCAACATCATAGTAACTCAGTGACAGCAGTCTCTGCTGTGGCTGTCTGAGGAATAAGTGAAATTGTGTGTGTTCAATTTTATTATGTTCCAGACTTCAGAAAAGATAAAACTTACATGCAGTATTTATGAAAAGTCATGGACTGGGAGAGCTGTAGATTTTGTTAAAACAAAGTTATTCACACAATAAAACTCCGGAGTCTCCATCAGACAATCTTGACTGTTCTTGTGTTAATAAAATAAACACGTTGGTCAATAATCAATTTATTCATGAGTATGTAGAAGAGCTTGGAATAACGAGGCGGTGCGACTTATAAACCAAAGTTTATTAACAGCTTCGCTCCTCTAACAAGTCTCATCTCAGTGCAGAAGCAGAAGTAGAAAGAGAGCGAACACATTCGGCTCTGTGTACTTATACTCACACGCAACAAAAGACATGCATACAAAGCTGACATCCCCCATTAACCTATTTACCCTCCTTTGTCTCCGTACCCCTCCACCTGGCCCTGGGAGGTCAGGGCGACCTATCTGGTCTCCACCGCAGTGCCTCGGATGCTCTTTGATCTTCACTGGCGGTTGAGACCCTTTGTCCTGTTCTGAGGTGTGAAGTCGCTTTACATATGTAATCACCAAACATTCTCACATGCTTATACATATGTAGGTTATGGGATATATGATTAATATAGACCACAGCCCCCCCCCAAACAACTAGGAAAAGGACAATAGGAAAATTCACAGTTTAAGATAATTATTATGACATACTAACTGCTACACCTCTTGACAAAAAAGAAACTTTCCAGCAGCTATGCTCCTGTAGAGAATTCAGTGGTAATCATAACAGCATAGTAATATCACAAGTCAGTCCTAAACTGTTACAGCACAATTAGTGAACAACTTTTGAGTAGTTTGCATCAGTCCTTGTGCCGTCTGGGCTTTAATCTTCTTCCGAATCTGCTGTGGGTCCGTTCGGGCGTCCTGGTGGGACCTTCCTGTAAGGAATCTGCAGCTTGGGAAGGAGAGTGATTATTTGTTCCCTGCAGGGGGGCTGAGTCTTTTCTCTTGGGGGGTCTACCCCGCCGAGGTGCTCTCGCCAACCGTGCAGGCTCGTCTCTCAACAAGAAGGCAGGTTTAAGTCTGTCAATGCTGACTGTTTCTTTTCTGTCCCCAAAATCAAGCACAAAATGCTTATCACCAGGTTCCAGCACTCTGAATGGTCCATCGTATGGTGGGCGGAAGGTTGGTTTTAAAGCTTCATGCCTAACAAAAACGAATTTGGCGTTTTTTAAAGCTTGGGGGACAAAAACCCGTGGAAAAGAGTGATGTGCCGGCCCGGGGAGAGAGTCCGGTCCGTTGCTACCTAAAAACCTCGGGGCTGGAAGATGCCCTGGCTCTGGGTTCTCTGGTAAAAATTCACCTGGGAGCCTGAGAGGTTGTGCAAAAACTAATTCTGCTGGGGAGGCGTCTAGATCCTCTTTAGGTGCAGCACGCAACCCCAATAAAACCCAAGGAAGTTTATTTACCCAATTTGTATCCGTTAGTGAGGCTCTGAGGGCGGCCTTTAAAGACCTGTGAAAATGCTCGCATAACCCATTAGCCTGAGGGTGATAAGCGGTGGTGCGGTGAATTGTCGCTCCTAAGCTGCTGGCCATGGCTGACCAAAGCTCCGAGACAAATTGAGGCCCCCTATCGGACGTGATGTCCGATGGGACGCCGAAACGTGCCACCCAGTTTGTCAAAAAAACGCGAGCGACTTCCTCCGCTGTGGTTGACGCCAGAGGGACCGCCTCCGGCCAGCGCGTAGTGCGGTCTATCATTGTTAACAGATGTGTGAAACCTTGGGAGGAAGGTAGTGGTCCCACGAGGTCGACATGAACGTGGTCGAACCTTCTAGCAGGGATTCGAAAAGGCTCTAGAGGGGCTTTTGTGTGTTTGTGTATTTTGGCGGGCTGACAAGAAATGCAATTCTTTTCCCATTCTTTTACGTTTTTGCGCAGGCCAGGCCACACAAACTTTTCAGCGACCATTTTAACCGAAGCGCGCACACCTGGGTGCGCGAGGGAGTGAATTGAGTCGAAAATACGGCGGCGCCATGCAGCTGGGACTACCGGGCGAGGTCGGCCGGTTGAGATGTCGCATATTGGGGGGGGCACACCGTCGCGTAAACCCCTTTCCTCCAGCCTTAACCCTGTTGGTCCAGACAGGAGTGCGCGCATGTCGCGTCACTACTTTGCTCCTCCGCCATGGCTGCATAATCTATCCCTACGTGGATTGGGGCTGCGTATGTGTCCGCATTGGCGAAGAGTTCTGCGGATGAGGTAGTATAATCTGTCTCCTCGCGCTCTGGCGATGTCACAGCGCGAGAGGGGCAGTCTGCTACCACGTTAAGTTTGCCTGCCACATGTCGAATGTCTGTGGTGAACTCTGAAATCGCAGCTAGCTGTCTTTGTTGCCTGCCTGACCACGGTTCAGAAATTTTAGCCATCGCAAAGGTAAGCGGTTTGTGGTCTACAAAAGCCGTGAAACGCCACCCCTCCAACCAGAACTGGAAGTGGCGGATGGATAAATGAAGCGCTAGCAGCTCCCTGTCAAAGGTGCTGTATTTACGCTCAGTTTGGTTTAGCGATTTGCTGAAAAATGCCAAAGGTTGCCAGGTTCCGCCGACGTGTTGTTCTACAACCGCCCCTATGGCCAGGTCTGAAGCGTCTGTGGTTAGCGCAATGCAGGCTGAGGGATCAGGGTGAACCAACAATGAGGCATTAGCTAGGGCACTTTTTACTTCTGCGAAGGCGCGTTCGCGCTCCGGGGTCCATTCGACCGCGTTGGAAGGTTTTTGTTTTCTGAGCGCGTCATATAGGGGCTGCATGAGCTGAGCTGCGCGGGGGAGGAAACGGTTGTAAAAATTAACCATTCCCAAAAATTCTTGCAGCAATTTGACCGTTTGTGGCCGTGGGAAACTTTTTACTGCGTGAACTTTGTCTGGCAGTGGGACTGCCCCCTTCGGTGAAACTCTGTGTCCCAAAAAATCAATTTGTGACACGCCGAATTTGCATTTGGCTGGATTGATTATTAACCCGTGCTCTTCTAGTCTCTGAAAAACCATAGTGAGATGCTGTTCGTGTTCTTCCTCAGATGAGCTGGCTACCAGCATATCGTCGAGGTAGACGAACACGAAAGGGAGGTCGCGTAATACTGCATCCATCATCCGCTGAAAGGTTTGAGCGGCGCCTTTGAGGCCAAAAGGCATCCGCAAAAATTCAAAAAGACCGAAGGGGGTTATTACAGCTGTTTTAGGAATGTCTTCCGCTCTAATGGGGACTTGATGATAGCCGCGGACCAGGTCTATTTTTGAAAAAATGCGCGCACCCGCCAGATGTAGTGAAAAATCTTGGATGTGAGGAATAGGGTAGCGGTCATGCACTGTCGCATTGTTTAATCTGCGGTAATCGCCGCACGGTCTCCAAGAACCGTCGGATTTCGGGACCATGTGAAGCGGTGACGCCCAGGGGGCTTTTTGATCACCTGATAATGCCTAGTTTTTCAAGGGTGGTAAACTCATCCTGAGCTATGGCGTGCTTGGTCGCGTCTAAGCGCCGAGCTTTGGCGAATACGGGTGGGCCCGTTGTGGGAATAAAGTGTTCGACCCCGTGCTTAGCCACTGTAGCTGAGAATTTGGGAATTGTGAGTGCTGGAAATTGGGTGAGGAGTTGATCAAACTTACCTCCTGCTGTAGTGACGCTGGCCTGCACAGGTGGTGGAGAAACTCGAGCTGAGCAGGGAATAGAAGCAAAGGACAATGCATTAACCAAGCGTCTGTTCGCTAGATCGACCAATAACCCATGTGCACACAAAAAGTCTGCGCCCAACAAGTTAAAACTCACCGCCGCTACAACAAATGTCCATCTGTAGTTGCAGCCATGGATGCGGAGGGGCAGGTTCCTTTCGCCATAAGTGTCGATGATGGAGCCGTTGGCTGCCACCGCTCCATTGCCCTGGGGGCCCATGGCCCGGTCTGCTTGGGAGGGCATGATAAAACTCAGTTGAGCTCCCGTGTCAATGAGGAACTGCTTGCCGGTGTGTCCGTCTGTCACATATAGAAGCTTGCTTTTTTCGCTGAGAACTGCCGCTGTTAACGGTTCTCGACTTTGGCATTTTCCCGAAATCGTGAATTTGCAGGGGGGAAGGCATTTGTAAGCCTTCTCGGTGAAGCAGTGGTGGTAATAACAGACGTCGCTCCGTCTGTTACGTCCTGGCCGTGTCGCTGCCATGGCGGGCGGATTCTGCTCAGTGGTCCGTGGTTCTCCGTTGCTCTGAGCATCTGCGGATGCTGCTGTGGCCTCCTGCTCCCTGCAGGCGTTGGTGAGTCGCTGCGCTTCTCGGGCCAGCGCGCGGAAGTCCTGCTGGGTGCTGCACCGCATGTTGATCAGCGTCCCTCTCATGTGTGGCGGCAGAGTGCTGAGGAAGATGTGTTGGAAGAGGAAGTTGTCGTTGTCCTCCTCCTTGAGCTGCAGCATGTCCTCCATGAGGGCCTTGGGTCTGCATCCTCTGTGGCCGTAGATCGCCAGGATCTTCTCTACTCTCTCCTCGGCTGAGGGGACGAAGTTCTCGACGATGGTCGCCTTCAGCTCTCTGTATTTGTCATAGGCAGACGGCTGTCGGATTATGCTCCGCGCGCATCTTGACGTGGCTGCGTCGAGTTTGGCGACGATGTGATAAAACTTTGTCTCGTCCGCCGTTATGCCCGCCAGTGCAAACTGAGCCTCAGCTTGCTGGAACCACAAGCTCGGGTCTTCTTGCCAGAATTCTGGCAGCTTGACGGTGACGGCGCTTGTGTGGGCCGTCCTTGATGTGTCCGCCGGGTGAGAGCGCCTTTCTTCTGCTCTCACGGCGGGGCTGGTGCTCGGTTGAGCCCTCTCTTCTGCCGTGGGGGAACGTCTTCCATCCGTTCCCCTGTCTGCATGGGTGCCGGCGTCTGCCTGGGTCGCCTCAGATGACTCAATCGCGGGGGAACGCCTCTGGTCCATCCTCGCGTCAGGGTCACCAGTGTAGAAGAGCTTGGAATAACGAGGCGATACAACTTATAAACCAAAGTTTATTAACAGCTTCGCTCCTCTAACAAGTCTCATCTCAGTGCAGAAGCAGAAGTAGAAAGAGAGCGAACACATTCGACTCTGTGTACTTATACTCACACACAACAAACAACATGCATACAAAGCTGACATCCCCCATTAACCTAATTACCCTCCTTTGTCTCCGTACCCCTCCACCTGGCCCTGGGAGGTCAGGGCGACCTATCTGGTCTCCACCGCAGTGCCTCGGATGCTCTTTGATCTTCACTGGCGGTTGAGACCCTTTGTCCTGTTCTGAGGTGTGAAGTCGCTTTACATATGTAATCACCAAACATTCTCACATGCTTATACATATGTAGGTTATGGGATATATGATTAATATAGACCACAGAGTAGTCCTTAATTTATACATATTAAGCAAAGGAGTCTGCCATGTAAAATGAAAATCAAAACTTAGATATATGACAAACAAAAATAAACCATTTTATTGGGGTTTGTGCTTAAACTTAAAAAAACTATATTATGCTCCTCTGAACTGGCTGTGCCTGTGCTGATGACCCACTTCCTCATCCGGTGTGCCTGTGTGCAATTTTGCAGTGCTCTTGGTGGATGGGTGGTCATTATTGAAATGAAGTGACTGTGTCTCTGTTCATAATTTTGCATGTTGTTAGTAGATCACTGGCAAAAATTGGCCACTCCCTTAGGCGCTCTAATTTGTGCACTCGCTAATTTGCACTGTCTTAGTAAATCTGCCCCTTAATTGCAAAATAAATGCAGATTTAAATTCAGTTTCTCTGTGTAAGTTAAATGTTCAAACATTATTTAAAGCACCAATTTTAGCAACCAAATACTGTGGTAGCTGATTTGGGAAAATGATTAATTAGTATTTAATTAACTCAGTTTAACTGAGCATTTCATCTCAGTGCTCTGCCCAGTTTTACACTAAATAATCTACACCCCTCTGAATGCAGTTGTGCGTAGAGATCAGTGTTATCTGTCACTGCCCAGAGGATGGCTGCTTTAGATAAAAATTAGCTTGTAGCTTATCTTTTCCCACTGCGTTGAACATTTTGTCTTTAGATGTAGATCAGTCCATATCTGTCCAAGACTAAAGTGCATATTTTTATTCATTTTTTCCCAGGTAGATTTTCAAATTTTAACATATATTAATTCTTAACAAAAATGGATGGAATATTTTTAAGTCACTCAATGTAGGTTAAAATATATTCCTGAATTTGGGCATTTTAACATTGGAGTCTATGGATTTAAACTGTTCTCCAGTGGCCATAGGCGGGTACTGCAGTTTTTTCACTTTGGTATTGAATTCACTTCACGGGGACCAGGTGTTGTTGCTAGAATAATATGGTATTTTCCAGGAAACAGTGTTTCATTATATTGCCTTAAGAAGAATCTTATTCTAATTCACACTGTGGCTTGTTTGCAAAGCACTCAAAACACACATTTACAGATATTTGCTGCAAAATAAAACTTGAGCTAGGATAACACCATTTAGCAGTAGGTGGTGGGAAACCATATTTGGTGTCTGTTGGAAGTTTTAACTGACTAAAACACAAACAACTGTCAGTCTGACATTCATGCTCCTAGCCTGCCGTACCACTGAATAGGCAGCAATACTTCTCCAATTTCAGACGGTCCCAAATTCTTTTGACTGTATTTGGAGTGTTTGACAGGAGATAGCATTACCCGGTAGACAATATGAGACATTATTCACTGAAGGGAGGCATGAGAAAACATTTTCTCACTGCTGCACCTTAATAATGCCAGGCCTGTATAATAAGTCATCCATTAAGAAAGGAGCTTCAGCTACTCACACAGTCAGTTATGGTTTTGCATGGAGATGAATGATAAGAACTTGTGTAATCTTAAAACTGCTGACTCACTTTCTTCCTCTGTGTCTCATTTTTTCCTGTAATGGTATATTTATTTTAAAATCTGTGTCTGGAACCTTTTCTTCAGCCTGTTTCCCACTCATACTCACATTTGCTTGGAGTAACAGTGTGATCTCTCTGTGCAATTTCTGTTCCAATTTGCAACAAGTTTCTGCTTCTGTGGCTGTGTGTGCATGATTTCGAGCACACCTGCCAACACAGACACAACAAGCCCTTTATTACTCGAACACACAATTCAACTGTCTACTAAGCCACTGAGTAGACAGTTGAACAAACAAAAGGAGGCAGGTGCTCAACTGAGCCATTTCCCTCTTCCCCTTTTTTTTAAACTTCTGCACAAGGAGCCACTATTCATTATTTGAAGAAGTTTCTCATTGAAAAAATGGTTTTAAAATTGAGAACAAATGAGTACTAATAATATCGCTGGACTTTAATGACAGCAGTTTAAATATTAACCTGCCCTGGTGTCTTTTATGCATAATAGAATATAGAAAAAGTTAAGATGGACAAACTAATCCTACTTAGTCTGTGACTGAGGCGACAGGCCCAGCCCAGCTGGTGGCAACTAGACAGGGACTGAACCCACAGTCTCCTGCACTGGAGTCACACGTTCTACCTGTGTCACCAAGGGGGTCGATCATGTTGACTCCATCACATAGCCCAGATTTTGACATTGTTGCGATGTCAGAGGTGCACTTATACGTGCACTTATACTTATCCTCCACTTGTAAGAATTCCTGCCTTCTGACTATGTCCGGTGAGTCCTACCAGGGATGTTCTTTAAAGATTTCCCCTGATTCATTTCCCATGGACTGTGAGAAATTAAACTTGGCACAATTATTAGTCTTTCACTACATAGGTACCACCAAGGGTTACACATTTCTCCCATCACTTTATGTGAAGACCTCACCTGTCGAAGTCTGCAGGTTGCGTCAGAATTGATAAAATGATTGGACCTTGGAAATCAGCTAAGTGTTTGCCCTTCAAAAATGACTTCATGGTTGGAAAGAGGTCCTCTCCTCTTGCTCCTGCGGGGTGAGGGCTGGTGGCCATCACCGTGCGTAGAGCCAATCAGGTTAACCAGTGCATGCCAACATTGCCGGTTTTGGGCCAGCTCCTCTGTGTCGTCAACAGCGACTCTGAGCTGTAGGAGATCTCGCTCCACCACATCGAGCCATCGGTGCGTGGCTTGCCCCGGGGTCTTTTCCACCCTGAGGCCCTGGGGTCGAACATGAGGATTGCTTTTGTCGGGTGATCTGGTGGGAGGCGGAGGACATGGCCAAACCAGCGGATACGTTGCTGTGTAATAAGGTGGGATGCTGTAGGCTGATGTGTGCAGGCTCGGAGTGCGTCATTAGGGGTGCGCTGGGGCCATCTGATGTTCTCGATGGTTCTGAGGTCCTGACTATCGAACCCATCCACTCTCGAGGCCAGAGTCTTATTCAGTGGCCATGTCTCTGACCCATAGAGTAGAATGGAGAGGACTGATGCATTGTATATACGGAGCTTCGTCTTTTGGGAGACTGAACGATGGCGCCATAGAGATTTCCATAGTCCCTGCAGGGCTGATGCAGCAAGGCCACATCTGCGATTGATCTCTGGTTTCATGTACCCATTGTTGGTCACTGTGGAGCCCAGATACACAAAGGAATTGACAAACTCAGTGGCATCATTCCCGAGCTGTAACAGGGGTGGGTCCGATCCATCACCGACATGTATTAACTTAGTCTTTGTCCAGCTCACCTGAAGACCCAGCTTCGCTGCCTCTTCGTGGTAGACAACTAGAGCATCGCTCAGCTGACTATAGGATGGGCTGAACAGGATAGTATCGTCAGCATATTCAAGGTCAGCCAGATGGTAGTTGCCAAACTGCATGCCAGGGACCTGGTCACAGACCTTGGTCATCAGACAGTCTATGACACAATCGCAGAGATCAGGAGCGGTCACACAACCCTATTGGACCCCGCTGTTGATGGGAAACCAGCTGGACTCCTTTCCGTTCACATGGACACAGCTCTCCAAGCTCCTGAAGAGCCGCTTAAACAGGGCTACAATCTTGGGTGGGGCTCTGAGGGTCTGCAGGATACTCCAAAGAGAAGCATGGTCCATGGTGTCAAAAGTAGCCTTAAGATCTATAAAGGCTATTGAAGGTATTGAGGTTTCTATTCTCGCGCCTTCTCGCCGAAATCCCGGCGAGGCGTGCGCACATCGCGAGATGTAAACACGGGCATTAAACTGCTGCAGACGTTCACACACGACTGCACTTCAACCCTGGCATATGGACCATGGATTCGACATCTAAAGGTAGGATACATTTTATATAACGCCTAAGACTCTGAAGAACATGTGCCGTGTAATTGCAAGCCTTGTCATGCTTGGTGTATCATGTAAACACATAAAATATCAGAGCGATTTTGCCGTGATTTACGCACGTGTCTATTATACAGTGCTAGTATACCCTGCTGATATTTCTAGTCTTCTAGTATTCATAATACATCACATCTGGCCTATTCGAAATTCTATGCAGTGTTAAGATAGTCTTTTGAATACAAATTTAATGACAAGATAGTCGATTGCAAGATAGTCGATTGCAATCCATGGCATACAGGCCGTCACTTAATTGTAATTGACTAGCACAATACATTCACTCTGTGAAATTGTTTTTGCTGGCTGTTATTTGTGAAATTACAATTTTACTAGTTTTGGAGAGGGTTCAACTTCAACATCAGACTGATTAGGGGACAAAACTAAATTATGCTTAGAACTGTCTATATCGCATTCAGCTGTATGAAATCCAAGAAAGTACAGCTATAATATTAATTTACATATTTAAATAGCAGATAATACCAGGAATAGGCATATATATATAAATATTTTAAACATGAAATCAACACATTGCAATACACATGTATTGTCTATTGACATTGTTGTCTGATACCCGATTGTAATCAGGTGGATAGCAAGCTTGTGGAAATAAATTTTACACTTAAATATTGCAGCCGATATGCTTAGAACACTGATAAAACCTTGGACAACAATATACTGTGAATTTGTAGCAATGGGATAGAGTTATGATAGCACAAAGTAAGCCTACTTACCAGTTCGTTTGGTGGGTTCTCCATGTTGTTTTGATATCTTCGCCTCTCTGGTGCGCAAGGGATTATGAGATACATCAATACCCCGAATATAGAGATGGCGGTCCTTGCGGAATTCATAGGCCTTCTCTATTAATAAGCGAACAGCAGAGATGTGGTCTGAGGTTGAGCAGTTGGGCATAAAGCCTGCCTGCTGAGGGTGACGGCCGCCTCTGATGGCTGGAAGGGCACGACTGAGGAGGATCCTGGTGAAGAGCTTACCAGGGATGGACAAAGAGAAGAATGATGGTGATGTCGTGCGGTGGAACCTGTCCAACAACCTGATGAAGCTGGTCAAAGAAAGCATCCTTCTCTTCCTCATCTGCAACATCGGTGGGGGCATAGGCGACAATAACTGTCATCTTTCCGCGCTGGTGAAGGAAGCGGGCTGAGAGTAGTCTGTCGCTCACCAGTGTCCAACTGATGAGTGACTTGCGGGTGAGCTTTGTCATGGCAAGTGCCACACCATAGAGACCCATCCTGCTTCTCAGGCCCGCTCCAGATGAAACAGTAATCGCCTGCAATGGTTTCACCGCTGCTTTGCCACTGTGATTCACAGAGACCCGCCAGGGTGATGTTGTAGCGGGCGAATTCTCGGGACAGCAGTGTGGCTGCTCCGGTGCGAAGGAGTGTCTTGACATTCCACGTGGCAACACGGGTGGTGTGGCAAAGGTCAGTCCGTACTCGTTGGTGGGGGGCATGCTGGGGTCCAATTCCAAAATGGGCAGTCCGGTTTCTTCTGATTGGTTTCATAACAAAATAGGTTTCTCCTGGGTGGGTTGTTAGTCCTCCACAGGATAGTCAGATGATGGGGTTACCATCTAATGGCGTGCCAACACGCCGTGGGTCACCGTTTGTCTGGTACCTCCCCGAGAGACCGGCCCGCCAAGGGTAACCGTATCAAGAGCAAGCTCCAGATGGTAACGCTCTTCGGATCATTGGAATGCACAAGCTCCCTCACCACAACAACACCAGACCCAGGAGAGAGAAAGAGGTGGAAGTCAGATAGTGTGAGGTCAGGAGAGTAAGGGGGCGAGGAAGGATTTCATAGCCACAGGACCATGTTTGCCTCTGGGCAACACGCAAGCTGTGAACCGGGACTTTATCTTGCATGCCATGCCTCTCTGTTTTGATGGTCTTCCGTAAACCCTGGTAATTGTGGAAATTCATCATCAATACTCCATGTTGGTCCCAAAAGACCATGAGCATGACCTTGCCAACCAAAGGCTGGACACATGCCTTCTTCAGAGGTGGTGCATTATAATGCTTCCATTGCTTTGACTGGGCTTTAATCTCTGGATGGTAGTGATGGACCCCTATTTCATCCTGCATGATTAATCAGTTGAAGAAGTCTTCCAGTTTTGTTTTGTTTTGTTTTTGTTTTGGGTTTTTTTTTTTTTTGGCACATGGCCAAAAGAGCCTGGGAGTATGTGACTTGTTCCTGCTTCAGAAAAGATATGAGTAACTGGGGAATGCATCATGCAGACAATGTCTGCATGTACAGACGTGGACAAAATTGTTGGTACCCCTCTGTTAATGAAAGAAAAACCCACAATGGTCACAGAAATAACTTGAATCTGACAAAAGTGGTAATAAATAAAAATTCTATGAAAATTAACCAATGAAAATCACATAATGCTTTTGAATTGTGGTTCAACAGAATTATTTTTTTTTAAAAAAAAGCCATGAAACAGGCCTGGACAAAAATGATGGTACCCTTATCTTAATATCTTGTTGCACAACCTTTTGAGGCAATCACTACAATCAAACGATTTCTGTAACTGTCAGTGAGACTTCTGCACCTCTCAGCAGGTATTTTGTCCCACTCCTCATGAGAAAACTGCTCCAGTTGTCTCAGGTTTGAAGGGTACCTTCTCCAGATGGCATGTTTCAGCTCCTTCCACAGATGTTCAATAGGATTTAGATCAGGGCTCATAGAAGGCCACTTTAGAATAGTCCAATGTTCCGCTCTCAGCCATTCTTGGGTGTTTAGCTGTGTGTTTTGGGTCATTATCCTGTTGCAAGACCCATGACCTGCGACTGAGACCAAGCTGTCTGACACTGGGCAGCACATTTCTCTCTAGAACACCTTGATAGTCTTGAGATTTCATTGTACCCTGCACAGATTCAAGACACCCTGTGCCAGATGCAGCAAAGCAGCCCCAGAACACAACAGAACCTCCTCCATGTTTCACAGTAGGGACAGTGTTCTTTTCTTGGTATGCTTCATTTTTGCGTCTGTGAACATAGAGCTGATGTGCCTTGCCAAAAAGTTCCACTTTTGTCTCGTCTGTCCATAGGACATTCTCCCAGAAGCTTTGTGGCTTGTCAACATGCAGTTTGGCAAATTCCAGTCTGGCTTTTTTATGATTTGTTTTAGGGACAGTGTTCTTTTCTTGGTATGCTTCATTTTTGCGTCTGTGAACATAGAGCTGATGTGCCTTGCCAAAAAGTTCCACTTTTGTCTCGTCTGTCCATAGGACATTCTCCCAGAAGCTTTGTGGCTTGTCAACATGCAGTTTGGCAAATTCCAGTCTGGCTTTTTTATGATTTGTTTTCAACCGTGGTGTCCTCCTCGGTCGTCTCCCATGAAGTCCACTTTGGCTCAAATAACGACGGATGGTGCGATCTGACACTGATGTACCTTGACCTTGGAGTTCACCATGAATGTGTTTAGAGGTTGTTCTGGGCTCTTTTGTTACCATTCATATTATCCGTCTCTTCCATTTTTCATCAAGTTTCCTCCTGCGGCCATATCCAGGGAGGTTGGCTACAGTCCCGTGGATCTTAAATTTAGTAGTAGATTAGTTTATTTGACAGGGACAGTGCAATAAACATAGACAATTAATCAAAGACAATCAATCTGATGTGTTGCACATAGAGTGTATAGCTATTAGCTAATTTGCAACTCTTGTCCCTGGACTCTTGTCCCTCTTGTCCCAGAAATAATTCACATTATTTCTGAATAATGTGTGCAACTGTAGTCACAGGAACATCAAGCTCCTTGGAGATGGTCTTATAGCCTTTACCTTTAACATGCTTGTCTATAATTTTCTTTCTAATCTCCTGAGACAGCTCTCTCCTTTGCTTCCTCTGGTCCATGTTTAGTGTGGTACACACCATGTCAACAAACAGCACAGTGACTACTTGTCACCCTTTAAATAGGCCGACTGACTGATTACAAGTTTGTAGACACCTGTGATGTTAATTAGAGGACACATCTTGGTTGAACATGTCCCTATGGTCACATTATTTTCAGTCTTTTCTAGGGGTACCGTCATTTTTGTCCAGGCCTGTTTCATGAGTTTGTTTTTTAAAATAATTCTGTTGAACCACAATTCAAAAGCATTGTCTGACTTTCATTGGTTAATTTTCATAGAATTTTTATTTATTACCACTTTTGTCAGATTCAAGTTATTTCTGTGACTGTTGTGGGTTTTTCTTTCATTAAAGAGGAGTACCAACAATTTTGTCCACGGCTGTACAAATGGTCATGGATGAGTTTTCTTTTCCCACAGACCCCACACTGATACTAGTGCTTGACTACATCATACAGTGGGGCATCCTCCCCATAAGATGCTTTCATCTCATCAAACATCTCCTGTGGTGTGCAGCCTCTCAAGTACAGGAACCTGAATGACTACTCTAAATTTAACTGGCTTCATATCACACCTTACTTCACCTGTAAAAGCAAAACTCTTAGGCGTTCAGAGCAGCAAATTACTAGATGACCTATAGAGATATCCACAGTAGACATGTACATTTTCAGCCTCCTACAATAACTGGTCAGGGGAAATATTAATGAACTTCCCTCATACTGGCTACATCACTTACTGTTGGGACCAACACACTAGTGGCACTTACGGGACTGATATGCCACCACCAAATCCTCCTCAGACATGGATCGAACCCACAATCTCCCACAGCGGAGTCACGCATTCTACCTGTGTCACCAAAAGGGTCAACCCACTTGGCAAGCCAAGTGGGAATGTTTTGTTGACTCCATCAAAAGTCCACTGTATTCATTAATAAAAACATTTATAAGTACTGAAAAAAGACTGGATAAATGACAAAGAAACAGCAGCTTATATCAATAATGGTAGTCCATTGGTTTCGACAATGACGTCTATGTGCTGGGATGGACTCGCATATGACTGGAGTCCAAGTCGAGAACAGCAGAGATGTCCACAGTGGGTGCAGGGAAACTGGCCTGGTGGATTGGATGTCTCTGTTAGGGCCTTCTTTCTTGCATAGGCCTCATTGATGCTGTTGTGTCTACTCTCTTCAAAGCTCATTTGTGCTTTGTAAGTCAGAGTATGCCATCTGGATCTGTCTGCTGCACACTCCAACTGTTTAGGAGCTATTACAGCATGGGCAATGTTGGCCTTGATACAGTCTTTAAACCATTTTAGAGGTCTGCCCTGCTTTCTCCTGCATCTGCTGAGCTCGCCGTAAAGGAGTTGTTTTGAAATTCTGCTTTTTTTCATCCCGATGACGTGACCTGCCCATCTGAGCTGTGCTTTGAGGATCATGGCTTCAATGCTGGTGGTCTCCACACGGTCCAGGACCTCAAGGTTTGTGATCCTGTCCTGCCAGCTGATGCCAAAAACTGAGAGCAAATTCCACATGTGAAAATGCTCCAGCAGCTTAATAAGCCTTCTATACAAAGTCCAGGTCTCACATCCATATAGGAGACTGCTGAGAATGACTGTCTTATACACCTTGAGCTTGGTCGACTGCTGGATGTTATGTTGGTTCAGCACACGGGCTCGTAGTCTCCCCAAGGCTTGGCTTACTTTACAGATCCTTGTGTTGATCTCTTTGTCAATGGAAGCATCGCTGGATATAATGCTGCCAAGGTACCGTATTTTTGGGACTATAAGGCGCACCGGATTATAAGGTGCACTATCAATGAACGGTCTATTTGATGGTCTAATTTCATACATAAGGCGCACCGGATTATAAGGCGCATTAAAGCGAGGTAGTCGGAGCCGGGAAAAAAAAATTTTTTTTGCGTGCATGGAAAGAAAATCCTATCTATAGTCATTATAGACCCATATAGTGCGATTGTCTGCGAGTGTGAATGACCTGTTCCACGAGCAGGCGGAACGTTTTTAGTCCGTGGCTGTTCATAGCCATATTGGCCAGGATACTCGCTGGGTACTCGCTGGGTACTCGATACGGCTCGCTCTCCGGCGGCGGCCCTGATAAGTAAACATATGCCGGGACGCTTGAATTCTTTCGTCCCAAAAATATCATTTTTGAATATTTAATTACAGCTAAACGGGAGCAGTTTCGATGCCGAAATTTCACATACAAATCCTAATATACGTGTTCTATACACCCTCGGCTTTTGGGTATCGACTACCTCGCGAGGTAGTCGGATCTGGGATTTTTTTTTTTTTTTTTTTTGCGTGCATGGAAAGAAAATCCTATCTATAGTCATTATAGACACATATAGCACGATTGTCTGTGAGTGTGAATGACCTGTTCCACGAGCAAATGTACGTTATTTGGTCCGTGGCTGTTTACATCGCCATAGTGGCCAGGATACTCGCTCGGTACTCGATACGGCTCGCTCTCCGGCGGCAGCCCCGAGAAGTAAACAATGCAAACAAATGCCGGGACGCTTGAATTCTTTCGTCCCGAAAATATCATTTTTGAATATTAATTACAGCTAAACAGGAGCAGTTTCGATCCACGATCCATTGGCAGATAGTGGCGTAACTCGCTAGCAATTTAACTTTGAACGACCCGTTGACACCAATATAGCGGTTGGAGTTCTTTGGTTAATCCACCCGGAATGATGGCAAGCTCTGAATTAGTTTGCTTCACTTGGGTTTTGACAGTATCGGTGAGATGGGCACGCATGGAGTGACAGATCAATAGGGATGGAGATTTGTGGAAAAAGCCATCCGGCCATTAAGTTGAAGCACATATTACTCCGCGAGGCTCCTGACTACCGTAATGCTCCGACAATCCATCAAGCGGTTCGGCTTCGTAGCTTACCAAAGTCGTACTAAAACATTTTTGACAGATTTTTGAGCGCCGTGTACCACATAAAATCGGTTCGAGGTCAGTAAGCACGACCAGAATTAATACATAAGGCGCACCGGATTATAAAGTGCACTGTCTGTCATGGTGGCCCTCGCGAGCCACCTATAAGACGCACACAAGTCCACCAGTGAGTTTTAGTGAGTTTTATTACGGTGAAAGGGTGTTTACACAAGCTGCTGAGTAGATGACAGAGTCCTTGCAAAACAGGAAGCATAGGCAATACAGCACACTACGGGTCCAGGGCAGGAAACAGTCTCACACAGACAAGCTAGGTAATAATTGCACCTGGACTGCTAAAGCAGGGACTTACAGCACCAATTACACCGGAGGGAATAAGGCTATACAGCTCACTTACTATGCCGGTGAAAAGACGGTCAAGCCCTTAGGCAGCCGAGGTGAAGATAGTCCAGGCATCCGTGACGATGGGTGAACAAGATAACGATCAGTAATGTGACCATTAGCGATCAGACACTACTGCGTCGTCATGACGCCAGCACACAGCTTAAATAACCCAAGGACTGATGACAGATGACACACAGCTGACCGACCGTTGACAGGCGGAAACCCCTCCGAGCACTTTCACAATAAGAGCCCGGAGAGGCCAAAATACCGCCCGCAGCTGTCAAGGCCGGCAGCGAGACATAACTTTAACCCGAGCGCGATCAGAACCGACGCTCGGGTCATAACAGTACCCTCCCTCCACGGGTGGACTCCGGACGCCCCAAGGGACCACCCTGCCCCCCCCCCCCACGCCCAGGGTGGGAGGTAGGGGGACAGGTACGGAGGGAGAGAACCAACAACAAAAACAAGACAAAGACCAAAACAAGAAAAACATACAAACACATGACTCAGGAAAACAAACAAGACTAAGACCAGACAAAAAAACCATACAGGAAATACATGACTCTAGGGGAAAAAAACAAGACTAAGACCAGACAAAAAAAAACACAGGAAATACATGACTCTGGGGGAAAAAAAACAAGACTAAGACCAGACAAAAAACCATACAGGAAATACATGACTCTGGGGAAAAAAAACAAGACTAAGGAAAAGAAAATACATGACAAAACAAGGCTAAGACAAGACTGAGACTCACAAGGGAAAAAAAACAAGAGACAAAAAATGCTCTAACTTGACTAAGGCAAAGACTCACAAGGTAACAAGAGGCAAACACAAATTGCTCAGACTAGACAAAGACAATGATTGTGGTTTACAAGGTAACAAAATGCTCGAACTAGACAAAGACTATGGTTTACAAAGAAACAAGGGGAAAACAAAAATTGCTCGGACCTAACCGTGATCAAGACTGTGACTTTGGCTACAACAAAAAGCAAGAGGCAATCTAAAATTGCTCAGACCTGACTAAGACTATGACAAACAAGAAAAAACAAGAGGCAATCTAAAATTGCTCAGACCAGACTAAGACTATGACTAAGGCAAACAAGAAAAAACAAGAGGCAATCTAAGATTGCTCAGACCAGACTAAGACTAAGACTTGGAAACACGAGACAATTAAAAAAAACTGCTCGAACTTGACCTGACTAAGACTATGACTTTGAAACAAGAAAAAAACAAAACAAGAGGCAATCTAAAATTGCTCAGACCTGACTAAGACTATGACAAACAAGAGGCAATCTAAGATTGCTCAGACCAGACTAAGACTATGACTTTGAAAACAAGAAAAAATTACAAGATGTACAAGACAAGATTTGGCACCAAATGGGCCCACAGAAAATCCCACAGTACATGAAACAGTCAGGTGGCCTGCCCCAGTCCCATGCCCCCAGGAATACGTTCTCTGGTGGCCGAACCAGGTCACCCCGTAACCCACACAGTATATTGGGTGGCCAACCCAAGATGCCGAACGCTCCAAGCAGTTCCTCGGGTGGCCGACCCGCATACCACAACCAGCAGGACCGTGGAGGGATTGCGTGCAGCCGCTCACCTGAAAACAACAAAACAGGAGAGCGCCAATCTGTCAAACAAAATCCACTAACGGCCCCCAGCTGGTGGCTCCTGAGAGGGGGACAACCAAAACCCTGGGCCCCCTCGAATCCTGATTGGGTCACAGCCGCACCTGCGCTGGACCCCCACTGGACCTCGTCGGACCCCGATTGGGTCAGGACGGACCCAGATTGGGACACCGCTGCACCCACGTTGGACCCCGACTGGGTCACCTTGGCCCAAGCGTCGGACCCCGACTGGGTCAGGACGGGTCCCGATTGGGTCACCGCTGCACCCACGTTGGACCCCGACTGGGTCTCCTCGGACCACGCGTCGGACCCCGACCGGGTCTCCTCGGCCCACACGTCGGACCCCGACCGGGTCAGGACTGCTCCGGCGACGACCTCCATCTCCGAACCTGGAACCCCCGGTCCCGTGACCTTGACTGGCTCCGGACCGGCAACGCTGTGGAGGTGCTCAGAACACAAGGAAGAACCGGGATCAGTTCCACCGGCAGCGCCAGAGCCCAGCGAGAAGAGCTCAGGTGCAGCGGCCGGCTGCCCCTCACTCGCCCCCCCATGAGGCAGGCAAAAATGCTCTAACACACCATACAGGAAAACAAGAAAGAGCACTTGCCTGCACTCGAGCTCTGGAGCCGTCCAGGACTTCGCCGATCCAGGTTCAAGAAGATGCTCGTCGTCGGGCTCCCACTCGGCTGTGTCGGGTTCCACAACCGGCCTGATGGTCTCTGCAGCTGGATCCTCATGCGCAGACGTCCGTGCCAATAACCCGTATGGCATGGAGGCAGAGGACCCTGAACCTGCTGACTCGGGCTGCATCCCTGAAGAACCATGGGGACGCTCTCTCGTCAGCTCTGGCTCCTCACTGCAGTCCGTTCTCCTCCTCTGTCCAACACAAGGCTGCAAGACCGGGATGTCTCCCAGAGCTGCAGGCCTCCCCCTCGTTCGCCGGCGTGGGACTGACACCGAGGACCGCTCCGCAGGAGGAGACACAGAGGCAGCAGGTTTAGTATAATTGGCTACAGCTGGGGAAAGAAACTCAGGGAGCTGCGTACCCTGAGCTTCACCCCCAGGAGTCAGACAAGACAGATCACTATTACTACAAGGAAAGTGAACTTGGACTTGCCTGTCTCCCGGGGGGAGGATGTTATCAGCTGTAGCGAACGTTGCTCCTTCCCTCGCTTGCTGAATGCTGAAAGACCCAAGAACGGAGCCCACCGGTGCAGGACTCGGCTCACACTCAGCAGCTGGCTGGTTGAGGGGGTCTTCCCGGGGGCCCGGAACTGGATCTGGAGCTGGAGCTTGCCGAAGATGCGCCCGGCCGTGACGCCGACGCCTTCGCCGGCCCCCAGATGGTGCGAACTCCCGAAAAGGATCCCTAGGCGAAAAACAGGTGTGCCTCTTCACCTGCTCCATGCCGCGTTCCTCCTCCATTATCAGGAACAGTTCGCGCTGGGCAGTGATGTCCTCCCTCCTAACGTCGACTTCCGGGTGGTGGGCGAAGCAGGGAGAGAGGTTACAGAGCACATCTTCAGCGGCGTCCAGGTACCAATGTATGCCGGGGTCGGTAGTCCAACATGGAAGCGGAGATGAGTAACTCATCTACCGCTTCCAAGAAACACGTCAGCACGTGACTCCTCGGTGACGGCATTCCTCGCATACACAGGTCCCAGACAGGGAAAACAACGTCCAAAACTCAACTCACTGGTGAAAAAGCGTCTTAAAATGGCGTCACCGTAAAACGCTGTTTGGGCAGCAGTGTACTGTCATGGTGGCCCTCGCGAGCCACCTATAAGACGCACACAAGTCCACCAGTGAGTTTTAGTGAGTTTTATTACGGTGAAAGGGTGTTTACACAAGCTGCTGAGTAGATGACAGAGTCCTTGCAAAACAGGAAGCATAGGCAATACAGCACACTACGGGTCCAGGGCAGGAAACAGTCTCACACAGACAAGCTAGGTAATAATTGCACCTGGACTGCTAAAGCAGGGACTTACAGCACCAATTACACCGGAGGGAATAAGGCTATACAGCTCACTTACTATGCCGGTGAAAAGACGGTCAAGCCCTTAGGCAGCCGAGGTGAAGATAGTCCAGGCATCCGTGACGATGGGTGAACAAGATAACGATCAGTAATGTGACCATTAGCGATCAGACACTGCTGCGTCGTCATGACGCCAGCACACAGCTTAAATAACCCAAGGACTGATGACAGATGACACACAGCTGACCGACCGTTGACAGGCGGAAACCCCTCCGAGCACTTTCACAATAAGAGCCCGGAGAGGCCAAAATACCGCCCGCAGCTGTCAAGGCCGGTAGCGAGACATAACTTTAACCCGAGCGCGATCAGAACCGACGCTCGGGTCATAACACTGTCGATTTTTGAGAAAATTAAAGGATTTTAAGTGTGCCTAATAGTCCAAAAAATACGGTACTTAAATTCCTCTACCATCTTCAGTTTTGTTCCCTCGATTGAAATGGATGGACGCTGGCCTGCTACAAGAGGACTATGTTGAAATAGCACTTCTGTCTTCCCTAAACTGATGGAAAGACCAAATAGATGGGATGCTTCAGCAAACTTGTTGACGATGAGTTGGAGAGCAGACTCTGTGTGTGCCAAGAAATCACAGTCATCAGCAAAGAGAGCCTCTTGGATGATCCTTTTAGTAGTCTTAGTTTTTACACTAAGCCGTCGGAGGTCAAAGAGAGACTCATCCAGTCTATACTTGAGGTACACACCATCCTCAATGTCTCTGACAGCATGGCTGAGAACATAAGTGAAGAAAACGTTGAATAGCACTGGGGCAAGAACACACCCTTGCTTCACACCGTTTCCGATCTCAAATAGGTCAGACGCTTCTCCTCCAGAAAGAACCATACCTGTCATGCTGCCATCTTCCGTGGTTGCATGTACATGAAGGAGGTGGATGAACAGATGCTGAATGTGCAGAACAAGAATAGCAGCTACTTTGTGGAATGGATCCCCAACAACGTAAAGATCGCCGTTTGCGACATTCCTCCCAGAGGCCTAAAGATGGCCGCCACCTTCATCGGCAACAGCACAGCTATCCAGGAGCTCTTCAAACAGTTTTTGTTTCCATGGAACAGATGGATGAGGGTCACACACTTTAAGGGGCGGCCAAGTTGCTAGAGAATAATCCATAAGGCCTCTCTGTTGACAGTATCAAATGTGTTAGTCAGATCTATGAAGACAGCATACAGATGGAGATTCTGTTCTCTGCATTTCTTCTGCACTTGATGGACAGCAAATATCATATCAATTGTACTTCTGCCTGGGCGGAAGCCACACTGCGCTTCTGGCAAGTTCTCCTCAGAGGTGCTGGAGATTAGGTGATTAAGAATGACTCACACTAGAATCTTGCCGGCAATAGACAAGAGGGATATGCCTCAGTAATTGCCACAAAGTATTATAGTTCTTACAAAAAGCTGTTGCTCTGTTGTTATATTGATTCTCTTTCTCTCTTTACGATTGGCCTCTGTTGGCTCATATCCTGCAACAATGTCTGAATTGTAGACCCATTAAGGAGTCTTGCAGCAAAACAGCAAGGCCATAAAATCAACTGTATTGTCTACCCATCTGCTAAAGCCAAAACAAATGTACAATTTCTGCTTTTATTTGAGGCTTAATTACCTCCGCCAAGGAGGTAATGTAATCGGAGTGGTTTGTCTGTCTCTGATTTTGATTAAAAGTTCACCAGAGGTAGCCCTTGGCCCAAGGATGAACCCATTAACCATATAAAAATGGTACTTTCCGCCTTCTAGCTTGGTGTTCAGCATAATGGAACAGGGAAAGGAAAGTTAACACAGAGCTGCCAGAGGACTGACCCCCCCTCCCCCACTGTAACTTTCACTACTTACAGTAGCTGTGTGGCCTAGGGTCAGTGAAACGGAGATAGGCGCCAGCCCATACACCACATGGTGTCCGACATGCTGTGGAAGGGATTAATTTAACTTATCTTGTAGCTAAAACCAGGTCTATATATGCATGTGTATTTATGTAGTCTGCATGTAACAAAAGGCTTAGCATGGGTGTTTCGGAAACAGGAAATGGTTTACACCCGAAGTGTTTCTGCAGGTCAACAGTTTTTGTTTATGTTAAGAAAGGACTCTGCAGTCTCATGGTTTTCTGCTATGTCTAAATATCTCAAAATGAAAAATGAATTATTTAATTTTTTTTCCAAAGGTTAAAGTCTAGCTACACAAGCTGGCATGCCACCAGACAATTACAACACCATATCTGAATCTCTAATATACAGTAAGTAACAGCAAAATAAAAGTCCCTTATATCATCCCTAATCATTCCTGTTCTTGATAGGCATGTCAGTGCAGACACAAGTTGGCATTTAAGACAAAATGCACTTAGAGTTAGCATTTAAACCCATTTTAACATTTGCAACTGTAGCCAGAATTGATCTCTAACCTTTCCAGCAGGCCCAGCCCTGCCACAATAAGCAAAAAAAAAAATCCATATGAATCCAATTATACATTTTAGGAGGATTAGAAGATGTGATAACACGCCAAATGGAATTAAATGGCATGGGTCAATAACAATGGCATTAGGTGGTTACATCTTAATTAAACGAACATTGAAAGTGACTTGATGTAAAGCTGTGGTCCATTTGCTTCTTGGGTAGAGATTTATAGGAGGTTAAGAGACTGATTCTCATTTATCGTCAATCCAGCCCCTCCTCTGTGTTCCCAGACACAACAGTCACCATGTCTGCATTCCAGTTTCACACCTTGCGGGTCTGACAGCTGTCAATAACGACACAGAGACCTGAGAGTAACCAGAAAATGGGTGATATTTCAAAATAAAAGTAGCCTGTGCTTTATTTTATCTTTATGAAGTTCTGATAAATATAATTGATTTTATTTAAGCAATATTGCATGAGAGAGAGCAAGGTATCATGAATATGTAACTGCTGGTGATTTGAAGTAGGCCCACCGCTTCGCTTCGGGCTGAAGACAGCCAGAGTTATATATTCATGATACCGTACAACCTTGAGTGTAATATTGCGTTTATACAGCAGCTCCACGAGCACAATTTATTAAATGATAGCGATACAGGACAAAATTTTATGATTTTTGTTTGTTTAACCGGTTATTTTGCAAGAAAAAGAGTTCCTTCTGAATGGACCTAGTTAATTGGTGCTAAGCACCTCAGCATAATATAGAAAAGAATAGACCTATTGTCATTTCACACATGTAACCAAATTAAATATTGTCCAGTGTGGAAGACAGTGTTTAAACACATACCGCTCCACCTGTTAAGTATGTTTTGCAGGTCATGTTGAGTCCAGGTGGTGGCTAGTTTTGTTTTTTTTTTAGCTTGTTAGCAATTTAGCTTCAGCCCATCTTTGTGTAGTTTCCACGCACTTCACTCACTTTTTCTTGCCATTTCCAGATGAAACAGAGAGTCCATGACCACAAAGTTATTATGGTTGGTTAATCAAGACGATAAATCTGACTCTATCTTGTCGATTATGTTGTAAACATGTGTGGAATATCTGGTAAGATGTTCACAAGAATGGGACTTCCGGGTCACCAAGGTCTGGATTTTTAGGATCTCTCTTTTCAAACAGCACCTCACAGTGGACATTAGGTAGCCGACACAGTACTACAAGACTCGCATATTATAAGAAGCCACTGATATTAACTATAATTTAAAAATTAGTAAAACACAGCTGAAGCAAACTGATACGGCTGTTTGGTTAAACACTGAAGTGAGAGTATTGGGGAGTACAGTAACTCCTGGAATCCCTATTGTCCCCTCAGATTACTGGGTCAGGTGTTGCATCACAAAATATGTAACACTGGTAAAAAGTTAGGTCAGCTGGATAAGAGGATAAGGGCCACTGGTTAAAAAGAAAAAAAGGCTTGGGCCACTGGAAAAAATACTGTTAGGTCTTAATCAGAATTGTGACTTGATAAAAGGCTAACGTTTTATTATGAAAGTCATTACCGGAAGCAGCAGGGTCTTCATTAAAGGTGCTTGACAGCTCGTATCAGTGTATCAGTGTGTCCGTGAACAAGCTCGTGAGTCCGGCTTCATCGCCGCTTCAGCTTTTTTTTTTCATGGGCTTTCTTTTTAAAATAAATAAATAAATAAATAACTCAGTCCTTCAGGAGCGGAGAAAACAACAGAAATAACTTAAATAAATCAGCAAATGACCAGGAGAGTTTTTTTTTTTTTTTCCTGCCGTTGGCCAGCGTTAGTTTGTCGCTTTAAATTCGAGTGTGGGTGACCGGAGCGCCTCAGGGTTTCTGCTGTTCCTGGATCACGCTGGTGTGAAAGCAGAGTGAGGTGAAAGTGTTAGTTTGAGACTCCGAAAGTCTGAAATACCCGAAAGTTCCACTTGACTTCTGACAGAAGGGGGAAAAAAAGAAATATCACAAGGTAAAAACCACGCGTCTCCACACGCGCGATATGTTTAAATGTGGGTTTGTGTTTCGATGTTCCGATATTTATCAAAACAGTGACCGTTTGAGCTGCTAAAAATTCAAAATGGTCCTGAGGAAATAGTGTGTTAGTGCCGATACTTTTTTTCAGAGCCGATACTGATGTGATATATTTATAGCCGGTCTATAAACGGTTTAATTACAGTTACCCTGTCAAAAAATGTCATACATTTTTTTTAAATAAAGGCAATAGCTCTTGAAAATTAGTTTAGCACTAACTGCTGATTGTGCACCTGCTGACAGGGTTGTGGCCCTGTCGCTGTGTAGCCATTTGTCTGTCCTTAACTGATGAGTTATTGAGCTCATTTAATTCATGTACGCCATTGCTTCTTATTGCAAAAGGAAGATGCCGTTAAACTTCTAATATCAGTTTAGGTATTAGAAATATGCCGATACTAGTAGATTAAAAATGATAAGATCAATTTGGCATTGATCAGTACTCTTATCAGCATCTTTATCATGCCCTGTGACATAATTAGGTGCAGTTACGGGAATTGCATTGCATAGATTCCCTTTCTTGCACCTTTTGTTATGCTATGCAAAATATGTGGTGTTGCTACTTTTTTTGCCGATTCATCCATTAGAGAAGCGAATGTTTTTGTTGTTCTCCTGTGTGTTTCGCTCATAAAAGCACGCCTTCACCGTTTACAGGAACCTGGCTCTGCCAAGCCTTGCATCTTGAACTGTTTTGTCTTTCTTCACCTCCCCACCAAGTATACAGTGGCGGTACCTGTTTCATGTTGCTACTTCAAGGCTGATATGAAAGACGCGCAGACTGTACACCCTTTCCACCGTTGCTCTCTGCCTACAGATGTGTGCGGTTTTGTGTCTCTTGTCACCTGGGCTCAATCAAAAGAGTTCACTCGCTGCCGTGTGAAAACTAAGTGATGGCCCAGTTAATGCAAGATGATTTGAAACTGAAAGCCAAGAATGAAAATGAGAAGTTTTTTTTTTTTTTGTGCTAAACACTTTCTCTCTTCACATGCGAATGTTTCAGTCTGTGTCTGACTCATTGCAAAAAAAACCCTTCTCATTTTGTGCTGATAACGGGGAAAAGAAAGCCCATGATGATGGCAGACTGAACCTCGTGACCCACACCTTGGGCCACTCTGGCGGTGATTTGCTGTCAATACTGTTGCTGTCCTTTGTCTGCATGTGTGAGTGTGTGCTGTTTTATTGATCTATTCAAACCCCCCAGAAGCAAATGTCCGCAGCGTTCCACCTGCTCCCCCCCCAGTTCCCTTGCCAAGAAACAGACACAGGATTGTAAGGGCAGGCATCGACGTGCACAAAGCATCGCTATGGAGCTCGCACAAAATATGCAGCATGGGATCCCACCTCGGCCACACTGTGTCTAGTCTTCCAACGTGAAACATTTCTGTACTTCGCACTTCGACCCTCATTCTTGGCCTGGCAAAGCTCAGAGTTTAATTTTAGCATCCCCAGCGTGGGTCCGCATATGAGAAGGTGATAACTTTTGAGTCAGGCTTTACGACACGTTTCAGCACAGTGGCAGATGCTTTTCTTGAAAACCTGTGAACCAAGGCGACAGAAAGCAGCCTTGGTGTGCTCGCGTCTTTTCATGTGAATCCGGAAAACAAACCTAACATCTTATCTTCAAACCATATTGGCAGCAGTTAGACAATATTGTCACGCAGTTTATTCTCCTCGCAGCAGTGCCTCTTGCATCAACCTTTGAAGATTAAGCTTTTTTGGTTTTTGTATTTGGAAAGTTTTTTCCCCCTCATAAGATTTATAATAACATGTTTTGGAAGTTATGTTTTTATTTGTAAGCGTTAAATCAACCCAGTAAACATAAAGGGCATTACAGCTGACGTCACACTCACAAGCTAAATGAGCTCATGTTTTAATGTTGAAATTATCATGTTTGAATTATACGACGGGGTGTGGATATGTCCCCCGTGCGTGGGCCTGCGTCTCTACATCACTGCCTTAAACGGCCGCCGCTGATCTTTGACCCTTATTCATGCTCACTGTCACTTCGGCTCCAAAGGCCGACAACAAAGATCAGCTTTTGTTCCCTGGATTACTCGTCCATGTGCATTCTTCGCCTCGCCGCTCCACTGTTCATGGAGGAGCGGGCTAAATGGGGGACTGAAAACCGTGGCAGGACAAAATCCAACCAGAGTCTTCGTCTACCGTGTGTGGGTGGGAAACAGTCGTGTCTGTTATTAGCTGCACCTAAAAGAGGACGTACAAGTTAAAAGTTTTTCAAAGAGAAAGTGCAGAGGTGTCCAAATCCTGATGCGTTTCATTCAGACATGCAAAGATGAGTATGACAGAAAATGTGATATTCCAGGTACTGTAAGAGCTTAAAGTAGGATAAGAGTTAATACTGTAATTATATTACAAACATTTTCCTGTATTTCAGAGTTTGAAACTGAGATCATGGTGTAAAAAAGTCTGTTTTGTTTTGTTTTTTTCAATAGAAAATGCAGTCAGATCTAACCTTTTGCGTCACTGACATCACCATGCTGCCCCAACGTGTAGATGTAGCAATTACCCATGTGGACTTTTTCATACTGTCGTCCCTTTCTGACCAAAGCTCCTCTTAAATCTGAAAACATCCAACTTTTGCCAGTGATGGGAATGCATTCACCTAGTATTCACTCATAAGATTCTGCAGTAGATGATGTGAACAGCAAAGCCGGACAGTTTGTCTGACTCTCAAAATTAATGTAACTGTAGTAGGGATCTACAATAGTAGAATTTTTGCCAATATGCCAATAGTTTGAAAGTAGTTATTTCTGATACCAATATGCTATGCAGATACAGTGATATGAAAAAGTGTTTGCCCCTTCCTGATTTCTCTTTTTTTTTGGTATGTTTGTCACACTTAAATGTTTCAGATCATCAAACAAATTTAAATATTAGACAAAGATAACACAAGTAAACACAAAATGCAGTTCTTAAATGAAGGTGTTTATTGTTAAGGGGAAGAAAAATCCAAACCTACATGGCCCTGTGTGAAATGAAAGTGATTGCCCCTAAGCCTAATAACTGGTTGGGCCACCCTTAGCAGCAACAAGTGCAATCAAGCGTTTGCGATAACTGGCAATGAGTCTTTTACAGCACTGTGGAGGAATTTTGGCCCACTCATCTTTGCAGAATCGTTGTAATTCAGCCACATTGGAGGGTTTTCGAGTATGAACCGCCTTTTTAAGGTCATGCCACAGCATCTCAATGGGATTCAGATCAGGACTTTGACTAGACCACTCCAAAGTCTTCATTTTTGTTTTATAGTTATTAACTAATCGCTTCAAACTAGGAGTCTACAAAGCAGTCACTTAGAACCACCTCATTATGTGATGTTTGAAAATTACAGCTTGTAACTCAGGTAGTGCCAAACCTGAAAATTACCTGTGTACCGGGTGCGTGTGGTGAGGCTCGGTGCGGTGCTGCCCGCAGGTCTGCCTTCGTCTTTGGCAGCTGGTTTTTAGGAGTGATGGACTCCATGAGTTTCTGGCTGGTGCCTTTGCCTCTTTGGTCTCTTGTTGAGGTTTATGGATTAATTTCCTCATGTTGTTCACTCCTCTCCTGGAAGTGGGGGCAGACATGTTTGTTTATCTATGCAGCCCGACGTGACGACGTCATTACCTCTCGCCACTGGAAAAGCGCAACATCACAGCCGAGCATCACTCCTGACTCTCGGTTGTAATATTATTGTATCGGCTGTAAATAATGATTTTTGACGGCCAGGGTTGGGCTCAATTCCGATTTTATAATTCCAATTCCGCTTTTAAGTCCACTGATTTTTACAGGATCAATTCCAATTCATGCGTATCTTGAAAGCTTAATTCCAATTCAATTCCAGTTCACTACTGAGTTCTATCGATGGAACTTATTTATAGGTCTTCTGAATAAAAACAACACACAACATACAGCCAGACCCTGTGTTAAATTCAAATTGTCTTTGTCATAATCATCTGATTTAAAGTCATGCTTCAGTGAGGCATCACTAATCCAAACAAAACTATGGAGTTTGTCTGACCAGAATTTTTGTTTAGGGAAGGTTAAATGGAATGTATCTTGTAGGGATCTTTTCCACCAATTGGGTTCAGTTTCTCATCTTATACCCCCCTTCTCATAACACCATAGTAGCCTAAAGTAGTACAGGTATAGTTTGCATAAAGACTTTTTTACATTACATCTTTTTTCTAGCTTTTCAGAGCCGTTCTTTATTCAAGTATTCAAGGCAGTTGTGCTTACTGATGCTATGGCTTTGCATGGGTGTTGCTATGACAATGGTCACATGACCAGGGTTTCCTCTGGTAACATTTCCGGGTGGCAGCCCACCACACTTGAATTTACGCTGCCACTCTATAAGGAAATATAAATTTAAGAAAAAAATATGAAGGAATGATGGTTCGCAAGTGCGCACGTGAACAACGTGTGTGACCGTCATCCACACGGAGTTCAGAAGCGCCCCGCCCGCGTGTTCCAGTCGGCAGGCCGAGTGTCTTGCTACTAGTGTCACTGTCCGAGAGAAACATGAGCTTATTAAAGTACTTTAAATGTGGGGAAAAAGGCAGAAGAGGTACGTAAGCAGTGAAGGCATTTATCATGGTTTTAACCCGCTGGTAACGGGAGCAATAATAGAAGAGTCGCTTAGCTAACAGGTGTGGTTAGGAGCCCAAATTGGTTCATTTTGTCTTCTTTTTAATTATTAGTTTTTTGTTTTTCTTATTTCACACAAGAATAAAAAGATGTTTTTACCTTTACCTTAGTTAATATTAACTAATTTATGTTCATTATTATGTACCCAGCAAGTTAAGATGACAGAAATTCACGAAGTCAATGACTTTAATCCGTCAGCAGCCTTCAGATAAACTAAACCTGCCAACATTTAGATTTCAAAATAAGGGAGGTTTTCCTGCTGTCTGGGTGGTGAGATTTCTTTAAAAAAGCAATAAATATATAGAAATATTATAACAGAAATAACTGCATCTTTGGTCATTTAAGTTAATTTATTTCATTAAATACAATTTTATTATATTTTTCTTTGAAATCAGAGTTAAATTATTGTTCTGTTCAGACTGCAACATTATGGTCAAAAGTGTAAATTATAAGGAATAAGTAAAAAATAAATACCACAGTCTGTTTCAAATTTATAAAAAAAAAACCCACCTAATTTTATTTTAAAAGACAAAAATTAGCCATAAAATAATTCACAATTTTATGATAAAGTCTCAAATGTACAAGAAAAGTCACTTTTACAAGAGAAAATTACAAATTTGAGAAAAATGGTTTTACATTAATAAATTTACAGAGAAAAGTAGAAAACTATAAGAAAATCGTTATAAATTTTAGAGAAAAGCCTCAAGCCTTCAAGACTGAAGTCATTACTGAAGTTTTTAAGTGGCTGCTCTTTGTACCTTTAACTCAACTAGAAATGTTTGGTTGTCTACTTTTAATTATTAATTTCCAAGCACTGCTTTTACATGAGTAGAATTTCTGGCTACTATACCCACCTCTGACATATAATTTAAGTATGCATGAGTAAATTACTATTACTAGTGTTTACCTGTGCATGCCCGTAGAAAGCAGGTGCAAGCAAGGGTGTAAGCAAGTACATCAGCACTCGTTCAGTGATTCCTGCCTTTGATCTTTGATTGTGTCATAGTGAGTCCTATGATCTTTGATGATGTCATATCAAGTCCTATGATTGCGATGCCTGCGTTTGATTTTTGATGATGTCCTAGCGGGTCCTATGATCTTTGTTGACGTCGTAGTGAGTCTTATGATCGTGAGTGATGCCTGTGTTTGATCTTTGATGATGTCATAGCGAGTCCTGTGATTGTGAGTGATGGCTGCCTTTGATCTTTGATGATGTCATAGCGGGTCCTATGATCTTTGTTGACGTCGTAGTGAGTCTTATGATCGTGAGTGATGCCTGTGCTTGATCTTTGATGATGTCATAGCAAGTCCTATGATCGTGAGTGATGGCTGCCTTTGATCTTTGATGATGTCATAGCGAGTCCTATGATCATGAGTGATGCAGTCCAAGGACAGATAATTTTTTCACACGTAAGTTGTTCAGAACTCCTTATACATAGGAACTTCATAGGACATCATGCAGACATCATAGGAACATCATAGGAGGTCCTATGATCTGTGGTCATGACACACAGACAGACACAGACAGACAGACACACAAGAGATTTCTTGAATTATAGCGGGGTGAATGTTTTTTTTTCCCTTCCCTACTCTCTCAATGGAAAAAAAAGAACCACTAGAATAAAAATACAAAAAATACACATTTTTGTCATTTATGTGAACCATGACAAAAAAAAAATCCTGCAGGACAAAACATGACACTTGGCATTTTCTAACCTGTTTGTATACCACCATAGACAGAGAGAGAATCTGAATTAGATAGAGCTCAGAGAGGGAAAGATGAGACAGATGAGAGGAGCCAAGGAGAGGAAAAGTTCAGGCAGAGGGTCCAGGAGAGGTAAGAGCAGAGGAAGGAGAGAAGGAAGTAAAAAGTCCAAACACAGGACGTCAGGGTGGGACCCCAACTGGCCCAATATTCCAACATTCAAGCCTCAGTTGCACAGTATTTCAAATGGTAAGTTCCATATGCAAAGTTACTGTGTAAAAATTTAAAAAAGGAAAGAAATGGTATAAAATTAACATATTCTGGTTACAATAATATCATGTGCCCCCCCCCCCTTCCCGGAAAAATATGTTGCCACCACGCCAAGGTGTTTAAGCCAGAGGAAACACTGCATGACTATGCACCTTTCATCATCACAGACGGGCACCAGCAAGCAACAAGATACTGAGAGATCACTGGAATTGAAAATGGACTTGATCAATTCCACTTGTGGAAAAGATTGGGAATTGACCCCAACCCTGATGAGGTGGCTAGCTGGGGCTTTTTCTGTGTGGAGTTTGCATATTCTTCCCGCGTCTCTGTGGATTCTCTCTGGGTACTCTGGCTCATTTCCACAGTCCAAAGACATGTACAGTATGTTTGGTTAATTAGAGCTCATTAGCCGGGGATTCTAATATGGCTATAGGTGTGAGAATGAGAGTGAATGGCTGCCCAGATCTTTGTGTTCAACTAACAAACTGTCCAGGGTGTACCCTGCCTCTTACCCAAATAAGCTGGGTGAGAGGACCCCCACCCCGTGACCCAAATAGGATTAAGTGGCTAAGAACATTACATGGTGTTGTGCCAAAGATGCCATAGTACGTCAGATCGTGCCACTTTTTAAGATGATTCATCGGTGACTAAGTCAGACCATCATATGATGCATAAATGACAGAATATTTACTGGAAGACAGAATATGTCAGAGAAACCACATGGTGAATCTGCTGTTTGTCAATGTATAGCTTTCTTTATGCAAGTAAGAGACATACAGTCAAATAAGTTTCAATGTGAAGGTTGGCTTTGTACTGAAAACAGAAATTTGAAAAACATGTTTTGTGGCTTGCACACACATCCACATACTAGTCTTCATTGTCTCTCACACTCACACAAACCTGAGTACTGGGAAGTGAAAGGGAAAAAAAAAGGAAATTCTTGTGCTGAATTGATGCCTGGTCATCGTACAGAGACAATAGAAAGGGTGTGGGAGTGAAGAGAGCATTAGTTTACACTCCATGCCAATCGAGCAGGGCAGAAACACGCTTGGTGAGCATGTATGAGTTTGAACTGAGAAAGGGTAAATAATCAACCCTCATATAAAGAAAATGTCATTTATGCAATTTGTACTTGATGCATAATGATTAAAGAGATACTGAAATTATCATGCTTGAAGTGTTGTCAGGGTTTGCAACATCACACTTACAGGGTTTCCTGCAAGTGTGATATTTCAAACTTTCATAAACCTGAAAGTTTGCAGGGTCACACTTGCAAACTTTTATGAACATGAAATTTCATAGACTAGTGCATACCTGTGCATGCCCATAGAAAGCAAGTGTAAGCAAGCATTTCTGCATGCCCGTAGAAGGTTACTGTTACCATGGCAACAGTAACCATGGTGAAACCTGCCTTTGATCTTTGACGTCACCACTTGTTCAGCGATGGCCGCCTTTGATCTGTGATGGCTGCCTTTGGTCTTTGATGATGTCATAGCGAGTCCGATGATCATGAGTGATGCCTGCTGTTGATTTTTGAAGATGTCATAACGAGTTCTATGATCGTGAGTGATGCTTGCCTGTGAGCTTCGA
Organism: Pholidichthys leucotaenia; assembly: GCA_020510985.1. NCBI lineage: Eukaryota > Metazoa > Chordata > Actinopteri > Cichliformes > Pholidichthyidae > Pholidichthys > Pholidichthys leucotaenia. The sequence continues at coordinate 389,183,244 of CM035837.1, read as the reverse complement.
TGATGTCATAGCAAGTCCTATTATCTTAAGATAAGATAAGATAAGATAAGCCTTTATTAGTCCCACAATGGGGAAATTCCAGGATTGCAACAGCACAGGGATAGCAACACACACAGCAACAATCAGAAGGCAAGAAAAAACAAGAACAGCTAGTAAACATATGTACATATTACTATAAATATATATATAGACACACAGTGCGGAGCATTGTGGTTGGTGAATGTGCAGCAGAAAGTCTAAGCTCTCTCTCCGCGGATCTTTTAGCGAGTCCTATGATCGTGAGTGATGCCTGCCTTTGATCTCATAGCGAGTCCTATGATCTTTGAGTGAATCCTATGATCGTGACATCGTGACAAGGTTTGTTGATGTCAGCTATGACATCAGACATCAGTGAGCCTATGATGTGCCTATGATTTCTGTATGACAGTCCTATGATCGTGAGAGAAGCCTGCCTTTGATCTTTGATGATGCATAGTGAGTCCTATGATCTTTTAGCGAGTCCTATGATTGTGACATAGCAAGTCTTATGGTCTTTGATGATGTTGTAGCAAGTCCTATGATCGTGAGTGAAGGCTGCCTTTTATCTTTTGGTGTCTGTATGATTTTATAGACATCATAGGCACATCATAGGCGAATCCTATGATCTTTTAGCGAGTCCTATGGTCGTGACAGGCATCGTCCCATCGTCACAGAGATTTCTTGAATTATATATAGAGTGATGTAATGTGCGTAATGTTACGAGAGATTTCTTGAATTATACTGTATATAGAGTGATGATAATGACAAAGATGTAGCCAGATACTATGGTGTCTATATGACATCATATTGACATCGTGTTGACATCATAGGCAAGCCTATGATCTTTTAGCGAGTCCTATGGTTGTGACAGACAACCATAGGACCATAGTATGTCAGGTCAGGTCAGGCACTTGTTTGCTTGCTACCGGATAACCATGAAAACCGGTGCTACCTGTCTCATGGGTTGGGCCGTCTGCGACTCAACCGGCAACCTCGCCCTTCTGAGGGCATGGAGAGTGAAACTGGGCATCCTGGCAGAACTAAAAACAATATCTGCCACAGGTCTGTGGTGGACCACTCACAGTTACACGGGGTGAGACTGGACATCCTGTCAGATAAGCACACCTGTCGCAAGGTCTGTGGTGGACTTTTGCCAGTCGGTGCATCGTGACATGGATTACACAAAGAGCAGAGATAAACAAACCTATCATCTGGTCAGTCACTGCAACAGATAATGGAGTCAGTTTGTCTTGGCCTGCCTGTCCTTGCCACTGATAATATCTTTATCTGCCAAGAATGTGCCGCTAGTCCAGCAAAAGCTAGTGGTACTCAAATACTTTGCAAGCAGTTTCATGAAGTGGTCAGTCAGAAAGCAACATACTGGCTCGGACGTCGCCCAGATTAATAAGGTAAGGAGTTCCTGGCAGTCGAAGGTGAAGGACAAGAGCTGCATGGAGGAATCTGATCAGACCTAAATGAAACAGTCATTGTCGCCCCCGACAGACTGCTATGATGATGATGATGATGATATAGCTTGATGATATAGAGTGAAGTACGTGGAGACATACAGTATATGGAGTGTGTTGGAGCCGCACCTAGGACACAGTCGAAGGACGGATAATTTTTTCACACATAAAGAGTTGTTCAGAACTCCTTATACAAAGATATAGAGTGATGATAATCAAGTCAGTGGCGCTAATGCACCTGGTGGTACTAATGCACCTGCTGCCAACCGCCAATCAATTCTAAAAGAAGAAGAAGATATAGAGTAAAGAAGATGAAGAAGAGGTTGCCAACCGAGAAGAATTCTGACCTTTGATACATAGAGCGATGTTTACTGAATGAAGTACGTGGTGGTAAGGACTACAGCTCCTGACCAGATGGAGTAATGATATAGGAGTGAAGTACGTGGCGGTAATTTACCTGTAAGTTGGTTGCTGACCGCCAATCAAATCTAAGAGAAGAAGAAGAAGGAACATCATAGGGAAGTACGAGGAGACAAAGAAGAGTGATGTCTGAAGATCGAATTGAGGTTCGATTGGACACAGCAATGATGATAGAATGACTACAGCTCCTGACCAGATAGAGTGAAGTACGTGGCGGTAATGCACCTGTGGGGTGGTTGCCAACCGCCAATCAAATCTAAAAGAAGAAGAAGAAGGGTGATATTGAGGTTGTGAAGCCAGCAAAAGAGCAGCAGAAATTCAGCAGGTGGCGGTAATGCGCCTGTAAGCTGGTTGCCAACTGCCAAACTTCTTCTTCTTTTAGATTTGATTGGCAGTTGGCAACCAGCTTACAGGTGCATTACCGCCACCTACTCTATATCACTCTATATTAGTTTTTATCAAGCAGTACATTTAAAATTCTTGTCACTCTATATATAATTCAAGAAATCTCTGTCTGTCTACATGTCTCCCAACCACCAATGAATGAATGAATGAATCTTTATTTTGGATAAATTAAAAGTAAAGATTAAAAGAAAGAAACAGAATAATATAACAAAGGGGAAAAAATCTAACAAGGCCAAATTAAACAATAACTCCTCTGATTATACAGTTCAACATAAGTTATCCGAAATGGGCGATGGCTGAAGCCGCAGCTTATATTGCCCACCCATATTCCATCCAAGAATTCAAAAGAAAAACAAAACAAGAGCGATTGCAATTCAGAGCAAAGCTAACACAAAACGTGACAAAAAAAACAAAACAAAACAAAAAACTAAGCAACAGCACAACACAGACTGAATATGATAATTGTTATGAGATTTTACGTATATGTCATCTTGTATATATGTTTGGAGTATTTCTTCTTTTAGTTTTTGTTTAAATTGTCCAAGCGTTGTACATGATTTTAATTCAGGTCCAAAAGTGTTCCACAATCTGACTCCTTGCACTGAAACACAGTGTTGCTTGGTAGTAGTTCTCACTGAAGGTTTTTGAAATATACATGTTCCTCTGAAATGGTATTGTTTCTCCCTTATTTGGAACAACTTTCAGATATTTGTGGGCAGTGATAGATTCTTCACTTTAAACATTATTACTGCAGTTTTAAAGTCAACCAGATCTTTCAACTTGAGAGCTTTTATTCATTCATTCATTCATTCATCTTCTTCCGCTTAATCCTTTTCGGATCACGGGGGGGCAGGAGCCTATCCCAGCATCTTTGGGCGAGAGGCAGGGTACACCCTGGACAGATCGCCAGTCCATCGCAGGGCCAACACAGAGAGACAGACAGCCATTCACTCTCACAGTCATACCTAAGGACAATTTAGAATCCCCAGTTTGTTGGTTCCCTGTAAGCAGCTTTGTTTATTATTCCAGTAGCTCTCTTCTGAAGCATAAAGACTGGATATATGTTTGTTTTATTTCCCCATACTTCAGTACAATATGTCATGTATGAATGATACAAAGTATACAGTATAGTGTGTATTTAGTGTGGGTTGATTCAGCAAATATTTCACTCTGTGTAGTATTGTGATTGATTTGGCTATTTTACCTTTAATATAATTAATATGTGACTTCCAACACAGTTTATTATCAATTATTACTCCAAGAAATTTAATTTCAGATACCCTTTCAATCTCTACACCATTTACGCTAAGTTTAGATACTAAGTTCACCCAAATCTAAAAGAAGAAAAAAGAAGAAGGGTGTCACTCTCACCTTTATAGATCTCAACGCTTTGTATTTTACACATACAGTTTATATGAGGGTGTGGTGGGCTCTGTTCAGAAACTTGCGATTTGCCAAATTTGGTCAAAGCTGCTGTGAGTCGCTCAGTAATGTCTGTTTACCTTCATTGTGTTGCAGAATTTAGAATTCTTTTTAAGAAACACCCCTGTGTCATCGTTTTATCTTGAACACTATGTTCTAAATTTAACCAATTAACTAATCTGACAATTTAGAATCTTTGTAGACAAGTATCCCTGGGTCTTATTCACAAGTGAGGGAAGAATGGAGCAAGAGATTGACAGATGGATCAGAGCAGCACCTGCAGTGATGTGGTCATTGTACTGGTCTGTTTTGGTGAAGAGGGAGCTAAGCTCTAAGGTAAAGTTGTCAATTTACCAGTCAATCTACGTTCCTACCCTCACCTATGGTCATGAGCTTTGGGTAATGACCGAAAGAATGAGATCGTGGATACAAGTGGCTGAAATTAGCTTTCTCCATAGGACTGCTGGACTCACCCTTAGAGATAGGGTGAGGAGCTCAGCCATCTGGGAGGGACTCAGAGTAGTGCCGCTGCTCCTCCACATCGAAAGAAGCCAGTTGAGGTGGTTTGGGCATTTGATCAGGATGCCTCCTGGATTCCTCCCACTTGAAGTGTTTTGGGCATGTCCCACTGGGAGGAGACCACGAGGAAGACCCAGAACACACTCGAGAGACTACGTCTCCCAGTTGGCCTTGAGGTGACTGGGGAGAGGGAAATCTGGGTTTCTCTGCTTGAGCTGCTGCCTCTGTGACCTAGAACTCCATAAAAGCGGTAGAAGATGGATGGATGGATGTACAGTGGATATAAAAAGTCTACACACCCCTACTCAAATACCAGGTTTTTGCCTCACTATGACATCATCAGAGATCATAGGACTCGCTACTGACGATCATAGGACTCGCTAAAAGATCATAGTACTTGCTATAACATCATCAAAGATCAAAGGCAGGCATCATGATCATAGGACTTGCTATAACATCATCAAAGATCATAGGACTCGCTATAACATCATCAAAAATCAAAGGCAGGCATCACTGAATGCGTGGTGCATAGGACTCGCTATGACATCATCAAAGAAGTCCTATGATCTTAGTTGATGTCAGAGCGAGTCCTATGATCGTGAGTGATGACTGCCTTTGATCTTTGACGATGTCATAATGAGTCCTATGATCTTTTATGATGGCATAGCGAGTCCTATGATGCCTACATTTGATCTTTGATCATGTCATAGCAAGTCATAGCGAGTCCATGTCCTCCTCTCACATGAGGATACTCTACAGCTGTTCTCAGTGCAGGGAGACTTTCATATGGAGGCCTGACCTGAGGAAAAGCATTGTATCTAGTGGAGGAGCTGAAGAAGACTGGACTCCAGGCTGCTTCTGCTGATCACTGCTATGCTGGACCTGGAGATATGGCTTGTGACTTGTGCTCTTGCAGGAAGTTGAAAGCTGTCAGGACCTGTCTGGACTGTCGGGCCTCTTGCTGAGGATCACCTTCAGTCTCATAATGACGTGGTTCTGTTCAAGAAACACAAGCTGGTGGAGCCCTCCAAGAATCTCCAGGAGAACATCTGCTCTCATCATGATAAAACTGAAGATTTTCTGTCTTACTGTGGACCATCATAGTTAGTCAGATAGACTGCTATTGTTTTTTGCATTGCTTGTTTGAGTTCCTGGCTTGGAATGTGAATTTTTGAGATTTAAATGTAAGTTTTCTTGATTGTTAATAAAAAAAAAATAGACTGAAGTCTTCCATGCTGATGTGGGTTTAAATCTCTATTTTACTTTTAAATTTTATTTTATCTTCATCATCATTGCACACCCTTAAACTAATACTTTGTTGCAGCACCTTTGGCTTTTATTACAGCACTCAGTCTTTTTGGGTAGGAGTCTATCAGCGTGGCACGTCTTGATGTGGCAATATTTACACACTTCTTTGCAAGAATGCTCCAAATCTGTCAGATTGTGAGGGCATCTCCTGTGCACAGCCCTCTTCAGATCACCCCACAGATGTTTGAATGGATTCAGGCCTGGACTCTGGCTGGGCCATTCCAAAACCTTAATGGCTCTTTTCCATAGTCACAGTTCTTTTTTACTTTTTTCGATTCTCCACTACTTCTCTCTCCCTGGGTTGTTGACCCACTACAACCCTGTAAAGCCGCGTAAACTCTGTAGTGGGCGGGATTGAGGCGGCCCCATACTCTGCTGACGTCATCTCCGGCGACCGACGTCTTCACAACAAAGAAAATGGCGGATTACGAGCGGAGGATTTCCACGTTGGTTCTTCTCTGGCTTTTGAACACAATGAATGTTTTTAAGCGGAGAAGAGAGTTTTACAGGAGAAGTCGACGTGCATTGAGAGAACACACGTTGGAGCAGTACCAGAGACTCGTTGTTGCCATTGGGGAATATGAAGCAGAGAGCTTAATTACCCAGCACATCAGGCACACGAGGAAAAAGTTTTTGGTAATTTAATGCTTTCTATTGTCATTTTATCATCATGTCATTGTTGTGTACAGCATTTTGATGTCGCCAGGTTATCAGTATTAATATGTATGCTGTGTGTGTGTTCTAGTTGGCTGCGTTGTTGCAAAATCAACGCTGCAGACCATGGACCTGGGCAGTAAACCGTAGCTTGCAGTGGTGGGAGAATGTTGTCCCCAGCTTCTCAAACACACAGTGGTTGCAGAACTTCCTTATAACTTATATGAAGAACTTATATGTGGATACTTGTTATATTTCCAATTAATCATAGCCCTATTTTACGTACAAAATAATTTAAATTACTTTAAAAAAAGCCAATTCAACTGTAGTAAAATTCTTGTTTTTGTGTATCATTTTCCCATTGATAGTTCTTTTTAAGGGATATGTGTTCAGGGATGGGAAATTACACGCTAAAACACCGTAGAAAATGACTGCAGAAAAATGCAGCAGCTGAACAACTCCTTTTTGGTTTGATTGAATTGCCAATTGACCTTGGAATTATATGTGGAAACTTGTTATATTTCCAGTTAATCCTAGCCCACTTTTACTTACAAAATAACTTTAAAAATTTTAAAGAAAGGCAATCCAACTGTAGCACCATTTTGCATGTTGAGTGTCATTTGAGTATCATTTTCCCATCTCTTGATATTTATAAGGCATATGTGTTCAGGGATGGGTAATTACACGTCAAAACACCTTAGAAAAATGACTACAACCAACTCACTTTTGGTTTCCACTAGAAAGAATAACATACATACTGAAATCAAAGGAAATGTGTTTGAGAATATATGGAGACCTTTCATTGATTATGTAAATTAAGTAAACGTAACTTCTGAAGAAGGTGAATGATATGTGTGGACCTTGCAAATTCCAAGCTGGTGAATGTATATTATGTATTCTAATGTAATAGATTACCTATACAGAGGAACATTGTTGACTTGTTTTTGTTAATGGTTTGTTTTTTAACCTTTTTTTGTCATTTTATTGTTTAGTTTTTAAATTACTTTTGTGTTAGTGTCTGACTGTGTGTGCTGTTTGTAAAAAAAAAAAAAAAAATGTTCAGTAAAAATATTGTGGGAAAAAAAATTGCTCTGATCTGCGTGAAAATCCTGGACTGTTGAGACATCATGGACGTACCTGCTTCAGCTGCACTGAGTCTGAGATGTTGTCATAGCAAAAAATGATCAGCTGACACAACTCGATCGCCAGGTTAATAACTATATTAGCCACAAAATGTATATTCAAAAGTAAACATTACTGAGTTCGGTATAATAAGATGTATTTGACAGTTATGATGCATTTTAGGCCAAAACAAACTTGATCTAGCATTAAAAGCAATTAAAATAATGCAGTCACAAGGTTACATGGAAAATGCTTGATTTACTCGATACATATACTGTAGAAATATATATTCTCTGCATCAACAATGTACTATACATGCATTCATGTAGTATTGCACTGACAAACCTCTGAAGTTTTTGCAGATGTCTTTTTATATGTGAAGGTTACCACCATGTGACATAAATGTCTTAAAAATGAGTCATTATTTTCAAGGTCACCCATTAATGGTTTGTACTATTGACTCTTTTCCCACCAGTGTATTAAAAGACAAAAATAGAAATCATGATGCAAACACATAAGTCACTAAATTGTTTATTACAATCAGCAGCAAATTCCAGATTATTCAGAATGTGCAAAACTCAAACTGTCAGACTGGGTCACTCAGCAGCTGGGATGTGCAGCTCACACTGGTCTCAGATCAGCAGATCTTAGGCCTGCATCTCTGTAAATAGTGACGCAAGGTCCAGTTTGGGGTGGATCGATCGTTTACCTCTTGCCTAGACAAAAGACAGAAATGTGTGGAGGTTAAATAAATGAAGTTTAAAACATATTTGGGAAATACACTTGTTACTAAAAGCCAGTGGTGGAATGTGAATGAATCTTTATTTCGGATAGATTTAAAGAAAATACAATAATATAACAAAGGGGGAAAAAATTTAATAAGGTCGAATTAAACAATAACTCCTCTGATTATACAGTTCAACATAGGTTATCTGAAATGGGTGATGGCTGAAGCTGCAGCTTATATTGCCCACCCATATTCCATCCAAGAATTCAAAAGAAAAACCAAACAGCAGCGATTCCGATTCCAATGTGACAATAAAGTACTTCGTTGTTGTATTTAACCACAATTTTCATATAGCTGCACTGATGTAAAGTCAATTTTACAAGGGCTGGGTTGCATTTAAAGTCATCTGCTTTTACTGTGGCCTCAGCAATCAGAATGAATTAATACATTCAGTGGAATGGAATCTAGTACTTTAACTGAAGGTGTGCATCACAGATTATGGAGTCGCTCAGTCAAAATATGGAGTTTTTATCAATAAAAGTTTGTCTGGAATGTAAAAGTGTCTCTTCTTGCACTGGCTTCAAGTGTGGGTGGTGTTTTGTACTTGCATTGCTAAAATATAAAAGGAAGCACTACAATATTTGTAATGTGTCCTGTTACTGCATGACTTTATTGATGATAGAGTATAAACTACACATATAAACTAAACTATATTGATGACTGAACAACTGCCATTCCCCAAAAGATACATTTATGAACATAACTCAAAGGATCACACAAGTGATCTGACAAATAAATACATTAACAAGTGGTTTATTTTACAGTTGATGCGCCAGTCTTTTTCAGTTATTCTGTAATTAATACTCACACAGTCAAATAAATCTCAGTTCAGTCCCTTTTACATTAAGTGGAAATTGTGCTAATTTGGTTTTGACACTTACCTATAAAAGCAAAGGATTTCAGTACTTTCCACAGTGGTGACGTCCGTTGTTGAGCGGCTGATTCCCTCCTGCCTAGACGAACAATAGAAATGGATGGTGTTTAGTTTTTTCAAGCAAGTTCAACACTTATACAGGCACATCTCAAAAATTAGAATATCATGAAAAAGTTCAATATTTTTGTCACTCATTTCAGAAAGTGAAACCCATATATAGATTCATTACAGGGACAGTGATATATTGAAAGTGTTTATTTTAATATTGATGATTATGGCTACAGCCCATATTAACCAACACCTCAGCGGCCCACATTTCTATTTAAAAACTATTTTTTTATTAAATTGCACACAATTTAATGCAAAACAAAAACCAGGACTATAACCAGGATTGATATATTTCAGCGTATTGCTCTTACAAGCAAATGTTTAGGAGAAAACAAGCGTGAATCAACAGTGGGTATTATCTAGCTACTAGCCAAAACTCGTTAGCTAAAACGAGTTAGCCAGCAAAAAATGGCATTAAATTGCACACAATTTAATGCGCAGCACCAAGTGCAATACAAAACAAAAACCAGGACTATAACCAGGATTGATATATGTCATCTTTTGCTCTCACAAGCGAATATTTAGGAGAAAACAAGCGCGAATCAACAGTTGGTATTATCTAGCTACTAGCCAAAATTCGTTAGCTACAACGAGTTAGCCAGCACAGAACGCGGCTGTATGGCTCAAAAGTGAGCTTACCACCAACAGGATAAATAAGCAAACAGATGCACAATATTACAAATCACTCACCATGGATGGTTCTCTCAACTTCGTATTCAGCTTGTCAGTAGTATGGTTCTATTCTGCGCAGTCATCTGTAGGGTCCGGATCACTCTTCTGACTGTGGATCTGCCAGCAAGCAGAGAAAACCCCGCACCTCTTCGTTGGACCACGGTGTAGATTTCCGCAAAACCTAACCTACAACGCTGTCTCTATTAATATCATATTCACTCCGTGACCGATTACAAATGGCGGTCGTGCAGCTTCAACAGAAAACTGAAAACGGACGCTCTCTGTGACGTTATGCGCTGACCAATCAGCGGCTAGCAGTCGATTGACGAAAAATCACACCTTGCTTTTTCTCGCTTGTCCCCTGCCCCTAAACTGGCACGAAAATCGTATCGGTTAAAGCGTGTAGGGTACTGTGGAAAGAGCGAGAAACTGAGTAAAGTAAAAGTAAGTAAAGCTAAGGTGATACTTGTGGAAAAGTGCCTTAAGCAGCTTCTGCTGAAGTCATTCTTTTGTTGATTTGGATGTGTGCTTTGGGTCATTGTTGTGCTAAAAGATGAAGTTCCTCTTCATTTTCAGCTTCCTAGCAGAAGCCTGAAGGTTTTGTGCCAACACTGACTGGTATTTGGAACTGTTCATAATTCCGTCCACCTTGACTAAGGCCCCAGTTCCAGCTGAAGAAAAACAGCCCCAAAGCATGATGCTGCCACCACCATGCTTCACTGTAGGTATGGTGTTCTTTTGGTGATGAGCAGTGTTGTGTTTGTGCCAAATACACCTTTTAGAATTATGGCCAAAAAGTTCAACCTTGGTTTCATCGAACCATAACACATTTTCCCATACATGTCTGGGAGATTTCAAATGCATTTTTGCAAAATGTAGACAGGCTTGGATGTTTTTCTTTGTAAAATAAGGCTTCCGTCTTGCCACCCTACCCCATAGCCCAGACATATGAAGAAGACGGTGTTACGTGTGGCTCTGGGGAGCCACACAATGAGAGCCGAGGGCGAGCCAGTGAGTTGAGATGTTTTATTATAAATTAAGGATAAGGGATAAGGGACACGGGATAAGGAACACGGTCTTGCTGACCGAAAGCACAGCCTACTCATATACAGGGTAACACTCACGAGTAGAACGGCACAGGAGTAACGGGCTGGCACCGGACATAAGGATACCAAGGCATGAATACTCACAGCGGGGAACTCTCACAAGAACACTGTAAGCGGAGTAGAGGGCTGACGCCGGAACAAAGGGGTTTCAGCCTGTAGTGCTTTAAGTCGCAGCCCCGAGTGATCGAGGCTGCTCCTTTTTATCCTCATTAGCAGCGCCCCAGCTGATGAGGATTAATTGGCCCCAGCCGTCCCGTAACACTGACAGCTGGGAGCCAGCTGAGACGCTGCCCAATGAGAGGCAGGGATGAGAAGGGACATGGGCTGAGCACCGAGACCCGGCGTCTCATCCCATGTGACAGAGCCTCCCCCTCACGGTCGGGCTCCGAATGACCAGGAACATCCCAGCCCCCCCCCCCACCTAGGGTGGGCGGAAGGGAGGCAGGACCGGAGGGAGAGAAGCGGAGAAAAAGAAAAAAGGGAAAAAAAAAACCATGAATGAATACAGAGTACCAGAGAGAGAAAACACAAATACAATACTCTATATTACACAGGGAATAATTAACCCAGGACACAGATAGGGAGAAAACTGAGTACGGGAACAGATAAAAAACCCATTACTCAACACACAAATGACGAGTAGATCGGGGCAAAAGAAGAAAAACCCACCAAAAAGGATGACAGGAACGGATAAAGCAATTACAGAGTATGGATAAAAGAGAACAAACACACTACTCCATAATGCACAGACAAAACTAAGAACAGGACAAGAGTGATGAAAAACGCTGAGTACGGATAATAAAGGGAAGAAAAAAAAAAAACAATACACAGCGCCATATATATATATATATATATATATATATATATATCCACATAGAGTCACCTAGGGGAATGAAGGCAACAGGAACAAATGGCAATAACGGAGTACGGTTGAGGGGAAAACAAAACACATAACTCCATAACGCACAGATAAGGCTAAGAACAAGGCACAAAAATGAAGAGAAATGCTGAGTACGGGCAGTAAAAAAAAAACAATACACAGCACTATAAATATAAGTTCACCAAAAGGACAGAAAAATTACACCCGAGTGACCTTAATAACAACAAAAGGTAAGCGACACCCGAGGAATATGGCAGGCAGAGTCCAAAATGGCCAAGATGGCTCCGGAGGTCTCCCCGCCCATTGTCCAGTTGGCGAACCGGGGAAAGGGAAATGTTCGGACGGCCAACTCCAGACCCAGGTCCCAGGAAACCTGTCCACCGGTAGCCGAGCCAGGCCACCCAGAAGCAAACACAGTTCGTCGGGGAGTTGGACCAGATCGCCGAACCGAAAGTCTTGCGGGTCGGGCCGTCGACCCGCATCACTCAACCACCAGGATCGTTGAGATGGACGAAGGGTCAAAGCGGATCCCGGTGGAAGAGGCTCAGGGGAGAGCCGATGACGAGGGCGACGAGCGTCAGGCCGCAGGGAAACAGCCACCTCCTCACCGGACCTGGACAACACTGGTGCAGCACCCGCGTCGGACCCCGATTGGGCCTTAGGCGAACCCACGTTGGACACCGCTGGAGCAGCACCCACGTCGGACCCCGATTGGGTCTCGGACGAACCCACGTCGGACACCGCTGGAGCAGCACCCACGACGGACCCCGACTGGGTCGGCACCGCACCAGAACCGACCTCCAACGTTGAACCTGGACCCTCCAGCACCACGAGGAACAGCAACTCCTCGCCGGTGACCCTGGAAGAAGGCTCAGGAGAGAAAACAGAACCAGGATCAGGATCACCGGCAGCGCCAGAACCCGGCGAGATGCGCTCGGACGCAGCGGGCGGCTGCACCCGGCTCATCCCCCCTAGAGACAGGCTAAAGTGCTCAAAGATATGGAGGGAGAAAAGAAAGGAGAGCACTCGCCTGATCTCGGGTTCTGACGCCGTCCAGGACTGCGAAGATCCAGGATCCGTCGTCAGGAGGTCGTTGTCAGGCTCCCATTCAGCTGCATCGGGCCCCGCAGCCAGCACGATGGTCAGCGCAGCTTGAGATTCCTCCAGCTCAGGTAACCACGCCGACGATCCACACGGCGTGAAGGCAGAAGGATCTCGTCCCGCTGGACCGAACCGCTCCTCCGTGGAGACCCGGGGACGCTTAGTCGTCGGCGCAGACTCCACGTAGCAGTCAGTCCTCCTCCTCCGTCCACAACGCAGCTGCGGAACCAAAACCGCAGGCACTCTCCTGGTCTCACGACGTTGACCCGGGACCGGGGACCGCTTGGCGGAGAGAGACACAGAGGATGCAGGATTAAGGACACAGGTTACAGCAGGTGGTGGGAGTTCACGGAGCTGCGAACCCCGAACTCCACCTCCAGGAGTATAACAGAGCAAATCACTAAACTGATGTAAATAAACTGGGACTTGCCTGCCTCCTGGAGGTTGGGTAGCGCCTGCTGCGGTGGACATTGCTTCTTCCTCTCCCCGCCGGGCGATAACGGAGGTCCTCCTGGGAAGTTGTCTGGGGGCCGCTCGCGTAGTCTCCAGGAGAGGGCTCACCAGGCCGGGATTCCAGGCACACACAGCAGTCGGGAAGCACGTCGAGGAGTAGGGGGAGACAGCCGGGGTGAGCCAGCCCGAATGCCCTGGAGTGACAGCGGGGGAAAGAGGCTCAGGGAACGAGGCTGTGAAATCTCCACGCTGACGAGACGAAGAGGTGACAGCTGCGTGGGGGGAAAGGTCCTGGCGACAGCCCGGAACTGGATCCAGACGGGGTTCATGCTGAGGTGACTTGGCGATGTGATGATGGCTATTCCCAGGGGACGAAGCGAGGGGGAGGCCCAGGAATCACCGCTCCTGAGCAGAGACCGCGGCGAGGAGGGCGTCGAACTCGGGAAAGCTTCGTAGCCCTGGACTCCTCTCCACCAATCTCGCCGCTGCCGCCACACGCCTGATGATGGTAAACAGGTGCGCAGCGGAGCGCATAACAGCCACTCGGTCCCGGACTTTGACAGCTGTCAGCTGCCACTCCGTCGGGGGAATCCCGAGTGACGTTGTGCAGAACGGGGGAAGCCCTCTGGGTGGCGCGAACTCCCGGGCTGGAATGGAGACAGGAACGGGATCCTGAAGCGGGGGGCGACATCTCATCCGCGTCGGCTTCCTGCCGGGATTTCCATCCAACCCGCGGAGCTTCTCTCGCAGGGCAACCATGGCGTCCCTCCTGGCACAGGCCTCGAGATGGTATGAACGGCGAAGGGGACTGTCCAGGAGACTCTCAGCACAGCCCAGATGCCAGCGTCTCGAGTTGGAGGCGTCGTGCGGGGTGGTAGTGAAGAGCATCCCGTCGACAACCCCCGAGATGGATCTCAGCTCGTCGCCCTGGCGTCGGACATGACCCCTGGGAGACGGCATGCTAACAGCGCTGACACCCGGACAGGAAGGTACAAGTCCACAAACTCACGGCCGCCGGCAACTCATCTGGCTGCGACTTACTGTTACGTGTGGCTCTGGGGAGCCACACAATGAGAGCTGAGGGCGAGCCAGTGAGTTGAGATGTTTTATTATAAATTAAGGATAAGGGATAAGGGACACGGGATAAGGAACACGGTCTTGCTGACTGAAAGCACAGCTACTCATATACAGGGTAACACTCACGAGTAGAACGGCACAGGAGTAACGGGCTGGCACCGGACATAAGGATACCAAGGCATGAATACTCACAGCGGGGAACTCTCACAAGAACACTGTAAGCGGAGTAGAGGGCTGACGCCGGAACGTAGGGGTTTCAGCCTGTAGTGCTTTAAGTCGCAGCCCCGAGTGATCGAAGCTGCTCCTTTTTATCCTCATTAGCAGCGCCCCAGCTGATGAGGATTAATTGGCCCCAGCCGTCCCGTAACACTGACAGCTGGGAGCCAGCTGAGACGCTGCCCAATGAGAGGCAGGGATGAGAAGGGACATGGGCTGAGCGCCGAGACCCGGCGTCTCATCCCATGTGACAGACGGGAGATTGTTGTTGCATGTACTAAACAGCCAGTACTTGCCAGAAATTCCTGCAGCTCCTTCAATGTCGCTGTTGGCCTCTTGGTAGCCTCCCTAACCAGTTTTCTTCTTGTCTTTTCATCAATTTTGGAGGGACGTCCAGTTCTTATTACTGTCGCTATTGTACCATATTTTCTCCACTTAATGATGACTGTCTTCACTGTGTTTCATGGTATATTTAATGCCTTGGAAATTCTTTTGTACCCTTCTCCTGACTGATATCTTTGAACAATGAGATCCCTCTGATGCTTTGGAAGCTCTCTGCAGACCATGACTTGTGCTGTAAGCTGTGACCTTAAAACTGTCAGGAAAAAGCCTACTAGAACAGCTGAACTTTATTTGAGGTTAATCAGAGGCACTTTAAATGGTGGCAGGTGTGTGCTGACTCCCATTTAACGAGTTTGAATGTGATTGGTTCATTCTAAACACAGCCACATGCCCAGTTATAACAGAGTGTGCATATTTATGCAACCAGGTTATTGCAAGTTTTTTATTTTTCCCCTTAAAAGATTTCAGTTTGTTTTTCAGTTGGGTTGTACAGGTTATAGGTCACATTAATGGTGGAAAAAGTTTTGAAATGATTTACGTTGCTCTCATGTTTTTTACATCACAAAAACCTGGCATTTGAACAGGGGTGTGTAGACTTTTTATATCCACTGTATGTCCTGGCATGATTAGACACAGAACATCACACTCCACACTGTGAAGGCTTTCATAGTGATTTAAAGGAGTTACTGTGGATATGTTACACAGTTGAATTGTAATGCCACATTATTTTAACATATAAATTACAAACTTAAATTCCTGAATAATACCAAGAACTAGTATTATTACATCCAGATTGCAAAATATATCCACTCTGCTTAAGTCTTCCTCTTTGAGAGATCTGTGGGGTAATGTTGGCTAAGAAACACCCAGAGCAAGTTTCTGCGTATCCTAGCATAGCAAACCGCCACCACACTCTCGCATAAGTCATCACCCCAGTGCTGGCAGTGGGTCACTTATGGTGGTGAGATGTGCTCAGTCTTGATTCCTTGCTGTACCGTTAGTCATCAGAGTACAGTATAAATGAGACACGTAAACTTTTGTTTTGATGCTTATTCCAGACTGATTCTTTTGATTATCTGAGACATATTTGATTTTCTTCAAACAACAATTCAGTCAACCATGTCATGTTTGAAGTTATTAATTGGCGCAACAAAGGTGGTTACAGTCAAACTTCTGTAGTTATGGTGCATGCAGATGTTGGGAAGTGATGCTCAAAAAGCATCAGGAGCCTGTTGGTGAGTGTGAGGTTGTCTTAGAGGGGTAAATGTGAAATTTTGCTTAGAAAGACTGCCAAATTGGGAGGGCGTGTTTCAGAACTGTGGAGAGTGAGGCATGCAACTTGTAAAGACGATGCCAGGACTAGCTCACATAATTTGGACCTTTTATTTCAGTGTTCCAAGGGTTGTTTTTAAATCTTGGTTCATACTACAAATAAAATTTAGAGTCAAAGGGTAATGTCCCGTAAGATTAGTAAAAAGATCTATTGCCCACCTACAGCAGGGGTCACACAGACCACACCAAGACGTCATCCTATTTGAACCCAGGGCTACTGCATAACCAACAAATTACTGGGTTGTATTCAGTTTCACTGGAGTTTACATGTTAACTAGGGCCTCTCTTCTTGCATTTGCAAGGATTTTAACTGTTTCATTGCTTCACGAAAAGTTTCCACAAATAACTGGACATAGTAAATTTCTGTGGAACATAAAGTGTACAAAGGTATCCTGAATTTCTCATACAGTCCTGTGCCTCTTGAAATATCTGTCTGTTTCTTGCAGTAACACTCTCTGTGCCCTGATTTCATACACAAACTTATATGTGACTTTTGAGAACATGTGGACATTTCATGTTTTTTTTGTTTAATTATTTTTTTTGTAATCCTTTATCAGTCCCACAATGGGAAAATTACAGGGCATCCACCTGGATGAGGCAGCCACGGTATGGCGCCAATCCCTTCACCATTCACACACACATACACACGCATTCACACCAAGGGCCACTTAGGGCCATCTAACTTGCATGTTTTGGGCCTGTGGGAGGAAACCGGAGTACCCGGGGAAAACCCACGCAGACACGGGGAGAACATGCAAACTCCACACAGAAGGGTCATCGAAGTGGTGGAGTGGTGGCTCAGTTGGTAGAGCATCCGTTCCACACCCGGGAGGCTGGGTTCAAATCCCAGCCGGGTCATGCCGAAGACCATATAAAAGCGGAACTTCCTGCCGTCCAGCTTGGTGTTCAGCAATAATGGAACGGAGGAGGGGAAATTTGTGGCGGCACCTTGCATGGCAGCGACCCCTCTGATTCTAGATGTGATTAACATTGTAGATAAGAAAAACATAATTTTGTTCTACCGTACATGATTGGCTGTATGGATTGAATGACAATAAAGTTGTCTTTACCTTTACCAGTGGTCAGAATTGATCCTGTGACCTTCTTACTGTGCTGCCGCAGTGCTAACCACTGCACCACCGAGCTGCATTAATTACAAATAGTTGATGTCTGAGTCAATTAGAGATGGTTGTTTTGATTTCAGCACCCTTGTATTTATTCAGAGAAGGAAAACATGTACTGTAATATATGGTCTTGGTCTCGACTCGGTCTCACACCCTTAAAGTCTTGGTCTGGGCACACTCTGGTCTCAGTCATGTCTTGGTCTTGGTTAGTGTGATCTTAACTGCAACCCTACCAAACAGAGAAAGTCCCCTCACTATTCAGTGCCACAGTCTGTGTACTCTTCTTCTTCTTCTTCTTCTTCTTTTAGATTTGATTGGCGGTTGGCAACCAGCCTACAGGTGCATTACCACCACATACTTCACTCCATATCATCACTCTATATTCTGTCTAAACCCTGTCTCTCAGGAGCTGTAGTTCTGTAGTCTTACTCTATAGATTCTCTGTGTACTCTTCGTTCTGTAAATATTTTGTTTCTGAAAGGAAAACAGAACAACCGGAAATAGCTGTTATGTGGTTTTTGGCCTTGTCAAAATAAAATCGTATTTGAGCCAAAATGGGGTATCAGATCTGAGTTGGTTAGTTAGTTTTTAGGCTTTATTGTTTTGGTCACAGCTGAAAGTACATTTAACTTTTTTCATATTTAGACCTACTTCTCCCTTTTTCGTGATGTATCAGATTCAGCTGTTGCTTTTGCCATTAATGTTTGTTTTATACAAACTAGTGCATACCTGTGCATGCCCATAGAAACCAAGTATAAGGAAGTATTTCTGCATGCCCGTAGAAAGCAAGTGTAAGCAAGCATTTCTGCATTCCTGCATTTGATCTTTGACATGGTTACCATGGCAACAGTAGCCATGGTGATGCCTGCCTTTGATCTTTGACATGGTTACCATGGCAACAGTAACCCTGGTGAAACCTGCCTTTGATCTTTGGCGTCACCACTCATTCAGTGATACCTGCCTTTGATCTTTGATGATGTCATAGTGAGTCCTATGATCTTTGATGATGTCATAGTGAGGCCTATGATCTTTGATGTTGTCATAGCAAGTGCTATGATTATGAGTGATACCTGCCTTTGATCTTTGATGATGAATAGGGAGTCTTATGATCATAAGCAAACCCTGCCCTTGATCGTTGATGATGTCATAGCGAGTCCTGTGATCATGAGTGATGCCTGTCTTGGATCTCATAGCGAGTCCTATGATCTTTTAGCAGGTCCTATAATTGTGACATCGTGACAGACAGAGACCTGCCTTTGATCTTTAACATCACCACTCATTCAGTGATGTCTGCCTTTGATCTGTGATCCCTGCCATTGATCTTTGATGATGTCATAGCAAGTGCTATGATCCTGAGTGATGCTTGCCTTTGATCTTTAATGATGTCATAGCAAATCCTAAGATCGTGAGTGAAGCCTGCCATTGATCTTTGATGATGTCATAGCAAGTCCTATGATCTTTTAGCGGGTCCTATGATCGTGACATCGTGACAGAGATTTCTTGAATTATATATATAGAGTGATGATCACATAGGAAGAAAAAGACTTTTCAATGAAATAACACAATGTAAATTGTAAAAGCACGTTTTTTTTTTCGTAAAAGAAACATGTGCGACAAAGTCCTCAGACTGATCACAGTATTTCACATCCTGAGTAGACCTTACAAACTCATCCCAATTACTAAATAAGGAATTTTGCCAAGTACCAACGCACAACTGCAGAACATCATTTAGGGGAAAAAAGTAGAAAAGTAACAGCTGTAAAATAAAATGGTGGCAAAAGGTTTGAAAGAACATGACAGTAAAAAAAAATCCAGTGAAACACAGCAATTACTTCCAGCTGTGATAAAAATAAAAAAATCAACGAGTGAAATCAGATCCGTTATCCCATCTATCTATCCATCCATCCATCCATCTTCTTTTGCTTAATCCTTTTCAGGTCACAGGGGGCTGGAGCCTATCCCATCATCTTTGGGCGAGAGGCAGGGTACACCCTGGACAGATCGCCAGTCCATTGCAGGGCCAACACAGAGAGACAGACAACCATTCACTCTCACATTCATACCTAAGGACAATGGCTCAATTCCAGTCTTATTTTGACAAAGCCAAAACCATATAATAGCCATTTCCAGTTGTTCTATTTTGTTTCAGAAACAAAATATTGAAACAATAAAGAGTCCACAGATTTGCCACATATCTGTCTGCAATGCATTTTGTTTCCTTGAACATATACCAGCCTTTCTTGTCTTTCACTTTTGATTTAAAGAAATTGCCCTTTTATTGTTCTCCTTGTACGTCTTTAGTTTTATTATCGCTTTCTCTTTGGGTTTGTTTATGCTCCCAGTTTATTTTGCACCTCTTACAAGGCCCCAGTGAGTGGCATGTAAAAACATTTAAGAATTGCGTGTTAAATACAGTAATGAATAATAAAAAATAAAATGCAATGGTTAGTGTTGAAATATTATTGATCTAATTACTGTGATTATGAATCTTGCAGTCCTGCACTCTACAAGACAGTTACCTTATCGTCATTGCATAGTATATGTATTTGAACTGTCTTATTTTCTGTATAGCCTTATTCAGCTTGGTCATGGTGTTGTATATCATAACTGGTAAGTTAACCGCTGTATCCACACATGTAAGGAGCTGCTTGACTCTAATGAGCATTCCCTTATTAGTATACCACCTTAGTACTTTTCCCCCATTTTGTCACACCTAAAATGTGAAAAAAGGAACTGTGAAAACCACAGCACAACCCCCCCCCCCCCGAAGTTGCAGTTTCAGATATCGTGTATTCAAATTTGAGGAAAAAAGTGAGATGTAGTCTGTCTGATATTTAACTGTGAAACAGTGTTGCATGTGGTATTTTCATGGAGTATTTATTCACAGTCACATTTCTAATTTGAATGCAATTTTGATGTGCTGGTTAACTCATATGCATTTAAGACCCCAGTTAAAGAGGAAAAGAAAATGTACAAAATGAAAACCAAGTATATGTTACATACTTTACAGCAGACATATACATTAGACTTAAATAGAAATTGTGTTCCCAAACCAGCTCTTATCTTTACTGGAGAGGCCCTCTTATTTCTCATTTTAGCACTGTATGGAGAAGGGGAGGAAATGTGAAGGATCCTGTCTAATTTGGTATCCTGCTGTCTGTGGTGTACATAAAACTGAGAAAAATGTATTTTAAACTCTACATTCTATGTATGAAGGGATCCTAAAGAAATATTTATTTGGCAAAGATTTTTCTCTGAGTTCAGTTTGTCTGTTGGGTCTTAGATGGCTGGAATGGGCTTAGTGAAGAAGTCCAACAAAGCTGTTAATATTGATCCAGAATTGTGGATTTGTCACAGTTTAATGACAGTGTTTGGAATCTTAATATTCCCCAAACTGAGAAACTAATTTAAACAAGCCAGACAGCAGAGAAGATGACATTCAGCGCAGCCCTCGTTTTCCCCGCGTGAGTGCTTGGTGACATTGGGAAAGAAAATTTTTAACAAGAATTTTTACAAGA
This sequence comes from Pholidichthys leucotaenia, assembly GCA_020510985.1. NCBI lineage: Eukaryota > Metazoa > Chordata > Actinopteri > Cichliformes > Pholidichthyidae > Pholidichthys > Pholidichthys leucotaenia. The sequence continues at coordinate 389,162,320 of CM035837.1, read as the reverse complement.
AAATACCCTCAGCAGAACTAGGGTCAGGAAGGGTCAGCGATCTGCCACAATAAGTTGGAATGGGGAGAAAGAAAAGAAAATGATGTAGAAAGTAAAAACAACATATCCGAAACAGCTTTAAGAAAAGACAAAAATATTAGTATCAGCATATCACATCAGACAAGTATTGACCCAAAATTTCAGTCTGTGTATACCCAAATATCCACAATGTACCAAATGATTTATTATTGAAAAGAAATTCTAAAAAAAAACCTGTACATTTTCTGTTATTTATGGCAGTATTGATTGGCTAAATAAGCCCCAGTTATGATACAATATGATACGGTACAATACATTTTTGTCTCCATAGGGAAATTTGTCTTGGGCTTAATTGTCATTGAAATAAGAAGGATCTTCTTCTTTTTCTTCTTCTTCTTCTTCTTCTTCTTCTTCTTCTTCTTCTTCTTCTTCTTCTTTTAGATTTGATTGGTGGTTGGCAACGAGCTTACAGGTGCATTGCCGTCATGTACTTCACTCTATATCATCACTCTACAGTATATCATCACATCAATCTGGTCAGGAGCTCTGTCTGTGTGTCTCAACAATAGACTATAAACTACACATCCCCAAAAAGAAGGATCTTCTTTTTTTAGATTTGATTGGTGGTTGGCAACCAGCTTACAGGTGCATTGCCGTCATGTACTTCACTCTATATCATCACTCTATATCATCACATCAATCTGGTCAGGAGCTCTGTCTGTGTGTCTCAACAATAGACTATAAACTACACATCCCCAAAAAGAAGGATCTTCTTTTTTTAGATTTGATTGGTGGTTGGCAACCAGCTTACAGGTGCATTACCGCCACCTATCGGGTTGGAGTGTGGACAAGAGAATGGCAGGGGGGAAAAAAACTAAATTCTTTTAATTAATCCAGTTGCACTTAAATATCTAAATAGACCTACATATATTTCTTTGACTATAGTTCCTAACATACAAAATCCAACTGAGGTTTTAGCCATGTTTCCTGTGTACAGATTACCTGGGGTTTGTTTGCCCATTTGATATTAAACTCCTGCCATTCAATTGCACAATCGTGATTACCATTATGATCCACTAGCCCATGATGTCTTTGAACTTAAAGATCCCCCACTTAACAAGTCCTCAATTGCTTCCCAATGTAGCCCCTTAATGCCAAGATATTTTTCTGCTGCTTTCACAATGATTTTGATTTTTTCTGTTTTCTTGGAAGTCTGCACAGTGCAGTTTATCACGTCTACCACAAATAAGACAAAATTGTTTTCTTTCATAACCAGAGTATCTTCCTTAATTCTACTGCATGCACTGCAAGTCTGTTTGCACTTTCCCTGTTTGAGTCCACCCCCACTTTTTTAGCTGGCACCTTTTTTGCAGCTTCTGCATATGTTAGTCCCTGGAAGAGTTTTACCTGCTGAATTTCTGCTACTCTTTTGCTGGCTTCACAACCTCGATATGCAGAGCTATGTTCACCACCGCAGTTACAGCACTTTAATTTGGCTGCTCTTTCACACTTGCCATATTCATGTTCACCTGAGCATCTGGCACATTGCTGTCTACCTTTGCATATCGCTGCTACATGACCAAACTTTTGACACTTGAAACATCTGAGCGGAGGAGGAACATAAAGTCTGACTTCATAGCTCGTGTAGCCAATATACACCTTACTTGACAGTCTTGTTTCATCAAATTTTAATATTACCGACAGACTATCACATTTTTCACCATTTCTATTAGTCTTCAATCTTTGTACCTCTGTCACTTTTTCTCCAGTTAAGTTTTCCATTATTTCATCAGTTGAGACAGCCGTTGAAATGCCCAACATCACTCCTCTCATTGCCTTATTTTCTTCCAATACTGAACACTGCATTTTCCCCCTCCATCTTATTGACTCTGATTGCATTTCCTTGTTGAACACTATCTTTAGATGTAACTAGTAATGGACCACTATGAAGAATTCTTGCATTTAAGGTAGGTAATAGGTAACTGCCGGAACATAGCATAGCTTTTCTTACTTATTCTAATTTCCTGGGCTTGTCTAGCTTCCCTCTGCACAACACATCCTCTATACTGTATGCAGCACTGTGCTCACCCCCGCAGTTGCAACACTTTACTTTGGCATCCTTTTCATATTTACCATATTCATGCTCCCCTCCACATCTAGCGCATCTTAACTTTCCCTTACATTGCTGAGCGGTGTGACCCATCCTTTGACACTGGTAGCACCTGAGTGGCTTTGGGACATATTCTCTGACACTGTAATACAGGTATCCTATTTGAACTGATTTAGGGAGTGTTTCCTCAAACTGAATCATTACAGACAGTGTATCCTTCAGCGAACCTTCTCTTTTACTCTTTAGCCTTTTCACATCCTTCACCTTTCCTTCTTGGATCTCGTTTTTCACTTCTTCCATAGACATGCTCAAAGGGACACCTGATATAACTCCCCTCAAGTTTGCTATTGCGCCAAGAACATGAGCCTTCATTTGTTTTCCTTTTAGACATGTCATTGTCAGTATTTTCTCTAGCTGCTGTTTACTTGATGCATGTATTAACAGCCGGTTATTCTTCAAGAACTTTGCAAACTTAACTGTCCCAATTTCTCCCTCAATTGCTTTTGTTAGCTTAACAGGGTGACAGTGCCCCCCACCCTGATTGAACTCAGTTACAACCTTCCACTCATTTCCTGCATCATCAAACTGCCATCCATGTTGGCTAGTTCATGATTTCTTAGCATTGTTACTTCTTCCCGCGTCACTCTCATCTGACCAGCTTCTATCTCTTGCTTTTATTTCTGCCCCATAGCTGCTCTTTTCTGCCTCACAGACCTGGGTACCACCCACTCCATCTCATTTTTATTGAACCCATCAGAGCTAGATGCCATAATGTTATAGTGAGAGTACAGTTTATGCTATCTGCCACTAACTAATCACTCCTACCGCCAACCGAACACAGACGTAAATGCCGTCTCAACCTTCCACCTGTCGAAGTCCGTCCGCTGCCTTCGTTGTTCGACCACTACTTCTTCTTCTTTTAGATTTGGTTGGCAACCATCTTACAGGTGCATTCTTCTTCTTTCCTTTTAGATTTGATTGGCGGGTGGCAACCAGCTTACAGGTGCATTACCACTACATACTTCACTCTATATCATCGCTCTATCTGGTCAGGAGCGTAGTCCTTCTATCATCATTGCTGTGTCCAATCGACCCTCAACTCTATCTTCAGACATCACTCTTCTTTGTCTCCTCGTACTTCCTTCTTCATCTCCTCTTACTTCACTCTGTAATCATCACTTCACTCTATATCATCTTTTTCTTCTTCTCTTAGATTTGATTGGCGGTTGTCAACCAGCTTACAGGTGCATTACCGCCATGTACTTCACTCTGTATCATCACTTTATCTGGTCAGGAGCTGTAGTCCTTCTATCATCATTGCTGTGTCCAATCGAACCTCAACTCTATCTTCAGACATCACTCTTCTTTGTCTCCTCGTACTTCCTTCTTCATCTCCTCTTACTTCATTCTGTATCATCACTTCACTCTATATCATCTTCTTCTTCTCTTAGATTTGATTGGCGGTCGTCAACCAGCTTACAGGTGCATTACTGCCACATACTTCACTCTGTATCATCACTCTATCTGGTCAGGAGCTGTAGTCCTTCTATCATCATTGCTGTGCCTAATCGAACCTCAACTCTATCTTCAGACATCACTCTTCTTCGTCTCCTCATACTTCACTCTACATCATCACTTCATCCGGTCAGGAGCTGCAGTCCTTCCACCATCATTGCCATGTCCAATCGAACCTCAACTCCATCCCCAGATATCACTCCTTCCCGTCTCCTCACACTTCACTCCATGTCATCACCTCACTCCACATCATCACTTTCCACATCCCGGCCATGGCAACCGCCTAATCATAGGCCGTCCTATGATGTCCTATGATGGCAGGGTACATAGGACTCGCGATGATGTCATATAGGCGATAGGACTGGCTACCTATGATCCTATGATCTCAGGGTACATAGGACTCGCGATGATGTCATATAGGCAATAGGACTGGCTACCTAAACATTCATATTATGCCACATGACGTTCCTTTGAGGTCTGTGTGTCTGTCACGGTCTGTCTGTCCACAATCATAGGACATCATAGGACGGTCTATGATGTCTGCAGGATGTCCTATGATGATCCTACGATCTCAGGGTACACAGGACTTGCAATGATGTCATATAGGCGATGCTGTCATATAGGCAATAGGACTAGTATCACTTAATCTTATCCTACACTTTATTACATGTATAGTTTATTTCTCTTATCTTATCATGTTTAATGTTGCAGCATTGTACCGAGACAAATTCCTAGTTTGTGTACTACATGAACAATGGCAATAAACCTGATTCTGATTCTGATTCTGATTCAGCTACCTAAACATTCATATTTTGCCACATGATGTTCCTTTGAGGTCTGTGTGTCTGTCTGTCTGTCACAATCATAGGATATCATAGGACGGCCTATGATGTCTGCAGGATGTCCTAGGACTTGCGATGATGTCATATAGGCAATAGGACTGGCAACCTTAACATTCATATTATGCCACATGACGTTCCTTTGAGGTCTGTGTGTCTGTGGACATCAAGCCTGATGTCTTTATGATGTCATATAGACCACCACTTACCACAGACTGCTTTCTATGGGCATGCAGAAATACTTGCTTAAACTTGATTTTCTATGGGCATGCACGGGTTTGTACTAGTCTTTTAGATTTGGTTGGCAACAATCTTGGCCATCACTCTATATATAATTCCAGAAGGATTATTTTCACATACAGAGACGTGGACAAAATTGTTGGTACCCCTCTGTTAATGAAAGAAAAGTCCACAATGGTCACAGAAATAACTTGAATCTGACAAAAGTGGAAATAAATAAAAATTCTATGAAAATTAACCAATGAAAATCAGACAGTGCTTTTGAATTGCGGTTCAACAGAATTATTTTAAAAAACAAACTCAGTGAAACAGGCCTGGACAAAAATGATGGTACCCTTAACTTAATATTTTGTTGCACAACCTTTTGAGGCAATCACTGCAATCAAACGATTTCTGTAACTGTCAATGAGACTTCTGCACCTCTCAGCAGGTATTTTGGCCCACTCCTCATGAGCAAACTGCTCCAGTTGTCTCAGGTTTGAAGGGTGCCTTCTCCAGACGGCATGTTCAGTAGGATTTAGATCAGGGCTCATAGAAGGCCACTTTAGAATAGTCCAATGTTTCACTCTTAGCCATTCTTGGGTGTTTTAAGCTGTGTGTTTTGGGTCATTATCCTGTTGCAAGTCTCATGACCTGCGACTGAGACCAAGCTGTCTGACACTGGGCAGCACATTTCTCTCTAGAATACCTTGATAGTCTTGAGATTTCATTGTACCCTGCACAGATTCAAGACACCCTGTGCCAGATGCAGCAAAGCAGCCCCAGAACATAACAGAAGCTCCTCCATGTTTCACAGTAGGGACAGTGTTCTTTTCTTGGTATGCTTCATTTTTGCGTCTGTGAACATAGAGCTGATGTGCCTTGCCAAAAAGTTCCAGTTTTGTCCCGTCTGACCATAGGTAATTCTCCCAGAAGCTTTGTGGCCTGTCAACATGCAGTTTGGCAAATTCCAGTCTGGCTTTTTTATGATTTGTTTTCAACAGTGGTGTCCTCCTTGGTCATCTCTCAAGTCCACTTTGGCTCAAACAACGATGGATGGTGCGATCTGACACTGATGCACCTTGACCTTGGAGTTCACCAAGAATGTGTTTAGAGGTTGTTCTGGGCTCTTTTGTTACCATTTGTATTATCCGTCTCCTCCTGCGGCCACGTCCAGGGAGGTTGGCTACAGTCCCGTGGATCTTAAATTTCTGAATAATATGTGCAACTGTAGTCATGGGAACATCAAGCTGCTTGGAGATGGTTTTATAGCCTTTACCTTTAACATGCTTGTCTATAATTTTCTTTCTAATCTCCTGAGACAACTCTCTCCTTTGCTTTCTCTGGTCCATGTTTAGTGTGGTACACACCATGTCAACAAATAGCACAGTGACTACTTGTCACCCTTTAAATAGGCCGACTGACTGATTACAAGTTTGTGGACACCTGTGATGTTAATTAGAAGACACATCTTGGTTGAACATGTCCCTATGGTCACATTATTTTCAATCTTTTCTAGGGGTACCATCATTTTTGTCCAGGCCTGTTTCATGAGTTTGTTTTTTAAAATAATTCTGTTGAACCACATTTCAAAAGCATTGTGTGATTTTCTTTGGTTAATTTTCATAGAATTTTTATTTATTACCACTTTGTCAGATTCAAGTTATTTCTGTGACCATTGTGGGTTTTTCTTTCATTACCAGAGGGGTACCAACAATTTTATCCATGTCTGTATAAGGAGTTGTTCAGAACTCCTTATAAGAACGCCTTATACAAAGATATAGAGTGATGATATTCAAGTCAGTGGTGGTAATGCGCCTGTAAGCTGACTGCCAACCGCCAATCAAATCTAAAAGAAGAAGAAGAGTTGTTCAGAACTCCTTATAAGAACTCCAGTGATGATAATCAAGTCAGTGGCGGTAATGCACCTGTAAGCTGGTTGCCAACTGCCAATCAAATCTAAAAGAAGAAGAAGAAGAGCGCTGACGTGCTTGCTTACACCCTTGCTTACACCTGCTTTCTATGGGCATGCAGAAATACTTGCTTATACTTGGTTTCTACGGGCATGCACAGGTATGCACTAGTTAAATTAAACACAGTTAATAAATAAAACCATCAACATTTTGTGGTTTTCATTTGAATGTCCTTCAAATTAATTGTCTTTTATTATGTATGTTTTACCCCTTGCCCTCTGGTCAATTTCCCTAAAAACGCCTAAAAATAACGTACCCAAAGTAAATCAAAAGCTGTTCTTCAACCCTTTGCAGCATCTTCATGGGGTTGGTCTCATTTAAAAGAAAACACTTTGAATTTTTTGGCAAAACAGTCATAATCTCTCTAAGTGCTCCTGCCACTGAGTAACAGTCATCTAAACATACTGAACTTGAAGAAAATAAATTTCGCCTGGGTGTTTTTTTGGATACAAATGCTTGCAAATAACACACAGCTGTCAGATCCGGGCTGGAAAATGCAACAGAAATGTAGAACCAAGTGTTATCCAGCTGAGGTCAAAATTTTGTAATAATACCACAAAAAATGAATATATTACACAGCTTTTTCCTCAGGTTGTTCCCAGGCATTTTTGAACTGTGCCAAATTGTGCCAAATGGCACAGTTTGGAAAAACGTCTGTAACTTTTGAATGATTCAATATAGAAGCTTGATCTTGGGCTCTAATGAAAGGTGACACTCAGGGCTATGTGTGTGTGTGTGGGGGGGGGTTGTTTATTCATTCATGAATGGATGAATGTACAAACAAGCCCCCACACACAAAGAAGCATGCCACGTAAAAAATGTGTGGCTTTTTTTTTTACAAGAAAAAATAACCTACAGTGCACTAAAAATTATACTAAAATATCTGTAATGTAGAAAATAACAACCCCCCCCACCCCCGCTACAGAGGACGGACATCGCCCATCGCTACATGACGGACCGTGGTGACAGTGCGCCGCGGTCTACTACGCACAGTTGTACTAAAATATCTGCAATATATCTGCAATCCGCTACAGAAGAGGAGCGGGGGGGGGGGGGGGGCGTTCACGGTCCGGACACGGTGCACGGACCGATCCATCATGTGGCGATGACGCACAGTTGTAATTTACCGATCGGTCAAAAGTCGTTTTGATTACAATTTTCAGGGATAAAGAATAATTTAGCTTATAACACTTACCTGTCCACAACAGCAGTGTCACTGGCGAACTTCTCTTCCTCATTGTCAGACGAACATGACGCTGGTCCGCTTGTTAGGACTCGTGGTTCTGGTCACGCGACCCGGTCAAACCATGATTCCATTATTGCGGTTTTGCGCTTCCATGATTGCGGTTTTGGCGAATGATTTTTCAAAACAAATAAGAACAGTAGTAAGAAAAAAAGACTGGCGAACGCGTGTGTGTCACCCAGCGACTTACACAAAACAGATTTTACGCACGGGAGGCACGCTTTCAATTGTGGAACTTCTCTGCTTCAGTTGGCCCGCTGTATTTCAGGGATGGCAATTTTCCGCCGATCCGCGGATTTCCGCCGATTTATTTTCAAATTGATCATTTCTGTGAATCGTCTAAATCCGTTGAGAAAATTTTATGGGGGTAAGGTACCTTATTGTTACCGATTTTAGTGAAAATCAACACGATTACATAAGCGCTCGGCGCTTCCCCGAAGTCGTCTCCCGCAATAACCCGGATGTGTTGTGTTCAAGCTAGTGCTGTATTGCAGTAGCTTGACAGCCCTGCGAGTGGATAGTTGCAAACGATTGGACCAATCAAATGGCTCGTTGTATGCTTTTTCAAAGATTCATGACGGCGTGTTCTCAGGGTTGTGATTTTCTGCTAATTCGCCGAATTCCGCTTTATTTTATCTTCCAGGAAGATAAAGTACGTTAAGTACGTTAGCGGCTTGTGGTCCACGAACGCAGTGAAGCTGCGCCCTTTTAGGCAGGACTGGAAGTGGCATTAACTCTCTGTTACTGGCGGTGTACAACGGCTGTATGAGCTGGGCTGGCGCGAGGGAGGAAACAGTAATAAAAGTTAACCATCCCCTTTTGTGATTCCAAACAGCTTGAAATTGACAGTGCACAGTGGACATTGACTCATAACTTTTGAGTATTTCTAAGACTTGGCTACATCAGTGATTGTGCAAAATGAACTGCTCAAGTCTCAATGGAGATTGAAACTGGTGATCTGAAATGAATGCTGAAATTATAAAAAGTAATGGTATGTTGGAATTTTATTTCTATTATGGAATAGATAAAATTAACTGATTTTGATTTGATCAAGTGTTAAAGCATGTGATGGATAATGCTTGTTGGAATATTTTAGGAATGCTATCTTCTTGGAACATAAGTCAATATTATACAGTAATAAGTGGCATTCAGCTGTTTGTTTTATGTCATTTAAGCACAGTTCTGGTACTTAAAAATCATAAAAACCCAGGAGCTTCGGGGGGCTTTGCCCCCCTTGCCCCCACCCACCCACCGGGGCTCTGCCCCGGACCCCGCTGGGGGACTATGTCCCCTAGACCCCCTGCTGAATTTTCAGATAATTTCCCCAACCCCAAATCACATCGCTGGTTCGTGTTGGAATTCTGAGCTTTCGGTATTGTTTTCAGCGGAATTATGAGATTTTTATCGAAGGATCAGGAGTCATCAGTGCTAGAAATAGACAAAAGTGTCAAAAATAAGTTCAGATGGAATTGGCTTGAGAGAAAAGTGACGGTAAAGGTGAAAATTGGCTCAAAGTTCGACGAGGTAACAGAAACACTTGGACAATTTCTGAAGAAACCAGAAAAGGAGATGAAGTTCAGAGAGTCACACAGCTTGCTGCCAAAAGGAAGAAAGTTTCACATTAGAAGTGACTTGGTGACCAGTGTAAATATTGTAATAAACTCTTATAGAACTGTTAAATATGTTGGACTAAAGACAGTGAGACAACATTGAAGAAAAAGTAAGTTAACTTTTCATTAAATTTAATGATTTATCTAAATCTAGTATTTCATTTTTTTTTATCATTTTTTTCAGTCTAAATTACTTCTGTTTTACTGAAAACATCCCAGCTTCAGGGGGGCTGCGCCCCCCGGCCCCCCCATAAGTCAATCGACCAAATTAGATTTCAGCTGAAATCAGAATTTCCTGTTGCCATCCCTGGTATTTGCAGCCGTTGGTAGGCGGGTCCTTCTTGCTAGGTTTTCAGTCATTGGTTCTTCAAGGTTTCAGAAACCCAATTCAAGGCTCTTATTAGTCGAATGAGAGGTCAATCAAATCTAAACCAATCAAAGCACTCCTTTGGCTTTCTGTTTGCGGCTGTGTCTGTAGTGGAAGAACGGAAATGCAGCTTTTTTTTTTTCAGTGCGCCCTAGGACGCAGAGACGTGACTGCCTGCGGTATCCCGGAGTGCAAGAGGTTAATCATAAAATTCAGATTATATTTTGTAACGTTTTTTGCAAGTTGAACAACTGTAACATCTCAAATTTAGCAGGTGGTGAATACCAGTTAATACCAGTGTTGTATATGATTCTAACTGTAAACCAGAGTTAGCATTAGTACAACCAGGCTTGGCCTCACTCTTAAATTTTAATGCATAATCACCTCCGTTTAATGTTTCTAGAATGTAGCACATCAGATCAATTTGGTGGTCCACTTAAACTCTAAATTTCCTAGAAAATATTAGCGCTGCTGCTGGTTCAGCTTCTTGTCAACCCCAGCATCCACCTGTAGGCTCAAGTTTGACATTTCGTCATTACTGTCAAATTTATGTAGCAATCGTGAAGTAATGAGTTTTAGATATTTTCTGTTGCTGGGGATTCCAGAGAGTTTGTGAAAAGCTATGCTTTTAGTAGTTCACCCATAATGTTAGTTCTTCTAAAGGTTAATGAGATGAAACTGTCCCAGGTAGAGTTAGATTAAACAATGCAGTCTTGGTGCAGTGGTAAGCACTGTCACCTCACAGCAAAAACATCCTGGGTTCAGATCCATAAACTGGCCAGCTGATCCCTGTCTGTGTGGAGTTTGCATGTTCTCCCCATGGAGCATGGGTTTGCTCTGGGGACTCTGGCTTCCTCCCACAGTCCAACATGCATGTTAGGTTATTAACTAGGGTGGTGTTTTTCAACTGGGGTTCCCTGGAAAATTCAGGGTTCCATGGGAAATTGTCTAATTTCACTTCTTAATTGGTCCAAAAAATGGCAAACCTATGGATGGCCAACAACGGCAAATTATTTGCAGTTTTTTTTGTTCCAATTAAGAAGTGAAATTAGACCATTTCCCAGGGAACCCTGAACTTTCTGGGGAAATCCGGTTGAAAAACACTGAACTGGGGATTCCAAATTGCCTGTAGGTATGACTGTGAGAGTGAGACTAATAGTGTTATTAGCAACTATTAGTATTAGGATTGAGTTACTGTGTTAGTGTGTCATTACCTTATTAGAATTGTTGTTTCTGTACCTATTACCTTGGCATTCGTTTGGAGAGCAAAGTAAGAATTTATTGCTCAGGAAATTTAGCATTTCTTAACTGTGCACATGATAATAAAACCTTTGAATGTTGAATCTTGAGAGGTTTCCTTTCTGTTTGTGTTGGCCCTGCGATGGACCGGTAAACTGTCCGGCTGCCTCTTGCCCAAAAGAAACTGGGATAGGCTCCAGCCCCCCGTGACCCAAAAGGATTAAGCAGTTAAGAAGTTAGTTGTATTATAAAATTAAAGGCTAAACACTTTGAGTGTAGTAGAAACCACTCAAATGTAATATGTTTTGTTGCTGTATAATTGTTTATCTGTCGCTGCGTGAGTCCTCCAAGCCTCAGGTCCTTCTCAAGTGTCAGGTGTGTGTTCAGTGTTCTTAGTTATAAATAGCCCCTGAATGACTACACATAGGCAAACACACACATCAAGGCTGTGCAGTTTGGTCTTCTTTTTTCCTTCTTCCCCTTGGTTTTTCATGTCTTGTTCTGTCTGTCTGCATTGTTTGCGGTTCAGCAGGTTCCTGTCTGTCCCATGATGTTTCACAAACTGCACCCCTGCATCTCTTTCCACTAGTTCTCACTCTCAACGTATACCATACATCAAAACCATGCAGTCACGACAGATGCAGCACATATCGCATTTTTGGAGCTCGCACTGCGGGATCATGGATCAAACGGGACTGCGGGTGCTTTGGGCGACTTATCACAACCGGTGTGTGGGATTAAAGCTGTCTGGGTTAAGTTTGGTTTCTCTGATTGAAATTGAAAATGAAGCATGTGGTTAATTGAGACACATCTGCGTCTGGTGATGGTCACATGCTTTTCAGTTGAATATGATGCAAACTAGGGAACTTTGTATGATGCCTTCTGTTTTAAAAGCCACAACATCTGCAGTGTGCTCATGCTCCGACACTTAATATCAGCTGCAGTCTCTTTCCTCACTATAGGCTGATGGAAAGAGTGAATAACTGGTGCCTGTTAGCATCTGTGTGTGTGTGTGTGTGTGTGTGTGTGTGTGTGTGTGTGTGTGTGTGTGTGTGTGTGAGGACCAGTTAAAGGGGAAAGACTGTTTCCATTGATAAGACCATAGAAACATCACTGTGTGTATTTTGGGCCTGAACTCGTTTGTATTCGTTGATAGTAAAGCTGAGATAAGAAGCCAGGCATCTCAATAAGAATAGTATCATTAGAAATACATTGCTGTATCGTTGTGTAATGTCGGACGGGAGTCTGCACGTACTAGGAGCGTAAAAGATTTGTGTACTTTTCATCTGCCTTTTATAGCTATGAACTCTGCAGGATTAAAGTCAGCATTTAATCAGCAGCTGCTTTCGGTGGTGGGTCTTCATATTTCCTGAATGGTTGTTTTGTCTTGCAAGCAGAAATAATTTATGCATCTGTTCCTGTTTTTGCAGCCGAAGTTCATTTTTCATGTTTTTCGTGTCCACACAGCAGGTGTTAACAATGGAGCTCCGGCGGACCCGCAGTCTGAAGGTTGTGCTCCTCCTGATCATCCTCTGTACTGGTGAGAAACGTTCACTCATCCTAAACTGCTCTCCTCATGTTCATTTCTTCTTTCATTGTTGTGTTATCCAGGACTAGTGGGTCCGGGTTAATTTTTCTAGCTACATAAACAGATGTCTCCCTAATTTGGGGGTTGGAAACTTTTTGTGTGGAAAGGGCTATTTCGAGCAGCTTGTTTAAAAAAACCTGCATAGAACCACAAAATATGTTTGAGCCATAACATAAAGGTAAATTAAGCATAAACTGCCCAGTCCACACTGGAAATAGAAGAGTTATTTTAATGTAAATGTATAAGTTTTACACATTTTTTTTACAAATTAGGTTTTTTCTCCATAGGTTTCCAACTTAAATTGTTTGATGTAAATGTTTTTTTCTCTTGAATTTTTAACCTTTTTCTTGACTTTTTTCTCATCAGTTTTGCTTTTTTTTTTACGAATTTCTTCCCATAAATTTGTTGCTTTCATTTCATAAATTTGCAGATTTTTACTTTTTTCTTTTTAATCTTAATTCAAAACATTTTTTAAATAAATTTGCTAAAACTTTATTTTTTGCTTCCTACAACAACAACAACAACAAAATGTGAATTAATCATAGTAACAAAAGCTGCACATTCATTAGAAAAACAGTTTTGTACATTGCTGTAGTATATAAATTTGACAACTGTAAAGAAGGGTAGAAGAGACCAAAAACGAAAGTATTAGTATACTCATGATGATAAATGAACATGTTAATACTTTCTTTTTTGTTTCTTTCTACCCTTTTCATAGTTGTCAAATTTACATTCTATAGTAGTGTACAAAACAATTTTTTAATTCATGAATTTGCTGCTTTTGTTTCTCTTTATATGCAGTTTTTTCTCAAAGCCACAGGGAACCTCATAGTATGCACATAAGCGGTGCAAGGTGCAGACGACTCCCTTAACCTGTCCAGAAAAGATAAATACTAAATAGAACCATCCAGGTTGTTTGTTTTTTTGTTTTTTTGTTTTTTTTACAACCAAAGTTTGCACCATTCCAGCAAGGCTGTATTTATAAAATTTTAGTTATTGATTTTTTTTATCAGTCGGAGAGAAAGTGATTCTCAAACTCAAAAAGATACATCCTTAAGCCCAATTCATGGTGGCAAAAACGCATTGGTACGCAAATGAGCGCAGTGGACACATTTGTGCACAAACCCTACGCAGAGGGTGAGCACTGACCTAGCGCATGCAGCCCCAAAAGAGTGTACGCATGTACAGGTATGCAAATGGTCGCAGCGAACTGTGCATGCGCCTGGAAACTCCTGCCAGAGGGAAGTACTGAGCAATCGACCAACATTGGGTGAACAAATGACGGTCTTTTGGTGTGTCTGTTTTCTCCCTCTGTCACTAAACAGCAAAAGCTCCTGTTCATCTTGATTGTCATTATATTTACATACCGTCCACCGTGTTCTTCTTTTGTGCTTGGATTGCAGCTGTTCAGATCAGTTTGGTGGCTCTTGGCTGCCACCGACAGTATGGGTATGTGAACTGCAGATTATTTCCACTGCGCTTGCATGAAACGCGACTTATAAGTGGCAGCTGTAGTTGCTCAAAAACCGCTCTGAATACTGCTGTGTATGCAAACGCAGTCTACAGAATGCAAATGTTTTCCCATCAGAGGGACTCTGAACAGGCCTTCATCCGTAGCCCAAGGGCCATCTCTGGTGAAAATTTCATCAAAATCAATCCATTAGTTTTTGCATAATCCTGCTAACAGACAGACAAACAAACCAACATGATCACATTCTCTTCTTGGTAGAGGTAATATGTTGGATCTCTCAACTACATTTCTCATCTTGAGCCCACTTTCTTGGGCTGTAAAAGGTGAGGGCAGGCCTTCTGCTCTGCAGCCTCTGTGAGCTACACCTGAATCAGTTTTGACCAGATCATAATGCATCAGATTTATATAGCACTTTTCAATGGATACATTACTCATTCACTCCACAGACAATGGTAAGCTACTACTGTAGCCACAGCTGCCCTGGGGCAGACTAACAGAAACATGGATGCCAATCTGCACCAACGGCCTCTCCAACCACTTATACACATTCATGCCCAGTGTCATGGACACTGGAGACAAGGTGGGTAAAGTGTGTTGCCCAGGGACACAATGGCAGGATGTCTGAGGAGAGCGGGATTTGAACCACCAGCCCTCCGGTTATTAGACAACCCGCTCTACCTCCTGAGCCACTGCCGCCCACCAGACTACCAGAACATAGCCTACCATCACCAGCTGCAGTCGAACAAGAAACCCAAGAAGGACTGGGCCCTGTTTCATTAAGTAAGTTTAGTGGAAACTCTTTGAGTCTTCACCAAACCTGCTTACTGAAACAGGGCCCTGGTCAGCGGGACGGTGTGAAAACATTATTGTAACAGCAGTGCATTGTTATCTTAAATAAATGAAATGAAGACAAAATATACCTGGGAACCCTGCCTAAGTAAAGTCAGTGTGTAGGAAATGGTGCAAACATGTCTATGCATGTATGTGTTGATACTCTCCTATACTCAGAGTGGCGCAGGCAACAGTCACTGGAGGGGAAACAAATTTTAGTCATAACATAATCCAGAAAATCCCTCAGAACACATTCTTACACCCACAATCTGATCAGAATAAGGATTGTTGATAATGTCAAACTACATACACAGTAGGGGTGTTAAGAGCGGCCAGTATTTGTATTTTTGCTTATTAAAGTTCAAAAAAATGTATTTGTATTCAAATAAAACTGAAAATGGGTATAAAAAGTTCCTAAAATGGGATGTTCCAACATATGTTATGCAAAAAACAAGTTCAGACTGTGTCCAGTGTTGAATCCGCTTGCCTTATCGTGCATCACACCAAATGCAAAGTGAATTTTTTTGTGCGGCACGATTACATGTTAACTTAATGTAAACATGTGAATACATGTAAATTTGTGCATTTGCATCCAAGGGATTTGGTAGCAATCACTAATCAGCTTTGATATCCTGCCGTCACTGCAGTAAAAGTGTCAACACTGGAGAGTAAACTAGTTTGAAAATGAGACTGCCACTTAGCTACAGACAGATGGGCCAGAGCTCCGCAGCTGGAACAGCGTGTCGGGAGTTTATCTATCCACGTACTCTTGCTACAGATGTGCTAATAATGGCTAGCAGGCCAGCAGTGTAAACAGTAATCATCCAGGTGCAGTTTCTGGAGGAGGCAGTGATATTTTCCCAACTCTGTACTCTGCCAGGTAATGTTGTAAACCTAAATATGATGGGGTTTTGGGGATTTCCACAGCAGGTAGAAAGCAGCTGCAGAAGTTATCAAGGCAATCCCACCCCTCTGCAACTTGCTAAAACACAAATTTGGGTATATTCGCAAATTTACATTAACTTTACTTGGAATCTACTCCCCTTATCCCTGGCTGGATGCATAAATTCTGTTAAGATGGTCATGCTTCCAAAATTACTATTCCTCTTTCAGACCATTCCAGTGTTTATTGGAAAAATCATTCTTTAAGGATTTGGATAAAGAAACATCTGTGTTTATTTGGAATAGAAAAAAAAAATACCACACATTAGAAAAGAATTTCTGGAGAGACAGAGGGAGGAAGGTGGGTTAGCCATGCCAAATTACATGTACTACTATTGGGCAGTTAACATCTCACAGTTAAATTTCTTGATGCAGGACCCTGAGGAGTTGCTTGTTCCCCTATGGGCCTCCATGGAGCAACATTCCTACAACCTCGTAACACCGTGCTTGTTGAACTGTGCCACTCTGTCAGTGGCTAGGGAACTAACTAAATATGACCTGGTAACACAAGGATATTTATTAAAAACAAAATATTTCTCCAGTAGTTCAGATTAAGTTACAGATTGTGCATCAAATTTTTTTTTATTTTTTTTTGTCTTCTCTGTTTCGGGGTCACCACAGTGTATCAACCTTACATCACAATGATCCACATGTTGATTTGGCAAGGGTTTTTACACCAGATGCCCTTCCTAACGCAAAGGCCAGTATGACCCGGCTGGGATTTGAACCCATGGCCTCCCAGTTGTGAGGTGGATGCTCTACCCCTAGGTCACCACTCCAGTTGAGATTCTGCATCAAATGTTGCAACAAAATAACATAAACCACCACAAATAACGTGCACCTTTAGATGCGGGGGCCTTATATGCTGAACCAGTTTACATAAGTAGTCACTGTTGCTGAGTCCTCTCCTCATGTTTTTTTGGACGCTCTTCATTTTGAACACTGTGTTTACTCATCGGGTGCCTGAATTGATTTAATACTCCTTTGGTCCTCACAGGCTGGTAACAAGTCTTACATATGACTGTGTTTTGAGCCACATCTGCTCTTTAAGGCTCTTTGTCTACATTAATCTGCAAAACTTGTGAATTAGGGAAAATTCTTTGTGGATATGTGGAAGATTACACTTGCTACCCATGCACTTTCATTTATACTAAGTGCTAAGTTATCTAAAGGTCACTCTCTTTAAGCAATGTAGGATGCATGAACTCTTGTGTTGTGAACGGAAGAATTGTATCTGTTGCAAACTGAGGTCCTGAAGAGTTCACACTCAAAACAGTAATTGTGAAACTCCTCAAATGCAAACATTGCTGGAATTAAATGTTGCTACACCAAAGTTTTATACCCAAAAGTCAATTTAGCATGCAGCATGAAATCCCTTTTTTGTGACTATGTTTTTGCAGTATGAGCTCCTTTGTGTGGCAATATAAAATGTTTGTTTTCTTGATTTGTTTTTAACAGCTTTCTGTGAAAATGATCTGGACTCAAACTTCTGTGGCACCTGGCGCCATGGCAATGGCCCCTTAAGCCTGAAAGTCAACCTCTCCTCGGGCTGCAGTGGGATCTCCATTTCAGCCAATAAGAGCTCTCTGTCCATCAATGGGCAGCTCACAAGTTACTGTAGAAGGGTTGAAGAGCTCGACCTCAATCAGTTTGGACTTCATTTAGAGGAGGACAGTGACTTCTGTGTTTACTGGGAGCCGTTACTGGACCAGTTGAAGCTGGAGGTAAATAATAAGAAGGAGGTGCAGTGTTTTCCATCTGCTGTGTGATGCATATCTTGCTCAGTAACATGAAAGTAGAGGAGGATGTAAGTGCATCAATCTGACCTTCTCATGACTGTCAAAGAGTGAAAGTGTAACAAGATAACTAACAGATTACTTGAGCGTTAGAAGGTCATAATATGACAAAAGGCATACCGTATCCTAGAGTAGTGTGCAGCGCAAGTTTGACTGGTGTTTTTTATTCAACAGGTTGCAGGAAAGAACCTCATTTTGTGCTGGCCTGGGACCCTGCGGGAGCTTTGCTGCACTGATCTGTCTCCTGGAACAAACACAGCAGAAGTTAAATATGGTATCTTCAATGGAAGGGTCAAAAATGATCCCCTTAGCAGTAAAATACACACTGCCTACAACTTTGATGGAAGATACACCAACTGCAGTAAGAAAGGCTGAACATCTGTTTGTAAATGGAATATGTTTAACAGACAAAACAATATTTGTCACATCTGGCAACTTAAGTTTTACTGTATATCCTTCAACTGTGCTTTTCTTCTTTTTATTGCAGAAGAATTATGTGAGCAAGCTAATCAAGGAAACCTCCAGAACAACATGTAATTCCTTTACCTTTTTTTTTCCCTTGAATGCATAATTTCACCCCCAGCATGTTTTTAACTGTGTCCTTCCTCATACATTGTTGTCTTGATTGGTGTTGATGTGAAAGTTGATTTTTATCAAGTAAACAACATCTTGAGTACAAACAGGAACTTTTTGATACTGCAGTTTTTAGTGAGAGTGGGTGGTCTGTTTTGGTGTTTCTCCAGGCTTGCTGAGCATCCCTGCACTCAAAGAACTGTTGTGGGTATGCCGAAAGGTTTCAGAGGCCACAACATCACATCGCAGGTAAAAGTCACAAATGATTAAAGGGGTCTCAATTTTCACTCACAGAAAGACATCAAAACTTTATCATCGTTGTCTTCTTTTTCTTCTTCTTCTTCTTGCTGCTCCCTTTAGGGGTCACCACAGCAAATCATCTGCCTCCATCTCACCCTATCCCTTGTATCTTCCTCTGTAACACCAACCCTCTCCATGTCCTCCTTCACTACATCCATGAATCTTCTCTGTGGTCTTCCTCTTTTCCTCCTGCCTGGCAGCTCCATCTTCAACATCCTTTGTCCAATATCACCACGATCCCTACTCTGCAACATGTCTAAACCATCTCAGTCTTGCCTCTCTTACTTTGTATCTAAACTGGTCAACTTGAGCTGTCCCTGTGATATACTCATTTCTAATCCTGTGCCTCCTAGTCACTCCCACTGAGAATCTTGGCATCTTCAACTCTGCCACCTCTTTTCACTCTAGCTGCTATCCTTCTGTCACAAATTACCCATGACATTCATCTCCACTCACTCTACCCTGCCTGCACTCTGTTTTTCACCTCTTGTGCATTTTCCATTGCTTTGGATGGCTGACCCCAGGTATTTAAACTCATCTACCTTCACTACCTCTACTGCTTGTATCTTTACTGTTACACCTGCCTCCCTCTCATTCACACTCATGTATTCTCTCTTGCTTCTGCTGACAAAACTTCAAAACAATCTATTACTAAGAAGTCAGTTTAGGAAAAATATAATAAACAATCCTACATGACAAAAAACACTAAATGCCGAGGGAAAGACTAAGAAGAGTCAGTTGGCAGTTAACTTAACACCCCATTTGATGCTGATAACACCCTGCACCCTGCTGTAATGCTTTAATGTTTTTATGTAAAGCACTTTCAATTGTCTTGTACACCAAATGTACTATACAAATAAACTTGCTTTGCCTTGATAATTATATTAATCGCAACTAGTGCATACCCGTGCATGCCCGTAGAAACCAAGTATAAGCAAGTATGTCTGCATGCCCGTAGAAAGCAGGTGTAAGCAAGCATTTCTGCATGCCTCTTTTTGATCTTTGACATGGTTACCATGGCAACAGTAACCATGGTGATGCCTGCCTTTGATCTTTGACATGGTTACATGGCAACAGTAACCATAGTGAAACCTGCCTTTGATCTTTGATGTTGCCACTTGTTCCGTGATGCCTGTCTTTGATCTTTTACCATGGCAGCAGTAACCATGGTGATGCCTGCCTTTGATTTTTGACATGGGTACCATAGCAACAGTAACCATGGTGAAACCTGCCTTTGATCTTTGACGTCACCACTCGTTCAGTGATGCCTGCCTTTGATTTTTGATGTCATAGCGAGTCCTATGACAGTGACACACACACAGACAGAGATTTCTTGAATTATTTGATTACTCAAGGTTATTTGCGAGCACGAATTCAACGTTTTGACCTTGTTTGCTTTCCATTTTTAAGATGTGCAGTCTGCTATACAGAAATCAGGAAGTAAAGCAGAGCAACACATGCTGGATTGCAACGTGTGATGAACACCTCAATGAGCCAAGACAGATAAAGACAGAAATATTTTGAATGGCAAGTTCAGTTTCCAAGAACTGCCAGATGATTCTCTCGACAAGAGCAAAGTAATTTGTGTTTATTGTCTATCTGAATTTAGTTACCACTGGAGTACTTCTAGTCTTAAGTACCACACCTGTTAGCTAAGCACACAACTGATGCTAATAGCAGTCCACCTGACTGCAATAAAAAAACAAACCATGCTGGATAATTTACAACGGAGACACCTGGACAACTGTACAATCAACAAACTAGAGCTGGAAAATTTGACCTTAAATCAGCATCACAGTTATTTGAACCTTTCACGTCGGTTTCATATATTTGTTGTTTTTTTCCCCCCGCATTTCTTCTCTCTTATAGTTCACTGACAAGGCTCGTAATAAAGCAATATTACACAAGAGTGTGAAATCAATGAATATATCACTGCGGCAATTTGGTAGTAAATGAGCATAATATAATAATTTCACACACATATAACCAAATTAAATCTTGTTTATGCAGAAGTTGGTGTTTATATACATACCTCTTGAGGGTTTGTGGGTCATGTGACTTGCGGCGGTGGCAGATAAGCTTGTTAGCTGCATTGGGGGAGTCTTTTATGTAGCCACGATTATTTTATCACCACATAGGGATTACAAGTCTCTGATGAGGTTCTTAAATCCAATTTCAGCTTGCCCATTTTGTCATTCATTTTCCACTGTAAAACGTTTGAGCTGATGTGGATAACTTAGCGGCTAACAGCGATTTGGCTTTGTGCCAGTCCTGCTAGCTTCAGTGTATTTCATTTGCTTTTTCTTGGCATCTTCAGATGAAGTAAAGAATCAATAACCAAATACTACAGTGGATATAAAAAGTCTACACACCCCTGTTCAAATGCCAGATTTTTGTGATGTAAAAAAATGAGACCAAGATAAATCATTTCAAAGCTTTTCCTACCATTAATGTGACCAATAACCTGTACAACCCAATTGAAAAACAAACTGGAATCTTTTAAGGGGGCAAATAAAAAACTTACAATTACCTGATTGCATAAATATGCACACCCTGTTATAACTGGGGTTGTGGCTATGTTTAGAATTAACCAGTCACATTCAAACATTATTTATAACATAAAATTTCACAATTAAAAATGCGATTAATCGTTGGGTTAGCTGAGAATTTCAAAAGATCAATGGCAATTGAAAATTTTAATTGTCTTTCACCCCTAGTAATTACATTTCAGGATGCATTGTTCAGTCGTCTTTATTGATTTTGCAAGGTAAAACAGCTGCAGTGTGACTTCCACCCATCCCAACCACGTTGTCTTCAAAGACCACATCCGTGACCATTCTGGTTTGAATTCCTCTGAACATTCGAAATAAGTCACATCTCTTCGCAGACACAAACAAAACCTAAAATGTCTATATCTGTGCCACATATTGAGTGTTTTACAGGAGGTTTATGCAGGTTTCAGGAGCATTACACCTTCGCAGAAACAACATTTCACTTTTACTGTACGAGACTTTTCATTATAGCAGCATCATCACAAGTTATGAAGCTCTAAGTAGTGACTACTTTAGTGTCAAGACTGTGGATCTTTTTCTTTTTTAATAAGGGGCTTTCTCTGCTGCAGGTTTTTAAATAACCCAGACAGTTTCAATCCGAGCTATGAGCAGTGGTGTTTCAGTTGAGAAAGAATAGGTGAGAGGTCAGCCACATGAAAGTGAGTGATTGCTGTATTTTCTGACAAGTAGAGGATGGATATTGAAAGCTGACATTTCATCCTGCAAGCTGTCCTAAAATAAGGTTGTCTGTTGTGAGTACCCAGCAATCAGCAGGCAGATCTACTCATTACAGCTGTGTAAACCTTGGGGGGTTGGGATGCGTACCCACAAGCTCCAGGGTGGCATGAGTTGTGTTGTGGGAAGAGTAGTCAGAAATTGTACTCAAGTAAAAGTAATGCTACCTGATGATATTCGCTACTCAAGCACAAGTGAGAGTAGATCACAAGAAAAATATGGGTAAAAGTATCAATTTAACAAAAGTTACTTGAATAGTAAAGACTTATGTTTTTCTCCTGAATTTGTGATGTTTTCTTTTACATTCAGCACATTTTCACTTAAGTTTGCCATTTGTTTCTTATACATTTGGGATTTTTCTCATGCAAATTTGCAGGTTTTGACTCAGAAATTAGCTATTTTTTCTTGTAAAACTGAGACATTGTTCTCCCATAAATGTATTTCTTTTTCACTTGCCACTTTTTTCAATTCAAAAACCTTTATTAAATGGCGTTCACTTGCATCGCACCTTTTCTCATTTCTAGATGACCAAAGCACTTTACAGATCCTGCTATCCACACACTGATGGTGGCAGAGCTGCCATGCAGAGGCCTGGCCCGCCAGGAGCAACTAGGGGTTCAGTGTCTTGCTAAAGGACACTTTGACGTGCAGACAGAGCGAGAATCGAACCCCTGACCCTCCAATCAGTAGTCGGCCACACTACACCTGTGCCACAGCCGTGTTAAGGCCACAACAGGCAAAAGAAGTCCATAGAGCAAAGAAAAGTTAAATATAAATATGATAAAAGAATGATAAATGGTCACAAACAAGAATTAATTGTAAATTTTAAAATTTTAATTGTAAAATTGCAGCTTATTTCTTGTAAATTTGCTTTTCTCTGTTTTTCCCTAAATTTCTTTTTCCTCTTCGACATGTTAAAGGCAACTTTAACATTCATTTCAAATCAGTGAAAATTAAATCCATTTAAACCTTTTACTCAGGTGAGAGTAAAATGTTTTCTGTGGTAAAACTACTCATTAGCACCCACCTCTGGTAGTTTCACAGTCTGTTCTGTGTACGGTATTGGTTGTTTTCCAGGTCCTTGGGGATAAATCTGCCGAGCCTGCCGCCACCGTCTATCTGCCCCCAGCTTTAAAACAAGCTGCAACAAATATGAGCAAAGCAGTCTGCACTTTCTTCACAAACAACTCCCTGTTCCAAGTAAGGCTTGTGTTTGCCCTCATTTAATATAGGTGACAGAGTTGAACTCCCCCCCCCCCCAAGCTTTATGTCTGGAACAATGCTCTGCTTTTTGTGGAAGTCTTTATTCCTCAGTGTGTAAATATTTAATCTGAGTTACATGAGAGGAAGGTCAACACTTATGCATGTTGTGTAGGAGGTCCACAAGAAGAGCCACACAGAGGTCAAGATCCTGAACATCGTGGTGGAAATTACTGTGGCGAAAGAGATCATCAAAGACCTGTCTGAGCCAATTAGGATCAACTTTCACCATGATGTCATTCCTGTAAGTCTGCTCGCCTCCTTTTTTTTCCTGTGAAGTTTGAAACTGTCCATATTAAATCACCGAAACATTGACAATTAAACCAAAACCAAACTAAACACCCAAGTAGTTATGGGTGGGGGAAAAATCAATACAATGTAGTATTGTGATACTTTGTGGTGGCGATACTGTATCAATTCAGAGACACCAGTATTGTGATACTTTATTAAAAGTTATTAATCAGTGTTGCAAATTATTATATTTAGGTACCAGAAGAGTAAAAAGCAAATGAGTTTTCAGTCACCAGATGGTGCTAAATGCTCCAGCAAAGGAGAGACTCTATAGGTCTAGCTGGAAGTTGAACAAGACAAAGATAGGGATGGGAAGTCGCAACCTATGACATTGCGATACTCGGCATGATAGTATCATATCACGACCAAAGTATTGTGATAGTATCATATCATGCAGCCTGTGGTGATTCGGTAGTACCTGTGGTAGTGCAAGGGGCTACACCAAGGTCATGAGTTGGATAGGATATTATATGAATATAAAGCTAAAAATTAGTATATGTCCCCTTTAATTAAAAAAAAAAATCCCATTTGCAGAACAGATGATGATCCACCTAAGATGATGCTTGGTTTTTTTAAGCTTTATCAATATATGTCAATTTTTGTACACTCATGGCCCGATCTAGTAAGATCTCAGATAGTATGTTTCCTTAGTGGGTAATTTCTACATGATAAGAAGATTACACCATTGACAGCAGGAATAGGTGGGAGTGGCCTTATTTAAAAGGAGGTATCCGTAATACAAGTTATGTAGTAAACCATAAATCTTACCATGAGGTGTCACCTGAGGTTAAACATTGAAGCTGAAAAACTGGCTTCCCCAATAACGAGGTTACAGCCTCAGTATTCCTATTTGTAAAGTTTATAATCCATCCTGGAAAGTTTTGTTCTGTTGGCTGGATTAGATTAGAACCAGAGCAAATTTCTGTGGGAGGGGGGAAAAAAAGGTGTACTGCAGTCGTGGGGACAAGCAAGACAACAGAACCAGAGATCATTTCTATCTGACCTAAAAAGCACAACTTACTGTGTTAAAGTCATGGTCACTTTTCAGTGTGTCCCGTCCTTAGCTTGGTGTGTGGCTCTGGTCAGGGTAGGAGAGGGGACAAGCCTCGTCACAGTTTTGAATTTAGACTGTAGTACCATTTTCTACAAGTCTAGTTGCCAGGATTATATAACGTTTCCTTTAAATGAGGATTTACTGTGTCTCACTATATGTTTCGGCCGTGGAGAGTTTGGAGACTGACCCGCTAATGCGAGAGGAAATTGGATCCAGAGGAATTAGAGGTTAAAGGCTAATAATCACTTTGATATAATATAATATAATATATATATTGCAAAGATATTAGCAAAAGAATCAGTGCTTTGGGGGGGGGGGGGCAGAAAGCACAATAAATTAAAGTACTGTATGACCGATACAATGCAGGGAATTGAATTATATTTTTTTCCTCAGTTTAAACAAATAATACCTACTGTGTATTTGTATTTGTGTATATTGTGAATATTTCCATCCTAAACAGATCATAATGAGTTACTTAACACTCCTAACGCTAACAGAAGCATTGTTTTTTAAATTTCGTACAGTTAAGAGACTTTTCCTATAACTAAATCAGTTTACTGTGTCACGTGAACTGTAGAGGAAGATGATGTATGGCGTGTTTTTGACTGTGGGTTGGCTGTGGCCACTGAGATGTTGCTTTGCAGCTCTTTGACCCAGAGAACACACAGAAACCACTTGCAGGTTTCTTTCTGACATAACATGCATAAAGCAGATCAGCAAAACCTAGTCCTTTCGTCAATCGCACAGCAGCTCACTGTCTGTATTTGTGACCCACTTTCTTTTGGTAATGTGGTGTCATGCAATAAACCATATTCAGGGACAAATGGGAAAAATGAATCTCACCGTGTATTGTTTGGGGTTTCTGTCTTGATTAAATCAAAGCTGCTAAAACACTGACATGAATACATACATGCAGCATCTTTGCTGAAAGTGTTTCTCTGCTTCTTATTACAGAAAGGGCGTTCAAGGAAATGTGTTTCATGGGACACCAGGAAAGGTCGGGATCCATTAAAACGAAGATTACAGTATAATCCGTTTCCTTGTTTTAGTTGCAATCGTGTCTAGATGTGATGACGAACTAATGTGTATTTGCTCTACACAGATCCGTTGCTAGTGAACTGGGTGGCGGATGGATGTGAGACGCAACAGAAGGGACCAGACCACACTGAGTGTCTGTGCAACCATCTGACGTACTTCACAGTGCTGGTGGTGAGACGTGGAACACATATGCAGTGTTTTTTTAATTTTTGCTTTTGTTTTACCACGTAGAAGAGGTGGTAGTCATAAAACTCCCACGGAGGCCACAAAACTATAGTAACGTATAGAAATTCAAACTCAAACCATCAAAAAGTCTATTTTTTTCAGAAACACCAGGTGTTTTGTCTTTCTAAAAGGGTGTATTAGCAGTTTAGTCATAACTTCATTATTATTCATCATTTACATTACTGTGATTACCATGATTTTTATCTTATTATTTTTAAATGTTTCAACATTCTGATATTACTGATTGTGTGTCTTGTGCTTACGTTTCTGTTTTTAATTCCCTGCTTCAAGCTCATGGTGCTAAGTGGGTCTAATAAACCTGGACTGAGTGGTAATAAAAGGTCATGTTGCTCTGCTCACTGGCGTCTCTTGTTGGCAGGAAATGGAGCCTCGACCAGTGCGCCACCTACTGGCCCTCACCATCATTACATATCTGGGCTGTGCTGCCTCTGCGATCAGCTGTGTCGCTCTCATTGTTTATCTCTTTAGGAAAAGGTAATGAAGATTTTTAATGGATTATATGCAGTGCATTAAAAAAAAATCCACAGCTCTCCACCATTACTGACATCCCTTGCCATCCCTTGCAAAAAACATTTCCAGTTGAATCCAGAAGTTTATACACTGAACAAAAAGACACAGCCTTTTTTGCTCACTGTCTGACATTAAATCAGACTAAACTTTTTCTGTTTTAGGTCAGTTAGGATTACCAAAATCATTTCCATTTGCTAAATGCCAGAATAATGAGAGAATTTTTAGAATTTTTGACTTTCATCAAAGTCAGAAGCTGACATACAGTGCATATAAAAAGTTTACACACCCCTGTTCAAATGTCAGGTTTTTATGATGCAAAAAAATGACACCAAGATAAATCATCTCAAAACTTTTTCCACCCTTAATGTGACCTATAACCTGTACAACCCAATAGAAAAAACAAACTGAAATATTTTAAGGGGAAAAATAAAAAAAACAGAATAACCTGGTTGCATAAATATACATACCCTGTTATGATTGGGGATGTGGCTGTGTTCAGAATGAACCAATCACATTCAAACTGATGTTAAATGGGAGTCAGCACACACCTGCCACCATTTAAAGTGCCTCTGATTAACCTCAAATAAAGTTCAGCTGTTCTAGTAGGCTTTTCCTGCCATTTTTGTAGATGCATCTTACAGCACAAGCTATGGTCTGCAGAGAGCTTCCAAAGCATCAGAGGAATCTCATTGTTCAAAGACATCAGTCAGGAGAAGGGTACAAAAGAATTTCCAAGGCATTAAATATACCATGGAACACAGTGAAGACAGTCATCATTAAGTGAAGAAAATATGGCACAACAGTGACATTACCAAGAACTGGATGTCCCTCCAAAATTGATGAAAAGATGAGAAGAAAACTGGTTAGGGAGGCTGCCAAGAGGCCGACAGCGACATTGAAGGAGCTGCTGGAATTTCTGGCAAGTACTGGCTGTTCAGTACATGTGACAAGAATCTCCCGTCTTCTTCATATGTCTGGGCTATGGGGTAGGGTGGCAAGACGGAAGTCTTATCTTACGAAGAAAAACATCCAAGCATGGCTACATTTTGCAAAAACACATTTGAAATCTCCCAAACACATGTGGGAAAATGTATTATGGTTCGATGAAACCAAGGTTGAACTTTTTGGCCGTAATTCCAAAAGGTATACAGTATTTGGCACAAACACAACGCTGCTCGTCACCAAAAGAACACCATACCTACTAGGGCTGTGCAATATGACATATATAGTTGACGCGATAAAAAGTGTCTACCGTTTCATATAAAACTGTATCATTTTTATTGGGATTTAAAAGACACATACCCCGTTTCTACTTTTCCCCGCCCTGCCTTTCCCCTGTAGTGCACCAGGTGTGTACAGTAGTGGGTTCTGGTGGTTAGCAGTTAACTGCAGGCTAATGTTTTGGTCAAATAGCCGCTACTTCTGTGCCAGGGATGTGGGACTTTTTCCCACCATGCTGCATCAGAGAGGATAGTCCTCTAACCTTGTTTTAATTGGAGATAAGTAACATAAACACCATCTCTCACTAATTATAAAACAGCAAATGCTAAATGACGATGCTAAGTTGTTGCTAAGAGGAAACATTATAGTGTATCGGACCATCATTTCTTTGGTTTAAATTACTGCCGAGTTTCTTAATTTTGTCTAAAAAAATGTTACTCAAGCTGCAAAAGTGCTTGACAGCAGCCGCATACACACAAATAATGAATAAATTCAAACGTGTCGGAGGAACAAACTGGGTCTTCATATAACTTGATTTCTAATAATTTTTGATTAGTCAAGTAGCGATAATGAATAAAGTTTAAGTCATCTCAAATGCACATTAAAACAATTTTATAACAACACTGCAAAATTAAGAGGGGAAAAAGTGCCTAAAATTAATGACATGAATTTGTACAATTGATTTTTTTCAGTACGTAATTTAAAATGTATAAAAAAAGAGATGGTCCTTTTTATTGGTTATTATATACATAAACTATATAATTTACAGAAAATGTATATCATGATATATATCGTTATCATCAAATAAGATTACTTATATCATGATATGAAATTTTGGTCATATCGCACAGCCCTTATACCTACAGTGAAGCATGGTGGTGGCAACATCATGCTTTGGGGCTGTTTTTCTTCAGCTGGAACTGGGGCCTTAGTCAAGGTGGAGGGAATTATGAACAGTTCCAAATACCAGTCAATGCTGACACAACACCTTCAGGCTTCTGCTAGAAAGCTGAAGATGAAGAGGAACTTCATCTTTCAGCACAACAGTGACCCAAAGCACACATCCAAATCAACAAAAGAATGGCTTCTCCAGAAAAAGATTAAGGTTTTGGAATGGCTCAGCTAGAGTCCAGACCTGAGTCCGATCGAACATCTATGGGGTGATCTGAAGAGGGCTGTGCGCAGGAGATGCTCTCGCAATCTGACAGATTTGGAGCATTTCTGCAAAGAAGAGTGGGCAAATAAGATAAGATAAGATAAGCCTTTATTAGTCCCACAACGGGGAAATTCCAGGATTGCAACAGCACAGGGATAGCAACACTCAGAGCAACAATCAGAAGGCAAGAAAAAAAAAAAACAAACAAACAAGCAAGCAAGAGCAGCTAATATACATATGTACATATTACTATAAAATATATATATACACACACAGACACAGACACACAGTGCAGAGCATTATAGCTGGATGGAATAAATATATGAATATATGAACACAGTGCAGAGCATTGTAGCTAGATGGAATAAATATGTAAATATATAAACACCCACAGTACGGAGCATTGCAGCTAGGTGGAATAAATATGCAAGTATATAAACACACACAGTGTGGAGCAATGTAGCTAGATGGAATAATATGTAGATATATAAAAACACAGTGCGGAGCATTGTAGCTAGATGGAATAAATTGTAGAATAAATGAAATATTATATTGCCACATCAAGATGTGCCACGCTGATAGACTCCTACCCAAAAAGACCGAGTGCTGTAATAAAAGCCAAAGGTACTGCAAGAAAGTATTACTTTAAGGGTGTGTATATTTATGCAACCAGGTTATTTAAAGTTTTTTATTTTTTATTTTTCCCCTTAAAAGATGTCAGTTTGTTTTTCAATTGGATTGTACAGGTTATAGGTCACATGAATGGTGGAAAAAGTTTTGAAATGATTTATCTTGGTCTCATTTTTTACACCACAAAAACATGGCATTTGAACAGGGGTGTGTATACTTTTTATATCCACTGTACATTTTCTTAATATTTGGTAGCATTGCCTTTAATCTGTATGACTTTGGTCAAATGTTTTGGATATTCTTCTACAAGCTTCTCACAATAGTTTGATGGGATTTTGGCCCGTTCCTCCTGACAGAACTGGTGTAGTCAGGTGAGTAGGTTGTCATGCTCACAGACGTTTTTTCAACTCTGCCCACAAATTTTCTCGGCTTGAGATCAGGGCTTTGTGATGGCCACTCTAAACAGGACTTTGTTGTCCTTAAGCCACTTTGTAACTAATCAGCAAAGTGGTATGCTTAGGGTTATTGTCCATTTGGAAGACCAATTTGTGCCCAAACTTTAACTTCCTGGCTGATATCTTGAGCTGTACAGTTCATAAAATTGAACTGTACAGCTCAAGATATCAGCCAGGAATCAGCCAGGAATCAGCCAGATATCAGCCAGGAAGTTACAGAAACTAAAATGTTTCTTCAGATCACAGGACATGCCTCCAAAAAATAAGTTATTTGTCCCTATGTGCATTTGCAAACTGTAATCTGGCTTTTTATGTTGCTTTTGGAGTAATGGCTTCTTCCTCACTGAGTGGCCTCTCAGCCTATGTCGGTACAGGATCTGTTTCTCTGTGGATAATGACACTCTTACCAGCTTCAGCCAGCATCTTCACAAGGTCTTTTGCTTTTGTTCTGGGGTTGATACACACATTTTGCACCGGAATATGTTCATCTCTGGGACACAGAACCCATCTCCTTCCTGAGCGGTATGATACTGTAGCTGGACATTCCCCATGGTGTTTATACACGTACTTGCATATAATTGTTTGAACAGATGAACATGGCACCTTCAGGCATCTGGAAATTGCACCCAAGGATGAACCAGACTTGTGGAGGTCCACAGTTCTCTTCCTGATATCTTGGCTGATTTTATTTTCCTATGATGTCACACAAGGAAGCAGTGTGTTTGAGGTGTGCCTTAAAATACATCCACAGGTGTGCCTCCAATTAACTCAAGTTGCCAGTTAACCTATCAGAAGCTTCCAAAGCCTTGACATCATCATCTGGGTTTTCCCAAATTGTTTAAAGGCATAGTAATCTGAGCGTATGTAAACTTCTTGCTTTGAAGAAAGTAATTAAAAACTCTCTAAAAAATCTCTCTCATTCTGCCATTTAGCAAAGAGAAATAATTTTGGTAATCCCAGCTGACCTAAAACAGGAGTTTAGTCTGATTTAATGTCGGACAGTGAGAAAAAAAAAGGTTATGTAGTTTTTTATGCAGTGTACTGTATGTAAACTTCTGGTTTTAACTGTATATATGAGGATACATGCATTTTTGAAAGTAACTTATTTCAAAAATGAAAGAAGTGTACACCCTTTAAATTAAATAAATGCATTCAGAAGGAAAAATAGAGAAATTGAGTAGAATACATTATCAATAAAAAGAAAGTATGCCATTAAAAAACTCACCTCAGGGAGCCCTAAGCGTGTTTTACTACGAGGACAGTGTCCCTGCACAGGCAGGGTTGACTCAACGTGGCATGGCCATAAAAGAAGGCAACACTCAAACTCTTTTGAAAGCAAAGATTGGTAATTGTGCACCAGCTGGCAGAAGGAAGGCCCAAACTCCACAACCTCAGCTAGTGTTGGGAACATGTCAAATATCCCTCCTTCTGCTCATCGTCCCCACAGCCCCTGTGCAGGTTTGATTTTCGAGTATCACTATTACTGAGACAGTTGTGTGTCAAGGCCATGCAGACAAACAGGACAGGCAGGAAATCAGGCGCAGGAACAGAGAGAATATATGGTATTTTTTCAAAATAAAACTTTGGGCAGTCTTGATCAATACAGAGGGACAGAATATGCTGTTTATTTTTTCCTCTGCGTTCTTCTGCACTCCAGTACCAAGTGGCCCGGTGTTTGGGGACCACTACTGTTGAATAAATTATTATTTCTCATTGTAATAAACAAAAGGTGTAAAAACAAAGTTGGAGGGCACTGTTATCCATTTTTGCTTGAATTCAATTGCCCACATATCCTTTCTGTCCCAGGAGACAACAGAAGGAGCAGTCCACGGCCATCCACTTGGGCTTAGCTGTGTCCCTGGCCTTCCTGGCTTTGCTCTTCTTCTTCACGGGGATCCTGGCTAACGTCAATGGGGAGAGCGTTTGCCCCTGGGTGGGGGCGATCCTCCACTACTGGCTGCTCAGCTCCTTAACCTGGATGGGCATAGAGGTGTTCCACACTTTCTGGTTGGTCTACTTGGTTTTCACCCCCTCCCCAAAACCCTACATATGGCACTTGGTTGGATTTGGTGAGTGTGTACCGTTGTGTTTGTGTAAGCAGGTCCAATTACGCATTAAGGTGATTTACACATATCACGGTTGAATTTTCTTTTTCCAGTTCTCCCTGCTCTTCCTGTCATCGTTCTGGCTGCTGTAGGGGATATTTATGGACTGAGGGAGGTGATGCAGACCCAAGACCCTTCTGATCCTTATTTGATGTAAGAGTTTTTATACCTTCAACTCTTTAGACAGTGATTAAATGTGAGCAAGCACTGGAATAAATAGATTAATTACCTCTACCAAGGAAGTGATGTGGTCAGTGCAGTTTGTCTGTTGTTGGTTTGTCTGTTTGACTGTTAGCAGGATTATGCAAAAGCTACTGGAGAGATTTTGATAAAATTTTCATCTGAGTTGGCGCTTGGCCCAAGCATCAGCCTGTCAGCTACTGTATTATTTACACTCCTTACCACTGTCTAACTTTTTTTTTCTCTTCTTCCTTTTTTTTCTACTTCCTTTTGTCACTGCTAGATGGACAACTTTGCTTCATTTTGATACACTGCTCTCACTTGTTTGTTTACATATGACACACACTGGTATTGCAAGAGGGAGAGCTGGAGGTGGGGTCCCTTTAGAGAGTTCTGTGCCGGCCTACCGCTGTCATTGCAAACTCTCCACATTGGCACTGCTGTAATGATTCAAAGTTGGTCAGCCCTCATGGGGGGGGGGGGGGGGGGCTTCTGGCCTGGGGCCCCAAGCATTTGCCTGCCTTGCCTGCTGGCACAAAGCATCTCTGAGCCTACTTAATACACTTTTGCTAATATCTTTAAAAAAAAAAACAAAAAAAAAAACAGGGGTTAATCAACCACGAAATGCAAAGGCCCAGGCAGGTGACACATTTTAAGCAGTGGGCAGATAGCCTTGGTGGAGGTATGCACTCAGTACCAAGGTGTTTTCTCTATTTTGAGAATATTTTCCTCTTTTTGGGGGATTATTTTCCTTTCCCATTGTTGCCCTGTGTTTGCTCTTAGGTGGCTATTTTCTTTGATTTCTGGGATTATCTTTACTGTTCATATTGAATATTTGCTTTTTTCATTTTTTTTTTAAATCCTTGACATTACTTTTAATTGGGTTAAACTGTATTCATGTTTTCTTTTCTCAGGTGCTGGATGAAAACAAACAACAAGGCCTTTTTGGCTCACTGTTTTACCACCATGACTGTGCTGGTTCTGCTGGTCTTGTCAGGCTTCGTGATGCTCTGCCAGGTCTACATGCAGATCCGTACCAGGGACGAGTGGAGGGAGAGGCGCGTGGCTTTTCTCAGCATCTGGGGCCTCAGCTGTCTCTTCGGGTCAACGTGGGGTCTGACATTCTTGAACTTCAATCCGTTGTCGGAAGTTGTTCTCTTCCTCTCGTGCATCCTCAACTCATTTCAAGGTTGGTACATGTGATCTAAAGTTGGTACTGTGCTGTCATGGCATTTTTGCACTGTTGGGGTTGTAGTGGATGCCAGTTGGGCATGTCATTATTCTGTAAAACATCAAATGAAAGAGGCTGGGAACCCTTGAAAGTAAATAATGGGAAGGACTGATGAATCTGAGAAATTTTACTGTGATTATGTACTAAAGCACTAATAAAACAAGCACAGTAACTGAACCCATTGGGCCCAATATTCACTGTTATTATTCTAATTTCAGCATTGTGTCACAAATTTACATTTTCAGAAGTTAGTACGAGAAGAGCTGCAAATTAAATGAGATATACCTTAAATTTACAAGAAAATGTTACAAGTCTGAAGAGAAAAAATCACAACTTTAAAAGTAAAAAAGAGAAAAAGTGTAACTTCAAAAAACATAAAAATGAATAAAGAATTTGTAAATTTATGAGTGGAAAGTCTCAAATTTACGGGAACAAAATCTGGGTTCGGTACTGAGTGGTTGGGGACTGTAGGAAGTTTTCAATTGAAGCGGCTGCCAGTAATTTCCAAATCTATACTCTTTAACATGGATTCAGTGCAATTTAGCTGTTGTAGTGGAAATTGTGTTAAAGTCTGTATTTGCTGTTGGACAACAGAGTTTTTTCTGTATAGCAGAAGTTTCTGCTTAATACACAAATCAGTTTAATCGGAAATTTTTGACAATCCTGTGCTTTTCTTGTGGTGTTATAGAATATCATTGCAGTAAACGATGGAAAAAAGCATCTGCTTTAAAATTTGTAAATCTTCCCACAACTTCTAGTGCAAAAAAACTCGAAACATCACAACTTTTATTGCAACTTTTTAAATAAGCTCCCACAAATTCAGGCTTTTTGGGCCACAACAATCAAAAACATCCTGCAAAGTCTTGCAGGGACTGATATACTGTATATATCGGGGTAATTTAATTAAACTATAATGCAGTAAATGCTACTCTACTTATATTCTAACTGTAAAATCTATTCCACTTTCTCTGACTTTCACAGTGTGCATACTGTTTTTTTACCCCATTTTTATCTTATTATTGCTCTTAGTGCTGCTCTCCCGTTGCCACTGCAGTACTGTAATTTCTCCATTGTGGGACTAATAAAGGATTATCTTATTTTATCTTTAAAAAAACTGCAAATTTACATCACTTGCTAATCAAGGAGAAAAAATCTGAATATTTATGAGGAAAGCTTGGCTATTACTAATGCTGACAGACCAATTTATTCTAAATCTGCAGCTACATGCAGATTTTCTGGTGTAAAAAATTGCTCAAAATGACTCTCTGTTACAGAGATTTCCAACCACTCTTTTAAATGAACATTAATTATACTGAAACCAAACCTACTGATCAAAATAAATATGATTAACAGCAGCATGAAGTCCTTCACTGAAGGTTAAACTATTTATATTCAGCCTTTGGACAGTTTCATTGTTGGGTCAGAGATTAAGTGCACTTTAGGAGCCAGTCGGTCTATTATGTCAGTGTGGGAATGAGACAATTGCTGTGGTTAATCGAGACTTTGTTACTGCTGCATATCTGATGTGCAGCTGTTTCCTCTCAGATGCAGCGAGCTTGTTTTTGGTTCACATCCAAACAGTAAATTTCTAAACCCTTATTTTTCCACACATTAGTAGTGTTCTGATGAAGCATTTTGAAGGCCACCTAATTAATGCGGTGGATTGCCATGGCTGTACCTAAAGACATTTTTTTTTCAAAATGTATCATAACAGATTTCATTATTGGACATTGAAGGGGCCATATTATGGTTTTGTTCTGTTTTTTCCTCATGGTGGTGCACTTTGCCAAGGTTAAAAAAATGTCTGCCATGTGCTTTGGTCAAAATACCTCAGGGATTAAATACTACACCACCACTGTTCACCCAGATTAAACACCCTTCTTCACATCACCCTCTTTTAGTGCTTTTAAGCGCTAATGACCCCCAGTTCATCCCTCTGCTTCTCTTTTGTCACTTCTGAGACCTGTAGTTGAGGTTAACATTAGCTGGCTAGCTTTGGTTAGTGGACACAGGCTGTGTTAACTAATGTTAAACTGGCTACATGTAAGAGGGTAAAAGCCCAAATAAAGCATCACTGGTGACACTTAGGTGTGTGATTTGAGTGTTGAATAGGGTAAGACTGGTCCATGAGGAATCGTAAACACAAAAAGTACCATGTGTTATGAATGGCTCTCGTGAGCCTTTAAGGAGACGCGAGTGACAACCAATGAGTTTGCGTTTCTTTATTAACAAAGGACTTGAATACACAAATGGCAACGTAAAGAGCCACGAGGGGCAAAAATACGCACATAACACAAGGTAGAACTCCAACTAGGGTGAAAGGCTAAGGAATGCAGCGAGGAAGGAACCCACGCTGAGCAGTAACACTTAAGCCTGTTTTCCACTAGCCCAGCACACCTCGGTACGGCTCGATTCACTTCAGTACGGCTCGGAATGCTTCTGTCTCCATTAGCACGGTGTTGTGCTTGTGCTGTGATGGTTTGTGTTAGGAGGTTTTAGAAGCGGGGCA
Organism: Pholidichthys leucotaenia; assembly: GCA_020510985.1. Taxonomy (NCBI): domain Eukaryota; kingdom Metazoa; phylum Chordata; class Actinopteri; order Cichliformes; family Pholidichthyidae; genus Pholidichthys; species Pholidichthys leucotaenia. The sequence continues at coordinate 389,126,513 of CM035837.1, read as the reverse complement.
GCAGCAGATTCTCAGCGAGGCGGGGCCACACTCCCGTGATGTTAAGCACCGGACTGAGTCCTTATTTACACAAGACAAAAAATGGAGGATCCAAGGATCATTGCCTTGCTCGCTCTGTGGTTTTATCTCACAATTAATTTTATCTCATAATTAAGCTGCAACAACACAAGTCACTTTTGTTTTGAATTAACTGCCAAATGACCTAGAAATAATGAGCTGAAACTTGTTTTTATTCGTATTAAATAATGAGATGGTGGCACACTGTCCAGCACCACATCCTAGGGCATTTTGGATGTACTGAATTAAAAAAAATTCATGTTTTTCACCTTCAGGTCAACGTTTGGAACAACAGTATTATTATTTTCCGTTTAGATGATGCTACACTCCTTCTAAAGTATTGTAAATCTCTGAATTTGGAATGCCGATAGAACATTCAATTTACGTATACTTGTACCTTTGACTTGGTGCTAATTTTTTATGATATTTCAATAAAAAGAACAGAAAGCTTACAAAAAGATTTCTTTTTTGGTCTAGTTAAAAATTACCTTACCTTTACAATGGTTGACCCTCAGCATCATTTTGATCAGACTAGGCAATGGAATTTCTATGTAATTATACTGTTTTATAATTCAGTGTTATAACAGACAAACCACACTTTCCAAAACAATTCCATTTTATTATATACAAAATATTAAAATTAAAAAAAAACTTTGCAACACAACATGAAGGTTAATCGACATTTTATACACGCCGACCACTGAGTGCTGAGGCTCGGTAGAATTAATCCGTCTCTGCCAGCTGTGGGTCAGCAAGGCTCGGTTGAATTAATCCGTGCGGGCTGTCGTGGCGGACGCGTGGGATGATTCTACAAGGAAAATGCACACAATAAAATACAGCACGAAAGTGCAATATATACAGAAAAGACAATAGTTTTTAACAAGAATACATAAGCTTATTTCAGCGTATTGTTCACATGAATAATTACAATAAAAGCTTTAGTCCGCAGTGTGCTGCAATAAAGCAGCGATCCATCCACAAATGAACAGCTTTTTTATTGCATAAATAAACTGAGCGTCTTACCCAATATATTTGCGAAAAAACGCACAATAAAAAAAAATTAAAACTCACCGTTAAAGGACTCCGATGTCGAGACCTCCCGGTATATTTTTTCATTCCGGGCGGCTCCGTCTAACTCTCGCTGCATACGTTCGTCTGACAATGCAGTGAGCAGACACTGCAGCTCCTTATTGGTCCATGGAACACCCTTATTACACGAAGCCATTTTTGATAGAGAATAAATGAAAATAGCACAGCAATACACTGAAAAGGAACCGCCAACAGTGGTTGCGTGCTGAGTAAAGGCGGTCATGAAGATTCTTTTTTTTTTTTTTTTTTCAAAAACTTTATTGAGAAGGTCGTGAAGATTTGGTAGATGAGGAGGAGGAGAGGGGCGGTTACAACCTGACCAATCAGCGCCGGTTACGACCTGACCAATCAGCGGCGACCAGTCTGTTAACGTCACAACACGGCACAGCTCAGCACTGCTGTACCCTGCCCTGGAGCGGGGCTGAGAATCACGGCTGTTAAACCGTGTTGGGGCTTGTGGAAAAGCGTATAAAGCGTGCTGAGCCGTCCCGTGTCACGCTAAAGCGTGCTAGTGGAAAAGGCCCTTTACAGGAGGATGAGGAGCAGAAACACCGAGGGAACTGGAGTTGGACGTAGGAACTCCAGTCGCGGAAACACGATGTACGTCTTTCCTCCGTTAGGTCGCAGCGAGGAGTCATTCTCAGCTGCTCCCTTAAATGGGGGACAGAAACCAATCAGAAGCGGGGAAGGTAATTAATAATGATAACAGACAGCTGTCCCGGAGCAGCTGGGCTTGACAGCCGGAAGTTTGCCGAGACGCTGTCGAAGCTACAAGCCTCGGAGGTGGCCGTAAGACCAGGCCTGGAATGGAGTGGAGCTGGAGCGAAACTGGACAACCTGAGCGCGGATAAAAATCAGCGTTCAGGTCGTAACAGTACCCCCCCCCCGAGCCACGCCTCCCGGCGCTGGCTTACCCCCCCCCCCCCAAACAGAAGGCCACCAGGACCGACCCAGGGAGGGTGGTGGGGGAACCGGCCAGGGGGGAGAGAAACGAGGAAAAAAAACACCATAGGGGGAAACCCAGGTACAATGGAATGAATAAGATAACAAACATGCTGCCCGATAGGCCACAACAAAAATACAGATATACTCGAAAGACCATATAACACTGGGAAGAGGGAACAAAAAATTCAGTACTACAGAGCAGGCAAACAGATCCTTCCAATCAGTAAAAAAATAAGGTGAACCTGGAGGCCTAACTCAGAACATAGTAAAGTATGCTACATAGACAGTCTTAAACAAAAATAACCATCACCCCCTCCTCTGCAATGACCAAAAGGTTGGTAGGAATAACCACAGAAGGCAGGGCAAAACGACAAGAACCAAGATGCGGGGACATAGCGACATAGTCATGACAAAAAAGAAAAAAGGAAAAACAAAAACCACAATGAACTTAGTGCGAGGACAAGGCAAAATTGAATGAATGAATGAATTTATTTCGGATAGTACAGTACAGGTTAAAAGAAACTGTATAATATAACAACAAGGTCAAATTAGACAAAGACTCCTCCTACTATACAATTCCACGTGAGTTATCCGAAATGGGTGATGGCTGAAGCCGCAGCTTATATTGCCCACCCATATTCCATCCAAGAATTCAAAAGAGAAAAAAGAGAAAACAAGACAAGAGCGATTACAATTTAAAACAAAGCTAAGACAAAATGTGACTAAGAGAAAAAGAAAACTAAGCTAGGCTAAGTTAAGCGGTTACTATTCAAAAACAAATCTAAGACAAAATGTCACAGAGAAAAAAAAAATTCATGTCCCGAAGGTCATAGAAAACAAATTAACTCTGTAAACTTGTGGTTAAAGTGGATTCTCACACATGCAAACCCGGCCAAGACAGAATAGTACTCTGAGAAAACAATCTGGGAGTAATTCCTAGAAATTGAGCCTGGAATTACAAATTGACATACTGATATAAAAAGAATCAGTTCCTCAATCACACCATTAACAGCACTACAGATGTCATAAATCAGTCTGGAGGAGGGTATGAATGCAGATAAGTTAAATTGCTCAGAATGAGGCCAGGCAACATGAAGCCAAAATACTACTTTAAAGACCAACTTAATTAAAACAAATACTTTCCATCCTATATGCAAAATATGACATTAGAAAGTAGCTCTTCCAAAAGAAAATTTGGCTGAATTTGATACCACAGTCAAAACTCTTGCAAATAACTACAGTGTCCTGAATAATAACAATCACAAAAAGGACAATCCAAACTCAAAACAACTAACAGTCAATTTTCCAGGGGCGCCGGCAGGTAGAGAGGGGCAGAAGATGACAGTTCGTCCGGCGGGCGACCCAAACCCGGATTCTACCTGGCCGGGAGAGCCATCCACAATTCGGGTGGCCTACCCAAGTCCCAGGCTCGGGAACACAGTATCTCAGGTGGCCGACCCAGATCACAGAACCAACCAGACGGTTCCGCAGGCGGTCGTCCCGCGTCCTCAGACCACCGAGAGCAGAGGGAGGAGCTTAGGTGCGGCTTCCTCACCGAGGGAGAGAGCAGGAGGAAACCGACCCGGATGAGGGGAACCCCAACAGCACCCGAAGGAGAGAAGACGGAGGCAAGGGACGGAATCAGCCCAACGTCCGGGGAAAACGAACCTCCAGTTCCTTCACCGGCCTTTAACCGGACCGGCGCAGCACTCCCGGTGGACCCTGATTGGGCCGGCGCAGCACTCCCGGTGGACCCCGATTGGGCCGGCACAGCATTCCCGGTGGGCCCCAATTGGGCCGGCGCAGCATCAGGGGCGAACTCCGTGCACAGACCCGGAACCTCCGTAGCGACAATCAGAGCGGATTCGTCTCCGGTGACCCTGGGGAAAGGCTCAGAGGAACAAAAGGAACCGGGATCAGGATCACCGGTAGCGGCAGAGCCCGGCAAGACAGGCTCGAGTGCAGGGGATGGCTGCACCCAGCTCGTCCCCCCGAGAGACAGGCAATAATGCTCCAGAAAATAGAAGAGAAAAACAAGATAGAGCACTTGCCTGATCTCGGGTTCTACCGCCGTCCAGGACTTTGATGCTCCAGGTTCAACATGCAGGAGTTCGTCTTCCAGCTCCCACTCAACTGCGACGGGCTCCGCAGCCGGCATGATGGTTCTCACAGTCTGAAGATCTCCAGGCGCCGAAGTCCACGTCGAAGGCCCGCACGGCGTGGTGGCAGAGGATCTGAGTTCTGCTGGGCCGAACCATTCCTCCGTGGAGACCCGGGGATGCTTAATCGTCGGCGCAGGTTCCAAGTGGCAGACCGACCTCCTCCTCTGCCCATGACGTGGCTGCAGGGCTGGAACCAGGATTTCCAGGGCCGCAGGCTCCCTCCTCGTTTGGCGGTGTAGTCCTAGCACCGGGGCACGCTCAGAGGGGAGAGACACAGTGGGCGCAGGTTCATATTTTATGTCTGCAGCAGGTGGAGAGAGCTCAGGGGACTGTGAACCCCGAACTCCACCTCCAGGAATCAAACAAGGCAAGCCACCCAATACAGGAAGAGAATGAAAAAGCACTTGCCTGATTCCCGGAGAACCGGTGGAACCCGCCACAGTGGACTTGAGGCTTCCCTTTCCCCGCTGGATGGAAGTGGAGGACCCCCCGGGAAGACGAGGAGGTGCCTCTTGCACCAGATCAGGACCGGGAGCATCCGGAGACGGACTCCTGCAACTCACAGCAGCTGGAGCGAACGTCGAAGATGGGGGAGAAACAGCTGAGGCAAACCAGGAACTAAGAGCTGACGGGACAGCGGGGAGAGATGACCCGGAGGCAGGAGCGGCTGATTCACCTCTTCGGCGAGACACGGAGGCTACAGCTGGCTGGGAGACAGAGTTCGTGTGGCTACCCGGAGCTGGATCTGGACGGGGTTCTCGCTGAGGTGCTCGAGAGGTTTGAGAGCGATGTCTTCTGGCCGAGGGCGAGGCGAATGTGAGGTTAGGGAAACGCCGCTCCTGCGCGGAAATTGAAGCGAGCAGGTCAGCGTATTCCGGATAATTATTCAGCTCAGGGTTCTTCTCTACCAGCCTGACCGCCACGTCACGTGCTTCATGATTTCAGTGGGATGGACGGCGGAGCGAGCGGCAGCCACTCGGTCCCGAATGGAGATTGCTGTCACCTGTATTCTCTCCGGGGGAATCCCGGCTGACGTCACTCTTCCTTGAGGATGACACCTGGGTGGAGCAAACTCCTGGGCTGGATTGGAGGCAGGAGCGGGATCCCGAAGCGAGGAGGTTCAGGTTCAGGTTACTTTATTTGTACCCGTAGGTAGATTTGTTTTGCAGTTGGTGACATCCATATTTACAAGCCACAATTACATTCAACATAGACACAAACACAGGCACACATCTTACAAAATAGGTAAATATAAAATATGTACAATATAATTTTTATAGCTTGTTCAACTCTTTGACAGCAGCAGGGACAAAGCTGTTTTTGTAGCGCTGGGTTCTACTTTTTGGGACAGCAAACCTCCGTCTGGAGGGAAGAAGCTGAAAGTTGCAGTGCAAAGGGTGGGAGTCATCATTTAAAATCGAGTCGGCCATCCTCTGTACTTGTCTGGTGTACAGGGATGTCAGGCTCAGCTGTGACTCACCAAGCAAACGACTGGACCATCTGACTACCTGATCCAAGGATTTCCTCTGTTTCAGTTTTATCTGACCAAACCATGACATTAAAGAAAAGGATAAAACAGATTCAATAAAAGCCCGATAGAACATAGTCATTATGGTTCGGTCAATTTGGAAGCGTGCAAGTTTCCTCAAACAATGCAAATTTTGCTGACCCTTTTTGCACACCCTTTCACAGTTCACCTCAAAGTTCAATCCACTATCAATAATCGTCCCAAGATATTTGTACGATTGTACACATTCGGTGGTCTGGCCTTTTAGTATGGTGACTTTGTGCCTGGGAGTTTTCCTCCTAAAGTCAATAATCATATCTTTCGTTTTTGTTGTATTCAGCTGCAGGTAGGAATCCTCACACCAGTGAACAAAGTCATCAACTACTGGGCCATGGCCACTCTCACCATCCTGGAGGAGACTGACAATGACTGAGTCATCAGCATACTTTATAATGTGTCTGTTGTCATGTCTGCTCCGACACATGTTTGTGTACAGGATGAAGAGTAGTGGTGACAACACACACCCCTGAGGAGAGCCAGTAGAAGAGCACTTTAGGTCAGACAATGTACCATTGACCCTTACTCTCTGCGTCCTGTTGGTTAAGAAATCCAGAATCCAACCCACCAGATTATTGCTTAAATCAAATTGTTGCAGGAGCCTTTCAACTAAAATATGAGGTTGGATTGTATTAAAGGCAGAAGAAAAGTCCACAAATAAAAGCCTGGCGTGTGTCCCATTAAAATCCAGATGTTTAAAAAGCATGTTAAACAGAGTGACAGTGGCATCCTCCACTCCTCTGTGAGGCCTATAGGCAAACTGCAGAGGATCCAATGCATGTTCAGTCTGCTTTAGGACCTCACATCTGACCAGTTTTTCAAAAATTTTCATTAAAATTGAAGTCAAAGCAACTGGTCTAAAGTCATTTACCGTTTTAGGACAGCTGGATTTTGGAACGGGAACAACCACGGCATCTTTCCAGATCTTAGGCACATGTTGTGTCTGTAAGGACTTATTGAAAATGTAGTGAAATATAGGACTCAGTTCATGTGCACAGGACTTTACCAGGCGTCCACATATATTATCAGGGCCCTGACTTTTGTTCACTTTTACAGCGCGGAACTCCCTTTCAACATCCTGCATCTCAATATTAAAGTGCTGATTGTCTTTGAGTTTCTGTTTCAAATCTTGGATTTCTGTGCTAAAATCAAAGGAGTCAAAACGACCATAAAAACAATTAAGAGCATTAGCCAGCTCTGTGTCTGAACTAAAACCATCTAAAAACACACGATTACTGCGCTCTGTGCTCTGAAGGCCTGCAATTTTTTTCATACTGGCCCAGGCTGAACCAAGTTTATTTGCTGCCATCTTGCTTTCCAATTCTGATTTATAATTCTGTTTTGCTCTTAAAATTTCGGCCTTTAGCTCCTTAGTGGCAACCTGTAGCGCAGAAACAGACCCCTGTTTAAAGGCAAGTGCTTTCCTCTGTAAGCAGGATTTAACTGATTTAGTAACCCATGGTTTGTTGTTGGGATATATTTTGACACGTTTACGTGGAACAAACTTATTTTGACAGTGAGCCATGTATGAGCATGTGAGCTCAGCCAGAGAGTCCAAATCATCCCCGCAGGCCATTATGAACATCTTCCAGTCTGTACAGTCAAAGCATTCCTGGAGGCTGTGCTCTGAATCTTCTGTCCACACATCAATGTCTCTGGTCTCCACCTTGCCTCTTCTGAGAGCAGTTTTATATGTGGGCAGCAAATGAACACAGTTGTGATCTGAGGATCCTAAAGGAGGAAGGGGGAGTGATTTATAGGCCCTCTCTATGGATCCATAGCACAGGTCCAATGTCTTTTTTCGCCTGGTTGGGCAGGAGACATACTGATGAAAGTTTTTAAGTGTCTTCTTTAAAGAAACATGGTTAAAATCCCCAAGAATGAAGTTTGGCGCCTCTGGAGAAATTGACTGCAGCCGCTGCACCACATCAGAGATGGTGCTGGAGGCGGAGTCAGCGTCTGCCCTCGGATGAATGTACACAACTGTGATGAAAAGTTGGGGAAACTCTCGAGGCAAATAAAAGGGGCGAAGCGACACAGACAGCAGCTCCACATGGGGTGTACAGATGCGCTCTCTGACCGTGACAGATGTGCAGTACTGCTTATTAATGTATAAACATACTCCGCCCCCCTGACGTTTCCCAGTTACCTCTTCCTGCCGATCCGAGCGCAGCGGAGCTCCAAAGCCGTCAATCCACAGGTCTGCGTCTCGATCATGCGCAGTAAGCCAAGATTCAGTGAAAGCCATGACGCAGCAGTTCTTAAAATCCTTCTGGTAACGTACGTTGCCTTGAATTTCCTCCACCTTGTTTCTCACAGACTGTGCATTCCCAAAAATGATCGAAGGAAGAGGAATGTTACCAAACTGACGTCTCCTAAGGCGCAATTTCACACCTCCACGTCTTCCACGCTTCCTCCTGCCGCTTCTCTTTTCACCGCTGTGTCCGTCTCTCAAAATAAAGTCCGGCAGCTGAAATCTGGGCGCAATCAGAGACTCTGCACCAGCTGTGTTAAAGCGCAGCAACATGTCCCTGGAATATTGTATTCTGCCCGCTATTCTGCTCGCCATGGAGCCGAACGCGTTTACCTCAGAGACAAAGAGCCACAGCACAGAAAGCAGTAGTGCGAGATATGACAGGAGTGATGGTGCCTTGTCTTCGGCTTCCTGCCGGGGTTTTCCTCCAGTCCACGGAGTCTCTCCCGGAGCGCAGAGATGTCTGCCCTCCTTGCCTTAACTTCAGGATGGTGAGAGTAGCAAGGAAGGAGGTTAATCATGTCCTCAGCGAGGTCCACGTGCCGGCGTACATCGCTGGGAGAGTCATAGAGTCCTGCGGTGAATAGCGTCCCATCTACGTAATCCAGGGCTTCTGCAAGTTCGTAGCCAAGGCGCCGCACGCGGCTCCTGAAAGACGACATAATCCCAGCTCACCAGTACCCAGACAGGGGGAAAAACAACAAGTCCAAATCAGCAAAACTCACGGTCTCTGGCGTCTCAGTCTGGCTGCGACCTACTGTTATGAATGGCTCTCGTGAGCCATTAAGGAAACGCGAGTGGTAACCGATGAGTTTGCGTTTCTTTATTAACAAAGGACTTGAATACACAAATGGCAAAGTAAAGAGCCACGAGGGGCAAAAATACGCACATAACACAAGGTAGAACTCCAACTAGGGTGAAAGGCTAAGGAATGCAGCGAGGAAGGAACCCACGCTGAGTAGTAACACTTACAAGAGGATGAGGAGCAGAAACACCGAGGGAACTGGAGTTGGACGTAGGAACTCCAGTTGTGGAAACACGATGTACGTCTTTCCTTCGTTAGGTCACAGCGAGGAGTCATTCTCAGCTGCTCCCTTAAATGGGGGACAGAAACCAATCAGAAGCGGGGAAGGTAATTAATAATGATAACAGACAGCTGTCCCGGAGCAGCTGGGCTTGACAGCCGGAAGTCTGCCGAGACGCTGTGGAAGCTACGAGCCTCGGAGGTGGCCGTAAGACCAGGCCCGGAATGGAGTGGAGCTGGAGCGAAACTGGACAACCTGAGCGCGGATAAAAATCAGCATTCAGGTCGTAACACCATGATTATGTCAGTGGCTAGCTCCACTAGCTGCAGTTAACCACCACTGATGAGTCAGAGTACCATAAACTAATAATAAACCTAAATAAGCTAAAACAAGACCTAGAATGAGATATACAGTCAAGTGTTGGTAGATAAATTGTTTGGGATCATGGATGTTGGTGGATGAGTTACAGTATGTCAAGGGGAGCCACAAGCGATATCTAAGCTAGGCTACCTCGGCTAGTGTCTGCCATTGAATTACAAGTAATCCCAGTCAAAATGAGCCAGATTGACCCATGGAGAGATTTATGAGCAAGTGTGGCTTAATGAATCAGCTTGGAACTGTAGGATTGTAATGTAGTTATAATATATTAGTATGGCGGTGCCCTAGGCTGGGAGGGGTGATGCCCCGCCTTCGGGGGGTGGCATCTCCTGAGATATATAAGCCTGGAGCAGGAGACATATTGTCTCCTTGCTGTTACTCCCGTACTCGCGGTAGGGTCTCCCCATGTGTACATAGTTCTTGTAATAAACTTTATAAAATGTCACCTCGTCTCCTCACTTATTCGGACACTACATTTGGCGACGAGGACAAACGGAGATGGAGAGGGCTACAACCACGTTACGTCCCTTTTTGGAGGCTCCAGGAGAGCCGCTGGTCCCTTGGGCCAGGTGGTTTGAGGCCTTCCAGAACTGTCTACTCGCGTTGGACCTCGGCGACCTGGACAAATTACGAGCGAAGGCAATTCTGGTCCATAACCTGCGCATGGAGGGCCAGAAAATCCTCAGCACCTTAGGAGGAGGTGGTAGCTTCAACGACGTTGTGAGGCTCATGGCCGGCTACTTCCACGCCCCCGAAAATACCATCATGCGGTGCATCCAGTTCCGACAACGGCTCCACCGACCTGGAGAATCAGCCCAGCAGTTTATGGCAGACCTCTGACAACTGGCAGGTGAGTGCAGGTTTGGGGCCCTAGAGGAGGAGATGGTCCGTTACCAGATGGCCGAGCGCGTGGCCTACTCCTTGGTGAGGGTTTGCCTGCTAACTCATGCTGGTGAGCTAACTTTGCTAGCAGCCATGGAGCTAGCCCAACAGCACGAGACAGCAGAGCGGCGGACAGAAAACCTCGGCTGCGACGACTCTCCGCAGAAGAGCGAGGCACACGGGAAGACCCTGGCCTCGTATTCGGAAGATGGCAGCGATGACGAGTACGAGGGAATTGTCAAGATACGGTCCACCCCGGGGACACCACGGTGCTACGGCTGCGGATCCAACAGGCACCGCTATCGAGCCAGGGAGTGCACAACGAGGGGCAAGCATTGTGGACAGTGCAGTTTGCTCCATCACCTCGCCAGAGTTTGCCGCAATTTTGACAAAGAGGAACAGAGACCGGTGAAATGAACTGTTAAGAAGAAGGCCCCTATGGTGGTCCACACAGTCTTGCCCGACACGGACGGTCACATCGTTTGTGACATTTTGTTGGATGGGACGCCAATACCGCTGTTAGTGGACACTGGGTCAGTGGTCTCCATCCTCAACTTGGCAACTGTAAGTCGGTGTTTTCCCCACTATATAGTGAGTAACACTAATATCACCTGTTATGATTATGGTAGCCACCCACTGGATGTTGTGGGCTCAGTGTGGCTGTCGGTGAGGTACAAAGGGGCCTCCATGTGCGCCAACGAGTTCATGGTGTCGTGGGATGGTAATAACCTAATGGGCTGCGGTTTATTCTATGGGCTCGGTTTCACAATCACCTGCGGTGAAGTGGAGGAGTGGTCAGGTGGTGGTTTATGGGACCGTCCTTTCTACGTGGGAAGTGGCGATGAAGTGTGGGACTTTGGGTGGCCCATTCTGGGTGAAGAGGGACACCGCCAGCACCTTAGTACGCCAAATAGGCGGGGGTCCCGTGCCAGTGTTTGTGGTCCCATGGATGGTGGACCCGAACAAGATGGTTTGACCTCTGCGGTGGCGGAAAGATCCTAAGAGCGTGAGCTACAGGGCTCTGGCGGCCGACAAGTTCCGGCTGCTGAGCCAACAGTGACTGGTGCCACTCCGAGGGCAACAACATCTGGTATCTGGGGTACCTCCAGATGGCACAAACCCTAGCCATGCCGATACCAAAGGTAAGGGACATGACTCTAGTCAACTTGGCGAACCGCTGAGGAGTCATAAGGGAGCCAGATTGCAGCACAGACGACGGAGGAAGCCAGTGAGCGCTCCCCTGGGTGAGGGTGATGACGTGCGCCCTAGGGTCGAGCCTCGGCTTGGTCAGGTGTGCAGTTCCAGGAAACGGACAGCTGGGCAGGATAATCTGCGGGTGGTCCAGTCCAGCGGCGACGGCTACCTGAGTTTGACTGATGGGTCGAGACGGCATCCCAACGAGCTGCGACATCAGAGCACGAAAGGGCATCTATGCAGTCCGTCTCCGGTCACGACAAAACGGAGACGCTCTGGAAGTGAGCCACGTGAACGGACACTCCGGGGGGGCCTTGGGGAGACCCGGGTTGAATGTATGAGGGCTTACGGTGTGTCTGAAAGGTGCATTTATTAGTAGATGTGTTTTGTTTGCAGTAATTATGGCTAATGGGTTCTGAATATATTCACATGTTGAAGTTGTATGGGAATGGGGTTGAAGAGAACCATGTGAGTGATGTGTAACGTGTATAAGTTGGTTCCCACGGACATTTACCCTATTAATGGTACAATTTATGTGACTATTTAGTTTGCTCTGCAGTTATGAAAAAAAAGAAAACAAAGTGTGTTTATAGAATTGTTTTATTACAGATTGACCTGTTTGTGTGCGTGCCCCCTCTTGGTCAGTGTAGCTGTCTACAGTATTTTGATATGTTGTATTTTATTTCTATTTCCAGCACGAGATGCTGTGTTTATTTCCCTGTCTGTGGTGGGGTCTTTATGGCTGTTTACATTATTGTTAGTAATGGGATGCGTCTGCCACTGTAACAGGGTGATTAAGGGATTGAAAGCACAAGACCACTGTTGTTGTGTGACTGTTGTTGAGTGTGAGGTGCAGTAACACCTGGGTGTGAACGATTAGGCTTACTGCCCTATACTGTGAGAATGCTGTTTTGTTTGGGGAGTTCTCTGTATGTACTTTTATGTACCCTGTGAGTTTATGGGATCGGGTACCACCATTGTATATGTCCATATTTGTTATGTGTTTAGCTTAGGAGGGATTAATTTAGTTTGGTGTGTGGCCCATTTTTCTTTCAGGGACTATTTGATTACATAGTGGAGAGTTCCGCTGGGCTAGTATGTTGTGTGAATGTGTAGGCCTATTCTCCTCTGTATTAGTGTATGATTCGGGTGTAAATTATTTGGTGGGGCAATTTGTATGCTTGCATTTTTTCAAGGGGGGGTGTAGGATCATAATGTAGTTATAATATATTAGTATGGCGGTGCCCTAGGCTGGGAGGGGTGATGCTCCTCCTTCGGGGGGTGACGTCACCTGGGATATATAAGCCTGGAGCAGGAGACATATTGTCTCCTTGCTGTTACTCCCGTACTCGCGGTAGGGTCTCCCCACATGTACATAGTTCTTGTAATAAACTTAATAAAACGTCATCTCGCCTCCTCACTTATTTGGACACTACAGGAACACAGATGTCTAAAGGTGTTTGCAGAATATTTAGAATAGCTATAAAAACCACTGTAACTAATACCCCCTTTACACAGGATCATTGACAGATCATTGAGAAATGTGGCCAATTTTTGATCTCTCAGTGATCTCCAGTGATCTCCCCAGTTTCCACAGTCTCCTCAAAGTTTTGAACCAATCTCTTAACGATCTTTGTACTGTGTAAAGGGGCCCTAAGCTAGGCTAGCTCGACTAGCAGCATGATTACAGTGCCAACCCAGCCGGTATATAAAAACTTAAGGCCAGAATAACTCCTGAAAGTGAGATATGTGATCAAGTGTGGGTTAATGAACCAGCTGGGATGATGAATGTGTAGCGGTTGAGTAGAATATAGAGAGAGTAGCCATAAAAACCATGGTTGTACCAGGCTAGCTTTGGAAACTGACATCTACTCCCTCTGAGGTAAATCAGAGTTTTTCCACAGGTGCTCACTCCAGATACCCAAATTTATATGGAAAAGCAGTGAAAAAGTAAAGCTTGTACAACACGTTCCCTTTAACTTACTCCTTTTATTTAAAAAAGAAGAAGAAAGATTCAAATGTTGCCATCCTGCAACTTTATTGTATTTAAAGTGCAACTTAATTTTTTTTTTAAATGTATATTAAGGGACAGACCATCGCTCATATCTGTCCATTCCATTGTAGGGGCCTCCACTGCTTTTATCTAGCTAGATGTCAGGTATCAGATAAGACATGTTTGCTTTATGTTGATTGAGGCTAAATATACACACATATCAAAAGTATATTTGCAAACAATATTTTTTGTCTGTCGTCTATACTTTCTTTTAATAAATGAATCTTGGTTCTGCTCTGTCCTCCAGGGTTCTTCCTGATGCTGCGGTTCTGTTTGCTGGGCAGGATGCGAAAGCAAGGTGGCGGCTCGTCTCTGGGCAGCACCAGCTCCGGATCAACCAGGCAACACATGCTGTCGGCCCAGGAGAAGAGCTACAAAGGCTGAATAAACAGCAGCAAAAACCACGGCTCAGTGTTTCTCCACTTGCTAAAAGGACAGACTGAGGCCTTGTAGAGTCTGTTCAGATGGCACTCATGCAGCTAACACCGTACTTAATGTCACAAACCAACTGGATTGGTCAACACATGCAGACACTCTGAAACGTAAATGGCTCGCCTCATTTATTTTTCACAATATTTACCTATTATCAGCCTGGATTCCCTACCTCAGTCAGCATTTCCTTCATAACTACATCAATATGTAGTAGCTTCTCTAATTCAGTTAGTCAGCATCTGGAAGCCAATCAGTGTTCCCTGAATGGGATTTTCTGTTTCTTCGGGCCCCTTTACACAGACGGAAATCCTTGAGTGACTATTGAGAGATCAAAAATTGACCTGATCTTTTAAAGATCTCCTAACGCTTCAAAAAAAAAAGCTGTTTCTGAGCAAATGTATGGGAGATCTTGGTATGATTTTCATGGCAATCTATAGAGATCACTGTGAGACCAGTCGATATTGCTGAGGGATCATTGAGAGTTTGTTGGGCAACTAAAGAGGTATATACAGTGGATATAAAAAGTCTACACACCCCTGTTCAAATGCCAGATTTTTGTGATGTAAAAAAATGAGACCAAGATAAATCATTTCAAAACTTTTCCCACCATTAATGTGACCTATAACCTGTACAACCCAATTGAAAAACAAACTGAAATCTTTTAAGGGGAAAATGAAAAACTTACAATAACCTGGTTGCATAAATATGCACACCCTTAAACTAATATTTTGTTGCAACACCTTTGGCTTTTATTACAGTACTCAGTCTTTTTGGGTAGGAGTCTTATCAGCATGGCACATCTTGATGTGGCAATATTTGCCCACTCTTCTTTGCAAAAATGCTCCAAATCTGTCAGATTGCGAGGGCATCTCCTGTGCGCAGCCCTCTTCAGATCACCCCACAGATGTTCGATCGGATTCAGGTTTGGACTCTGGCTGGGCCATTCCAAAACCTTAATCTTTCTGCTGAAGCCATTCTTTTGTTGATTTTGATGTGTGCTTTGGGTCACTGTCGTGCTAAAAGATGAAGTTCCTCTTCATCTTCAACTTTCGAGCAGAAGCCTAAAGGTTTTGTGCCAACAATGACTGGTATTTGGAACTGTTCATAATTCCCTCCACCTTGACTAAGGCCCCGGTTCCAGCTGAAGAAAAACAGCCCCAAGGCATGATGCTACCACCACCATGCTTCACTGTATGTATGGTGTTCTTTTGTTGATGAGCAGTGTTGTGTTTGTGACAAATATACCTTTTGGAATTATGGCCAAAAAGTTCAACCTTGGTTTCATCGGACCATAACACATTTTCCCACATGTGTTTGGGAGATTTCAAATGCGTTTTTGCAAAATTTAGCTGGGCTTGGAGGTTTTTCTTCATAAGGCTTCCGTCTTGCCACCCTACCCCATAGCCCAGACATATGAAGAAGACGGGAGATTCTTGTCACATGTACTGAACAGCCAGTACTTGCCAGAAATTCCTGCAGCTCCTTCAATGTTGCTGTCGGCCTCTTGGCAGCCTCCCTAACCAGTTTTCTTCTCATCTTTTCATCAGTTTTGGAGGGACGTCCAGTTCTTGGTAATGTCACTGTTGTGCCATATTTTCTCCACTTGACAATGACTGTCTTCATTGTGTTTGATGGTATATTTAATGCCTTGGAAATTCTTTTGTACCCTTCTCCTGACTGATATCTTTGAACAATGAGATCCCTCTGATGCTTTGGAAGCTCTCTGCAGACCATGACTTGTGCTGTGAGATGTGACTACAAAAATGTCAGGAAAAGCCTACTAGAACAGCTGAACTTTATTTGGGGTTAATCTGAGGCACTTTAAATGGTGGCAGGTGTGTGCTGACTCCCATTTAACATGAGTTTGAATGTGATTGGTTAACTCTGAACACAGCCACATCCCCAGTGATAACAAGGTGTGCATATTTATGCAACCAGCTTGTAGGTTTTTTATTTTTCCCCTTAAAAGATTTCAGTTTGTTTTTCAATTGGATTGTACAGGTTATAGGTCACATTAATGGTGGAAAAGGTTTTGAAATGATTTATCTTGGTCTCATTTTTTTACATCACAAAAAACCTGGCATTTGAACAGGGGTGTGTAGACTTTTTATATCCGCTGTACATTGGTAGGTAGAGATGGCTGAGAGATTAGTGAGTGATCACTGAGCATTCAATGAATGACCAGTAGAGTGCATTGAAAGATCACTGAGAGATCACTGGGAGAGCAATAAGATCATTGAGTGCTCGTTGAGAGTTTGTTAAGAGATCACTTCCCTCTGGTGATCGTTGAGAGATTGTTTTGGAATCAGTCAAAACTTAGAGGACTGTAGAGCTCACTGAAGATCATTGAGAGATCTTGCCACTTGCTGAGAGATCATTGAGAGATCTGGTCATTGTTAATCTTTCAATAATCTCTAAACGCTGCACGGTGGCGCAGTGGTTTAGCACTGTGGCAGCACAGTTTTACCCTCGGCCGGGGGACCGCGGGGATCATGAGATCGTGGGTTCGATCCCAGCCCCCGACCAACAGTGAGCTGTGTGGAGTTTGCATGTTCTCCCCGTGTTGCGTGGGTTTACTCCGGGATTTCTCCGGTTTCCTCCCGCACACCAAAAACATGTAGGTTTAGGGCGCTCGCGCACGCAGCGACCAGCAGTCGGTGGCTTGTCACCAGACTGCAAACCAAGTCTACCTACGGGTACAAATAAGTAACAAAAAAAAAACGATCTGCACCACTGTGTAAAGGCCATATTGGTGGTTTCAAGTGCTAGAACATTTGATCAAAACATTTATTTAAAGTGGAACGTGTTTCATTTTGGTCCCACAAGTCTCTCAGACTTATAGTTCTTGTCTAATTTAACACCTTCAAGGAAATGAAAAAGGGAGAGAGCCAGAGTCAAGTTGAAAATGGACACTTGAATCCTTTATTCTTTGTCTTTAGGCCAGTAGCATATGTAGAAATAAATCCATCACTCAGGAACTCCTAATTCAGGCTCAGAGCCTACTTTTGCTGAAAAGACTAGACTGGCTCTAGTTAGAGAAGGGAAAGAATTTGGGGGGGGGGGGGTCTGAACGTGTATGTGGGGGGATAAAAGTTGAATTATTTCCCTGCGTGGGAGTAAAACATGAGGAAGTTAACTGATTGCTGATTGTAGGCTGCTGTGCTGAGATTTTTAATATACTGTGTTAAAAAACTATATAATATTGAAGCTATCCTTGAAACTTAGATAAGCTTTTATTTTGATTTTTGTACATGTACTCCTTCTTAGAGCTTATTTTTAACATTAAGAGTAGCACTTTAGATGTGAACTTTTACATGCTGAAACTCAGTGAGTTGTCTGTTTTTCTGCTGTGTGTACACGTTGTAAATAATAGCTGAATGATTCATGATAACAGCCTGATGAGTGACTCATGATTGACTTTCACTGTAATAAGTAAGCAGGTCTGCATCATCAGAATGGACCAAAAGTGATTAGTATATCCAAAGTTTTGTTCGTTTGTCAGATGGCAGTCTGCACTCAAATTTTAATGTAAATTAATAATTTATGTTTCTAGAAAATACAATTCTTACATGTTTTTAGACAGGTATTTGCACTTTTCATGTTGTAAAATGAAATCTATTGTCACTCACATGTGTTGTGTATATCTGTGTTATGTGGCTGTATATATTTTTAGTTAAAATTTTTAGTTATTAAACAGCTGGTGACTGTGTGAAGAACTGCACACTCAGCACATTTTGCTGGATTGTTGTTTTCCTGCTGGGTTCACCCTCCCCTCTTATCTGTTTCCTCCCTGGAGGTTTTATGCAGTAATTGTTCTGCTGCTGCTTGTTTTTCCATCAAAAAAATGGCTACAGTGTTCTAAATATGTTTGTTTTTTCCTCCCAAGATCCTGCTTTAAGATCTTCTAGTTGTTTTCATACTTAACGTTTTACTATTGGTTTTCATATAGTCTTTTTTTATTATTTGTTTTCAGTTAACTAGTGTTGAATTTATGTAAACAGTTGCATGTTTTTTGGAAATTTGCACCAGTGGAGAGGAATGTCAGCTGTGTGACCCTCTCACTGTTTCTAAATCAATACTCATATTTTTCCTCCAGTTGTTTCAATTGTATGAAAAGTGGCAACTGATCAAGAAAGCTAGCTCTGTCCTGGGGCAGCGCCTTGACCCAGTGGAGGAGATAGGAGAGAGAAGGATGGTGGCTAAACTGTCATCTCTGCTGGAGTCCGAGTCCGAGTCCCACCCTATGCAGGACATACTGAACGCACTGAAGAGCTCATTTAGCAGCAGACTACATCATCCTAGGTGCGCAACTGAGAGGTTTTGCAGGTCCTTCCTACCTACGGCTGTCAGACTGTATAACCTAAGCAGGGCTGCTCGCAGATATAGCAAAAAAACGTGACGACCTAATAGTATTGAATGCAAAAGACGCAATAGACTTACACAATGGTCCCCTCCAGTATACAACTAGGACAATATCGGTCGCTACGGAGGGTGACAATATGTATGGGTACATATTCATACTATGTAGGATAACTACGCAGACGGTTATGCTGTTTATTCCATCTAGCTACAATGCTCCGCACTGTGTGTTTATATATTTATATGTACATATGTATATTCGCTGCCCTTGTTTTTCTTGTCTTCTTGATTGTTGCTCTGAGTGTTGCTGTCCCTGTGCTATTGCAATCCTGGAATTTCCCCATTGTGGGACTAATAAAGGCTTATCTTAACTGAAAAATCTGCATTTGAAAAGCACATACAGTAGCTGATAATTTGGAATATTCCATCTGACACTGTCATGAACCTGGGTTTGGTGGTCCAAACCCAGTTCTGAACCCGTGGCTATTTTGGCCCGTTTTATTATTTGTTTTCCATCAGGCGCTTCAGGGAGCCCTTTTGGGTCCTCGCTCCCTGACAACTCGGGCACACCTCCTCCTGTCAGTATCACCAGCTGTTTCTTATTGGTGTCGCACATACACACACACCTCATTCACATGCTCAGACACCCTCTCATGCACACCTGATATCAGTTGATCCAGCTCACGCTTTTCCACACCGGCGGTCTCTTCCCTCATTACTATTGTGATTACATAAGGGCTCTTTGAGTGGGAAGAGATCGCCGCAGCATTGCACTCCTTACACAGCAGCGTGTACCTCTGTGTATGCAAGCTATCACTCCCTTCATTACTGCCAGCCTGATGAACCTGTCTTCTCTTACGCTAGACTGTTGTGGTTAGCTAGTGTAAGCAGCTGTTTCTGCTTATCCTTCATCCTCCAGACAGCACAGACCACCTTGGATCGCCTCAGCCCGTAAGTTATGTCTGCCTTTCTCCCTTTGCTGACAGATACGCTGCGGCACTAGGCATTCCCTCTCCCTGGACTGCTGAGCGTCCGGAGAGCGTCCCTGTTTGTCTGGTAGCCTATATTGCAATCATTTCAATTCTCTGTTCAAGTTGTGACTGTTTGCTGGATTTATTATTTGGGGTTTATGTCACTAAAGCGCACAAATCTACTCCTGCTCGTGGGTTTTCATTCTGCCTTCTGTGCGCTGCGTAATGGCACACGAGGGATCATAACAGACACAGTCCTATTAGGGGAAATCTGTGAATATTTAACTGCAGTATAAAATGGGGTTATCTTCTTTTAGATCACTCACCTATATTTGTCAGAATTATGCATCCAAGTGTAGTAATACGACTGCCTGATTTACAGATTGCATTCACCTCTGAAAAGAAAATGTGGCTGTTTGTGTGCTGCTGCTGCTCATATGTGATGGCACATACTGTCCATCCACCCCTGTGCCCCACACTTCTAGCAGAGCTGTTCTAATTACTTTCTTTCCTTTACAAATCAGCAATGTCCTGGCACACAGTCAAAACAACATATAGTGCTGTGAAAAAACATTTGCCCCTGACCTGATTTCTTATATTTTTACATATTTCTCACACTTAAATGTTTCAGATCATCAACCAAATTTTAATATTAGACAACGATAACCCAAGTAAACACAAAATGCAGTTTTTAAATGATGATTTCATTTATTAAGAGGAAAAAGCTATCTAAACCTACGTGGCCCTGTGTAAAAAAAAAAAAAAAAAAAAAAAAAAAAGTAATTGTCTACATTGCTGTTGAAGATTTGTGGCCCACTCGTCTTTGCAGAATTGTTTTAATTCAGTCACATTGGAGGGCCTGAGCATGAGGTCAGAAACTGATAACCGGACAGTCTCCTTCAGGATTTTCTGGTAAAGAGAAGACTTCATGGTTCCATCAATTACAGCAAATCGTCCAGGTCCTGAAGCATCCCCAGACCATTACAGTACCACCGCCATGTTTTACCGTTGGTATGATATTCTTTTTATGAAATGCTATGTTAGGTTTGCACCAGAAGTAGTGGGACACACGCCCAGGGCCACCTTAACTTGCCGTAAGCCCCTGGGGCTGAGAGGTTTTGTAGCCCCCCCCCCCCCCCCCCCCGCTCCTCCCAGCAGAATCTCAGTTTAAAAATGATACAATGCAAAAAAACACAACTATAGCGCAAAAACTCAAGGTAGTGGCTATGGATACGGAAGCTGTATCACTATACAAAAATTTCTATTGGTATGAAAGAGTTGACAATCTGACAAAACCCTTTCAGATCAATTCCAAGCCAGCTGCTGCTGTGGCTTAGATACAGTGGTGTGAAAAAGTGTTTGCCCCCTTCCAGATTTCTAATTTTTTTTGTATGTTTGTCACACTTAAATGTTTCAGCTCATCAAACAAATTCAAATATTAGACAAAGATAACACAAGTAAACACAAAATGCAGTTTTTAAATGAAGGTGTTTATTGTTAAGGGTAAAAAAAAATCCAAACCTACATGGCCCTGTGTGAAAAAGTGATTGCCCCCCTGTTAAAACATAAATTAACTGTGGTTTATCACATCTTTGGAAAGCTGAGTTCAATTTCTCTAGTCACACCCAGGCCTGATTACTGCTATACCTGTTCTCAATCAAGAAATCACTTCAATAGGATCTGCCTGACATATGGCCCTTTTCCACTAGTACCCACTCAGCCCTACTCACTTCGACTTGGCTTTACTCTATTTGGTTCGCTTCCGTTTCCAATGCAGCTGGGTATGCCTGGGGTGGGTGGGATTTTTTTACAGCAAGGCGGCGCCACACTCCCGTGATGTAAAGCACACGACCCAAGCAAAACATAACATGGCAGCTGTATAAGGCGACTCCTTGGTCTCTGGCTTCTTGTCACCGTAAAGGCCAAAAAGGACAGCCAGACAAGGGTGCGAGACGAAACACTCTGGAAAAGTACTGGAGCATCAGGGAAGCGATAGAGCCAAAGATGTGAGGATACAAACTAGATCACATATGACAGTAAGCTAATGATTGCTAATGCTAGTTTCCTTTAAGTACGTTGTACTACATTGTAATGTCTGCAAGTTATCGCTATTAGGTACTAAAATATGTATGCTGTGTGTGTGTTTCAGATGGCTCTGTTGTGGGAAAATTACCGCTTCAAACCGTCGGTCTGGGCGTTCAACACAGCCTCTCACTGATGTCACCCCAGCTTCACAAACGATCAGTGGTTATAGAACTTAAGAATGTCTGTAGAAACGTTTAGCTTCCTGTGCAACAAATTGCTCTGATCTGCATGAAAATCATGGACAGACTGTTGAGACATCATGTCATGTACCTGTTCCAGCAGCACTGAGTCTGTGGTGGTGCCGCTCACACTGGTCCCAGTTCAGCAGAGCTTCATCCTGCATCTCTGTAAATAGTGACGTAAGGTCCGGTTTTGGGTGGATCGTTTTCCTCTTGCCTAGACGAAAGAGAGAAATGGGTGGTGGTTAATTAAAGTAAGTTTAAAACATATTTGGGAAATACATTTGTTGCTAAAAGCCAGTGGTGGAATGTGACAAAGTGCTTCATTGTTGTATTCAACCACAATTTTCATGTAGCTGCGCTTCAGTAAAGTAGGTTTTACAAGGGCTGGGTTACATTTAAAATCAATTGTTTTTACTGTGGCCTCAGCAATCAGAATAAATTAATACATTCAGTTGAATGGAATATAGTACTTTAACTGAGGGTGTGCATCACCAAGTGTGGAGTCACCCAGTCAAAATATGGAATTTTTATCAATAAAAGTTTAGCCACCGCTGTCTCTTCTTGCCATGGCTTCAAGTGTGGGCGGTGTTTTGTTCTTGTATTGCTAAAATGTAAAAGGATGCACTACAATGGGTCTCAAATATTTGTCATTTGTCCTGCTATTACTGTATAATACTGCATGAGTTTATTGGCGATAGACTATAAACTACACATATAAACTAAATTATATTGGTGACTGAACAACTCCCATTCCCCAAAGTGCAACATACAGTTATGAATATAACTCACAAAGGGTCACACAAGTGATCTGACAAAAAAATAAATACATTAACAAGTGGTTTATTTTACAATTGATGTGCCATTCATTTTCAGTTATTCTGTAATTAATATTCACACAATCAAATAAATCTTAGTTCAGTCCCTTTTATATTAAGTGGAAATTGTGCTACTTTAGTTTTGGCACTTTACCTATAAAAGCAAAGGATTTCAGTACTTTCCACAGTGGCGACGTCCGTTGTGGGGTGGCTGCTTTTCCGTTCCTCTTGCCTAGACCAAAGATAGAAATGGATGGTGGTTAGTTCAAGCAAGTTCAAAACATGTACAGGTACATCTCAAAAAATTAGAATATCATGAAAAAGTTCAATATTTTTTGTCACTCATTTCAGAAAGTGAAACCCATATATAGACTCATTACACGGACAGTGATATATTGCAAGTGTTTATTTTAATTTTAATGATTATGGCTTAAAGCCCATGTTAACCAACATTTCCACGGCCAACATTTCCATCTAAAAACTATTTTTTAAAATTAATTTTATCCATCCATCCATCCATCTTCTTCTGCTTAATCCTTTTCGGGTCACGGGGGGGGGGGGGTGGTGCTGGAGCCTATCCCAGCATCTTTGGGCAAAAGGCAGGGTACAACCTGGACAGATCGCCAGTCCATCGCAGGGCCAACACAGAGAGACAGACAACCATTCACTCTCACAGTCATACCTAAGGACAATTTAGAATCCCCAATTGATGCCAGTTAACCTAACCTGCGTGTTTTTGGCATGTTGGAGGAAACCCGGAGGAAACCCACGCAGACACGGGGAGAACATGCAAACTTCACACAGATCACTGTTGGTCAGGGGCTGGGATCGAACCCATGATCCCCCAACCAAGGGTGAGTTGCTGTGCTGCCGCAGTGCTAAATTAATTTTATGTAATATTCTAATTTTTTGAGAAACTGAATTTGGGGTTTTCAGGGGCTGTAAGCCATAATCATCAAAATTAAAATAAATAAACACTTGAAATATATCAGTGTGTTATGAATCTACAGTATATAATACATGGATTTCACTTTCTGAAATGAGTGACAAAATATTTAACTTTTTCATGATATTCTCATTTTTTTAGATGTACCTGTATTAGGGAAATACACTTGTGAAAGTCAGTGGTGGGATGTGACAAAAATGCTTCGTTTCCCTGACAAGTGAGCACAACAGGATCCATTCTGTACATGTACAAGTACATTTTCAATCCAGGGATTTATGGTGGAACAGAAACAGCACAACAACACTGTTCCAACACTGTTTTTGGTAAATCCACAGAATAGGTATGTGGGTCTATTATGAGGCTTTAGAAAATTATATGAATCATTTTATAAATCACTTTATAAATGACTGGCTTGACAATGCACTGGAATATGTTGAGATTTTGGATCCTGGGGTCCTCTTGACCTGTATCCACAATATAAACACAACATGCTGAGGGCGGCTAACCCCTGGCATGTGGAAACACATTCTAGAAAGAAATTACACACAACTTAATGCACAGCACCAAAGTGCAACACGTACACAAACCAGGACTTTAACCAGGATTAACATATTTCATCGTTTTGCTCTCACAATTGAATACTTCGGACAAAACAAGTGCGAATCAGCAGAGTTGGCTACTAGCTAGCTAGCTACTAGCTAACACTCGTTAGCCAGCACAGGACGACGTTGTATTGCTCAAAAAAGGTGAGCTTACCACCAACAGGATAAATAAGCGAAAAGATGCACAATATCACAAATCACTCAACATCACTGGTTCTCTCACTTTCATCTTCAGCTTGTCCGTAGTCCGGTTCTATGCTGGGCTGCCATCTGTTTCGGTGCGGGTCGCTCTGGATACTATCTGCCACCAAGTAAAGAAAACTCCGCACCTCTTCGTTGGACCATGGTGTAGATTTCCACAAAACCTGCAACGCCATCTCTATTAATATCGTGTTTACTCGGTGACCGAGTTTACTCCATGAACTTTTGCAAATGGCGGTTTGGAGATTCTTCAGAAGACGGACGCTTTCATGACGTTACGCCCTGACCAATCAGTGGCCTGAAGTCTGTTGATGTCACATTTTTAGCCTGACTTAGCACAGCTGTACCCTGGCCTTGAGTCGGTTCTAAAAAAGTACCTGGTACCAGGTACTAATGGAAAAGGCTAGAAACCGAGCCGAGTAGGGCCGAGTGGGTACTAGTGGAAAAAAGCCAAAAGTGAAGTAGACCAAAAGATCCTCAAAAGCTAGACATCATGCTGCGATCCAAAGAAATTCAGGAACAAATGAGAAACCATTGACATCCATCAGTCTGGAAAAGGTTATAAAGCCATTTCTAAAGCTTTGGGACTCCAGCAAACCACAGTGACAGCCATTATCCACAAATGGCAAAAACATGGTGTTATGAAGGGATTTCATAACAGGAACGGCATGATGGCATAGCCAGCCGGTGATGTCATCACACCGATCTATATAGGGGAGAGTCGGCCATCTCATGGCCTCTTTGCTACAGCTCGTCCTCAGGGGTATCTCAGGGAACTGAGTGTTCAGGTGTGCAGTGTATTTTATAAATGTTATGCAATAAAGTTCAAGTTCAAGCACAGCATTCTCGTCCGTCTTCATTCCAGGTTTGTGAACACAACATTTGGCGATGAGAATTTACGAACCATGGAAGTGTGCCTAACACCACTGAGGCCTTTCCTGGAGTCCCCAGGCGAACCGGACGTCCCGTAGCCACATTGGCTGGACGCGTTCGAAACCTACGTTGCAGCATTGGACCTGGGAAAGTTGGATCAAGTAAGGAAGTGGGCATTACTTGTCCACAACCTGGGCACAGAAGGTCAGACAGCATTGCCAACTTGGTGACTTCTCACTAAATCTGGTGACTTTTCAGACCTTCTTGGTGACTTTTTTGTCAAAAGCGACTAGCAACAAATCTAGCGATTTTTTTTCTGGTGTTATCAGAGATTTTTCTGGTGTTTTGTAGACTCTGATGTGCCCGAATCAGAAGGTTGTAGTTTCCATAGACACATCTAAAATAAAACCTATCTGTACTGTGAGACTACAAAACTACAACTCCCAGAAGCACTATCTGCACATAGTGTGTGCTCATTGGTCCACTGTCACCTGGACCTGTGTCCTGTCCTGTCCCAGTTCACACTGCAACCTAGTGGGAAGAAATGCTGTGTCCGAGCGGTGAGTAGCCCCCAACATCACCTCCTACCTCTGTGGTTAAACATGAGTATTTTTAGAGCAAGAAGATCACGTTTAATGTTCACAGTTGTGCAAATGTAAGTTTTCTTACCACACAGAGAAAAAGTGACTGTGATTTGTTGCTGTAAAGAACAAATTAAGCTTCTTCTAAGGTGAACTTTCATTTAATGTATCTGTGCTTTGTATTTTATTTTATCTTATTCATTTACATGCTGTTGTGATATGCAGCTACTTCATGGAAGCAAATCCTCTAAATATGTATTTTTAATGGGCTGGTCCAGGTATATCAAACATATGGCCCATGGGCCAAAAACAGCCCACCAGGGGGTCCAAAATTTTCTCTGTGAATTTATAGCTTTGTTTCTAGTAAATTTTTGACTTTTTAAATGGCGTTCACTTATATAGCGCTTTTTCTCATCTCTGGATGACCAAAGCGCTTTACAGATCCTGCTATCCACCCATTCACGCACACATTCACACACATGTTCACACACATGCAGACCGCAGACAGTGGGAATCGAACCCATGACCCTCTGATCAGTAGTTGGTCACACTACACCTGCGCCACAGCCGCCCCCTACTGATTACTGATTAGAATAGTGTCACAAACTGGGGCTGGGATTTCTGCCAGACCCAGTCTTGTGGCTTCTTCAGTGTATTTATTTGTCTCTTGTATCATTATGCTCCTCTTAGATTCTGCCTTTTATTTTTTCCAGTTGTGTTCCTGTTATTTTTGGCCATGTCTTGTTTTTGTAATGGTTTTTGGGTTCATGTTTATTTGTATTCGGTTTCAGTCTGCAGTGATTATGTTATTCTTTGTTTGCATGTTATGGTGCCTTCTCTGGGTTGACAGCTGTCAGGCGAACCCTTTCAGGGTTTTTGCTCTGCAGGGG
Source organism: Pholidichthys leucotaenia (assembly GCA_020510985.1). Taxonomy (NCBI): domain Eukaryota; kingdom Metazoa; phylum Chordata; class Actinopteri; order Cichliformes; family Pholidichthyidae; genus Pholidichthys; species Pholidichthys leucotaenia. Next base: position 389,099,973 of record CM035837.1, on the reverse strand, counting down.
GCATCGCCTGTCAAGTTGTCAATCCAGCTGCTCCTCCCTCACTTATCCAGCTGATTCTAATCATCACTGTTTTCTCCTTGCCTGTTCATGCGAGCCCACACCGGAGTTCATTTATGTTAATCACTTCTCCTTGTATTTAAACTCTGCCATTACTCTTGTTCATTGTTTCTTTGTTGGATTTGCGTCCTGTATTCTCCTGTTTCTACAATCGTATGTGCTGCTTATTCCCTCCGGAGCTTCCCCGCTCCGAGGCACATTTTGTAAGTTTTCCCTTGTTTGACATCTTTGTATTTTGGGGCACATTTTTGTCTGTGAAATTTCTTTGTTTAATAAATGCACGAACACTATCCAGCACTTGGGCTGTCTCTCTCCGCCTCGTACAGGCGCACATGACAAATAGTTTGTGTAAATTTGAGACTTTTTTTCTCTGTAAGAAAAGACTTTTTTCTCATCAGTTTTCTTTTTCTTCCTTTTTCTAATGAGAACAAGGGGCCCTTGATTTCAAGGGCCAAGGGGTAGGCAAAGGGGAAAGGAAAAACATTAGAATTGGGACAGATCACAAATCTACCTGTACTTCACGCTCACATTGCAAATATTTTTCTCGATTGTTTTACAGTATTTACTGCTGTTAATAACTACTGTCACAATCTGAGCACGGGGGGATTGTGCCGTGCTCTGTCTCTTTGCCTTCCTTTCCATATTTGTATAGTGTTGTATTTTTTTAATTTTATCCCTGTTATGTTATCCTTGGTTAGTTTTCACATAATCTGTTTTGTTTCTTAGCATGACTTATTTTCCTGTTTACGTTCATTGTAGTTTTGTTATTTACATATTTGGGTTTACTTGTCTTTATTTGTTATCACATTGTATTCGTTTCTTGCCGGTTTTCTTCTCTTTCTCTCGCCGGGGTTTCAGCTGTCAGAGGCACTTCCAGGTTTTTTCCAGGCTGTGGGCAGTGCCCCTGTCAAGCTGTCAGCCCCGTCTCCTCTTCTCATGACTCACAGCTGATTGTCACCACCCTCTCCTCCAGCCTACTCATGTGATTCACACCTGTTACCATTTGTGTGTATTTGTTTTTGGCCCTATTTAAGGGTGATTATTTCGTTCCTGTATTGGTGGAGTCTGTAGTATCGTCTGCAGTCTGAACCCTTTCCCCTTTCAGACATTTATTATCTTCGCGAATCCTGTTTTCTCCGTTGCTGCCTTTATTTGTAAGTTTTTGCTTTGTTCTCTGTATTTTTGGTTGTGCACAGTTTGGACTTTTGTGTTTTTCTAATAAATACCACAAACTGCAGTTCAGCGCCTGGGTTTCGCCTCCCTGCCGTTCGGGCAATTCATGACAGAAGACTCCAGCCAGTTAGAGATCCAGCTGCTGCAGTTTGTGGTTCTTTTGTTTCATTCACCTGTGGTTTGGCAGTGGACGTGGCCAAAAAGAGACCCAGGCAATTAAACATACCAGCGGCAGCGTGGGTTTGCCCTTTTCCTACTTCTCCCCAGTTTTTGTTTTTTACCTGGGGTTTTACCATGTCTGCTACCCTGGATTTTTCAACTCTGGTACTGAGCAAGGAGGAGTGTGTGGCGGCGATGCTCATCGCCAGTCTTGCCTTGGGGGCTGGAGCCTACCCCTCTCCTGGGGAGGCTTGGAGGTTTGTGGACGGTGCAGCCCAGGTGCTTGAGACCCATCCCAGTAACTGGAGCTACCTGGGCCTCACAGTTTTCCTTGCCTCGATGGTCGATGCCCATTGTAAACTCTGTGGGCAGGTGGGGAACTGCCCTTCGGCGCCACCAGAGTTCAAGAAGAAGCGCACCCGGGGAGAAAGACTTGATCGTCCCGTCCAGAACCCAAGCCTTCATCCATCCACCAAACGACCCCCAGAGGTCCCGGAAGGATTCCGTCCGGCCCCGACACAGCATCCCCGCCTTCTCCTCCTGAACAGTGACCCACACCATTGGTTGAGGAACTGGAGAAGTGCAGGCGGGTCCAATTAGCGGAGATAGAGTTCCTAGTAGAATAAAAGCCATGGCTCCTCCCAGAGTTTGCCCAGGAGCTGGAGGAGGTCTCACCAGGGTCCCGGAGTTTGAGCCGATGAGTGAGCATCCCCTGACTCCAGGTCCTCTCCCACCTCGCCATGAGCCGACATCTCCGCCTCCCGCTTCCTGCCGTCGCCCAGGGAGATCCCGGCGGAGGAACACCTCCACCTCTCAGGCAGCAGTTCCCGTGTCGAGTCAGACAACCCCCGCAGCAGCTCCCTCACCGGCTGTCCCGTCAGCCTCATCCTTCTCTTTGGCTGCTGCGACTCTCGTCTCCTTGACGTGTCCTCCTGCTGTTGAGGGTCCTGCAGCTTCTTGCCTGGCTCCACCCATCGCTGTGTCTGCAGGGGTGGCTCCTCCACGTTCCTCTGAGGGGCCCAATACTGCTGAAGTCAGAGAGGGCTGATTCCCAACCAGCTGCAGCAGAAGACATCACACCCCAGGAGTTCAGGCAAGTGGTTTTTCACTCTCATTCACTTAAGCATAAATTGTCTTGCCTGGTTCCTGGTGGCAAGACTCAGATTATGCAGTCCTCTGAGTCCTCACCATCTGCTGCAGCTGTAGACTGTTCACCTGCTCTCTCCATGCCTCCTCCTTTTCCTCTTGAGTGTCCACTGGCCCCAGGACTGATCAGTCGGACGATGGAGGAGCCTGCGGCCCTGGAGGACCTGGTTCCAGCCCTGCAATCACAGTCTGGATGGAGAGAGAGCGCTGTGACTGAGCTGAAGCCTGTGCCTATGTTGGAGCATCCTCTGGCCTCAGCAGAGCAGGATCCAGTGCCAGCGGGGAACCGATCTCCTGTATCCACTCTGGACGAGCTACCTGGGGGGGTTGCTTCACTTAGGGGTCCCGGGACTGCATCTACCACCATGCCTGCTGCAGGGGCCACCACAGCAGAATTGAAGCTGGACTTCCAGAGGGCCGGGCCCCCAGACGTCATCACCTGGATCAACAGAGTCCTGGACAGGGGTGGAGCTTGAGCCCAGACAAGTGCTCTTCTTTGTTTCCTCAGTCTCTCTTTTGGAGAGACATTGCCTGGCTCTTGGTGAGAGAGTCAAGTGCAGCCGTCAGCTGCACCTGAGCTCACCTCGCTGTGCTCCACTGCTGCCGGTGACCCTTACCCTGTTTCTCTGCCTCTCCTGTCTGAGCCTTTCCCCAGGGTCACCGAGGTTCGTCTAACTGCGCTAGAGGTCTCCGTGGGTCCAGCCTCACCACCTGAAATCTCTGTGTGTCCAGCCCTCCCGTCAAGGTCATCACAGGTGCTCTGTTCCGTCCCGGGGCCCCCGTGGGTGCTGCTCCCCCTCCAGATGAGGTCTTCGTGGGTGCTCTGTTCCAGCCCAGGGCCTCCGAGGGTGCTGCTTCCCAGCTAACTGAGGTCGGTGTAGGTGCTCTGTCCCAACCCGGGACCTCCGTGGGTACAGCTCTTCCTCCGGTTGGGGTCTTCGCAGGTGCTCCATTCCAGCTCGGGGCCTCTGAGGGTGCTGCTTCCCCATCAGTTGAGGTCATCACGGGTGCTCCGTCCCAGCCCGGGGCCTCAGTGGGTGCAGCTTTGGCCCAGTCCGGGTCCACCATGGGTGCAGCTTTGGCCCAGTCCGGGTCCATCGTGGGTGCAGCTTTGGCCCAGTCCAGATCCACTGTGGGTGCAGCTTTGCTCCAGCCCAGAGCTTCCGTGGGTGCAGCCTTGCTCCAGCCCGGAGCATCCCCGGGTGCTGCTTTGCTCCAGCCTGGAGCCGCCGCGAGTGCTGCAATTTCCCAGTCCGGGACCACTGAGGATGCTACAGGCCAATCCGAGGGCATCGTGGTCCTCTCACCTCTGCCAGACGCCGTCGTGGTCCCATCTCCTCTGCCTGAGGCCGTTGTGGTTCCCTCTCTTCTGCCCAAGGCCGTTGTGGTTCCCTCTCTTCTGCCCGAGGCTGTTGTGGTTCCCTCTCCTCTGCCCGAGGCCGTCGTGGTTCCCGCTCCTCCACCTGATGTTGTCATGGTTCCCCCTACTCTTCCATCCTCCTCATAGCTGGTTGTCCCAGTTAGGCGGCCGCCCCCTGGACCACCTTTTCTGTTTTGGTGGTTAAAGAACTCTGGCAGACCACCTGACAGACTGTGCCACTGGGTTGGGTGGCCCACACTCTCTGGCAGGCCGCGTGACTCTTACCATCACACCGTCTGCCAGGTCTGGGACTTTAGCCGGCCACCTTAACTGTCCAGCTCTCCGGTCCAGGGGGCCTAGGTGCCTGGTCCTGCCTGGTGTGGATCCTAAGCAGGGTTTTTTGTTTATTTTTCTTTGTTCCCTCCTAGCCTGGGTTTTGCTGAGGTGTGAGTCATGAGAGTTCTTCTTATTTTCTCTGGGTTTTTTTTTTTTTTTTTTTTTCCGGTCCTTCCGTGCCTGGGTCCCCCTCCTCCCGCCCAGGATGGGGTTGTTTTCTTGTTTTTGGTGGGGTGGGTTCTTTGTGTGGGTGGGTCCTTTTCGATGTTGTCCGGGGTGTCTGGTACCCACCCCATGAGGAAGGGGCTCTGTCATGATCTGTGCACAGGGGGATTCCGCCGTGCTCTGTCTCTTTGCCTTTCTTTCCATATTTGCATAGTGTTGTATTTTTTGAGTTCTATCCCTGTTATGTTATCCTCGTTTGGTTTCCACATATTCTGTTTTGTTTCTTAGCATGGCTTATTTTCCTGTTTATGTTCATTATAGTTTTGTTATTTACATATTTGGGTGTACTTGTCTTTATTTGTTATCACATTGTATTCGTTTCTTGCCGGTTTTCTTCTCTTTCTTTCTCTCTACGGGGTTTCAGCTGTCAGAGGCACTTCCGGGTTTTTTCCTGGCTGTGGGCAGTGCCCCTGTCAAGCTGTCAGCCCCGTCTCCTCTTCTCATGACTCACAGCTGATTGTCATTACCCTCTCCACCAGCCTGCTCATGGGACTCACACCTGTTACCGTTTGTGTTTATTTGCATCTGACCCTATTTAAGGGCGGTTATTTCGTTCCTGTATTGGTGGAGTCTGTAGTATCGTCTGCATCTGAACCCTTTCCCCATTCAGAAGTTTATTATCTTTGCAAATCCTTTTTTCTCCATTGTTGCCTTTGTTCTGCGCTTTTGCTTTGTGCTCTGTTTGTATTTTTGATTGTGCACAGTTTGGACTTTTGTGTTTTTCTAATAAATACCACAAACTGCAGTTCAGCGTCTGGGTCTCTCCTCCCTGCCATTCAGGCAATTCATGACAACTACTTAAACAAACAGTTTTTTCCTGCTATTTTTATGTATATATAAGGGTCATTGCATTTAAAAAGGTTGTACATTTAATTCAACTACATTTTAGCATGTGATAATCAAATTTGATCATATTAAACATAATTTTCCATCGACAAAATTGTGGCTAGTGAAAAGGCTGAGTGGCTAGTAACTTTGGAAAATCACTAGCCACAGTGGCTGGTGAGCAAAAAAGTTAATGTCAAGCCCTGCTGATGTGAAAGCACTATAGGTCTGCAGGTACTATCCTCAACAAACAGCGGGTGCTACCGTGAGCCTCTCCCCATCCCAAAGCACTCACAAGCGGTCAGTCTCACAGTAGCCTCGTGCACCAGTTAGCTGCAGTCAGAGAGGAGACCCACGCCCATGCCACTCATGTACAGAATGCAAATTAATTGTACATGCACACACACCCCCACCAATCAATGTAAATGTTTCTTCATTGTCGGTGTCACACTAATAAACTAGAAACGCACTCATAGAGCGCATACCTCCGCCAAGGCTCCTTCCGTTTCTCATGGATCACCTCCAAAATGTAATGGGCTTGTGTGTAGGCCTATCGCCACTTGTGATAAAAATTGCATCCAAGTCTGTCCATTAGTTTTGGAGTTTTGTGGCTGACACACTGTGAGAAGAGCCTTGGCTGAGGTATGCATTCCCAGATCATCCCCAAAATGTAATGGGTTCCTCTCTAGGCCAAGAACCACCTCTGGTGGAACAGACAGACAAACAGACAAATGCCAGTAAAAGCATTACCTCCTTGGCGGAGGTAATAAACTCAAGTGTTGCTGTTGTGTCCATCTCCTCCATCTCCAAACTCCCAGGCTGCGGGCGTTGCAATTCATCGCACAACCGAGTACAACCCACAGGCCAATGGGTTATGCAAGCGTTTTCATAGATCACTGAAAGCAGTATTCAGGGGTTCACTGACGGATGCAAATTGGGTAGACAGGTTGGCATGGGTTTTATTGGGGGTGCGCTCCGCGCCAGAAGAGGATTTGGAAGCTTCCCCGGCAGAGAGCTCATTTTTGCGCAGCCCCTATGGCTGCCCGGGGAATTTCTGCCAAATAATCCCGCGTGGGTCAGCTGCCCGTCTCAGCTTTTGCAGCGTAGTGGAAACACAGGCACGCTGCCGGGCCCGGCCCACCACTGTTTTCCGCGTGCTTTTGTGCCTAAAACTTTGAAGAACGCGGAGTTCATGTTCGTCAGACACGACGACCAGCGCCCTCCATTGTGCCTGCAGACATGTTGAAAATGGCCCTATCTCACAATGTTAAAGAATCTTTAAAAAATTCCTGGATCCAGACGGTGATCCAGATCATCCCCAAAATTTAATCAGTTCTTCTTTGTACCATTTCCAACAACACCTGAAAGTTTCATCAAAATCCGTCCAAAACTTTTTGAGTTATCTTGCTAACCAACAGACAGACAGACAAACAAACGCGGGCAAAAACATTACCTCCTGCGGCCTGCGGCCTGGTGGAGGTAATCACTGCATTTGACTAACAGCCTCAGTCACATACTCACTTTGTCCACTGTGTGTGTGTTTGTCTCTGTGACATAAGCTAAACATCTAGCAGCTAGGTGAACTGTATAATCAGAGGAGTTATTGTTTAATTTGACCTTGTTGGATTTTTTCCCCTTTGTTATATTATTCTGTTTCTTTTTAATCTTTACTTTTAATCTATCCGAAATAAAGATTCATTCATTCATTCATTATTCTTCTGTCCTACAGTGCCTATTACAATTATATGTAAATTACCAATTATGCAAATTAGGAAATGATGTCATTTAGTGACTTCTAGCGAGTTTTAGGACAGCCAATAGCTACTTTCCTTACTGAGAAGTTGGCAATAGTGAGGTCAGAGGATTTTTCACACGCTTGGCCAGACAAACTTGTATGTAGATGTTGTGGAGCTACTTGCTAACTACTTTGCTACACCGGACAACATGCTGGCATGACAAATTCGATTCTGCTAGAGGCGACAGGGAATTGGTGAGTCCACCCAGCAATTCATAGCCAATTTAAGACATCTGGCTAACATGTACCCCTTTGGACTGTTAGGACAAGATGGTGAGGGACCAGTTGGCTGAGCACATGAGTTACCCGAGGCTAAGGGCTAAGATTCTAACGGCGCCAAATGACATGATGCTAGCTAGCATGATAGAGCTAGTATTCCAGCTTGAGTCAGCAAAGAAGTTAGTATCAGAGCTAGGTGTGTGCCAACAGAGGCTGCCAGGACAGACGACGTTAGCCAATGCGGTGGGCACAGAGGATTATGAAGACACGGTAGATGAGTACGAGGGGAATGCCATTAACCGAAGGACCACTCCAAGAAGCCCCGCGTGTGGTAACTGTGGCTCCCCGATGCAACATGAGAGAGTACATTTTTGTCCAGCAAGAGGACAACGTTGTAACAAGTGTAGACGTTATAACCATTTCGCCAAAGTGTGCCAGTCACCAGTGCCGTGGAGCCCGTCAAGTAAGCAAAGCTGCCCGCCAATGACCACCATCCATGCGGTTAGCCCTGAAATCAACGCTTATGCATACATCATGGTTGAATTAGACGGTGTGGCTGTACCGCTGCTACTCGACACTGCGGCGGTTAGGTTGATGTTAAACTGGACCACGGTGAAGAAATTTTTCCCCCACCAAAAAATAAGAAAGAACCCAGCAGAGCTGTATGGATACAGCGGTCATAGATTCAGTCATGTAGGGAGAGTCGAGCTAAGGGTCTACTACAAGTCGAAGATTGTGTATGACTTCATGTTCCAAGTGTCTACGCATGGTGACAATATTATGGGATGTGACCTCTTCTACAGACTGGGCTTCACTATCTATGACAGCACCGGGTTCTCTTGGTCCAGTTATGGCAACTGCGACACGACGAATATGTACAATGATGATGTGGTGTGGGAGTATACAGGGCGACACCTACACCAAAACCACCATCCCATGCGCACAGGAGGAGAGCTGCCCGGGAAGGGGGCAGCAGCAGGACTCGCCTCAGATCCTCTCCCACCCGGGGGCTGCTGTAGAATTGCAGGAGAGGGAGCCCGTGCCCCCAGAGAACCTCGGGGCACAACAACCGGGCACAGACACTATCTATGACACGGCACAACAAAGCACATCAAACAGGAGAGAGGAGGAACCGGACTGCTTCAGTACCCACGCTCAGTGTCAGTCTACGGGGGTTATGACTGAGCCGACGGATGAGGAGTCCGCAACAGCGAATGACGTGGGAGAGATGCCAGACACCTTCCATACCCACGACCAGCTTCAGACTATGGAAACAACAATGGTGAAGTCAGGTGAAAGGTCCATGACGAACACAGTAATGACAGAACTGTTACGGCACAATGGAGATCCCAAAACAGATGAGCATGCAGCACCACCGCAATCACAGTGGTGTATGAGGCGGCAAGGCGCCACTCAAAGTCATGGACTGGGTTCGAGTCCGCACCAGCGAGAGACCAGGACAGCAGCTTACCAAGTCATAACCGACGGGACAGCGGACACCGCTGAGGATCGTGGCAAAACTGGGATCAATGTGCTTTCAATTGACAGATGGTTTGGTTTGGCACGCAAACCAACTCCGGCATGTCCAGGTGGCTGCTCCAGATGGCGAGGCTTTGTGGGAGTCGGCTGATGTGGTGTGGGACCCAACGTTATGAAGATCGGTCCTGGTCCCGGGGACCCAACACCTCCAGGGATGTACAGTTAGGCCCAGAAATATTTGGACAGTGACACAAGTTTTGCTATTTTAGCTGTTTATGAAAACATATTCAGGATACAATCATATAATCAATATGGGCTTAAAGTGCAGACTCTCAGCTGTAATTTGAGAGTATTCACATCCAAATTGGAGCAAGGGTTTAGGAATTACAGCTCTTTAATACGTAGCCGCCTCTTTTTCAAGGGGCCAAAAGTAATTGGACAATTGACTCAGAAGGCTGCAAAAAAAATAACAAGGCTGCATGGGCTCTTCCTTCGTTAACCTGTCATCAATTAAGCAGTTAAAAGGTCTGGAGTTCATTTCAGTTGCATTTGGAAGCTGTTGCTGTGAACACACAACATGCGGTCAAAGGAGCTCTCAATGGAGGTGAAACAGACCATCCTGAGGCTGAAAAAAAAGAAGAAATCCATCAGAGAGATAGCAGAAATGTTAGGAGTGGCCAAATCAACAGTTTGGTACATTCTGAGAAAAAAAAAGTGCACTGGACGTCCACGAAAGACAATAGTGGTGGATGATCACAGAATCCCTTCACAACATCCACTCAAGTGAAGAACACTCTCCAGGAAGTAGGTGTATCAGTATCTAAGTCTACCATAAAGAGAAGACTTCATGAGAGTAAATACAAAGGATTCACCACAAGGTGCAAACCATTAATCAGCCTCAAAAATAGAAAGGCCAGAATTGACTTTGCCAAAAAACACCTGAAGAAGCCAGCCCAGTTCTGGAACAGCATTCTTTGGACAGATGAGACTAAGATCAACCTGTACCAGAATGATGGGAAGAAAAAAGTTTGGAGAAGAATTGGAACAGCTCATGTTCCAAAGCACACCACATCTTCTGTAAAACATGGTGGAGGCAGTGTGATGGCATGGGCATGCATGGCTTCCAATGGCACTGGGTCACTTGTGTTTATTGATGATGTGACAAAAGACAGAAGCAGCCAGATGAATTCTGAGGTGTATAGGGATATACTTTCTGCTCAGATTCAGCCAAATGCAGCAAAGTTGACTGGACAGCGCTTCACAGTACAGACGGACAGTGATCCAAAACATACTGCAAAAGCAACCCAGGAGTTTTTTAAATTAAAGAAGTGGAATATTCTGCAATGGCCGAGTCAAACACCAGATCTCAACCCAATTGAGCATGCATTTCACTTGCTCAAGACAAAACTTAAGGCAGAAAGGCCCACAAACAAGCAACAACTGAAGACAGCTGCAGTAAAGGCCTGGCAAAGCATCATAAAGGAGGAAACCCAGCGTTTGGTGATGTCCATGGATTCCAGACTTCAGGCAGTCATTGCCTGCAAAGAATTATCAACAAAATATTGAAAAGTAACATTTTACTTAGGGTTATGTTTATTTGTCCAATTACTTTTGAGCCCGTGAAATGATGAGTGTTTGTATAAAAATAGCTACAATTCCTACGTGTTTAATCATATATTTTTGTTCAACCCCTTGAATTAATCCTTAAAGTCTGCACTTCAATTCTTGCACGGTGGCGCAGTGGTTTAGCACTGTGGCAGCACAGTTTTACCCTCGGCCGGGGGATCGCGGGGATCATGAGATCGTGGGTTCGATCCCAGCCCCCGACCAACAGTGAGCTGTGTGGAGTTTGCATGTTCTCCCCGTGTTGCGTGGGTTTACTCCGGGATTTCTCCGGTTTCCTCCCGCATACCAAAAACATGTAGGTTTAGGGCGCTCGCGCACGCAGCGACCAGCAGCCGGTGGCTTGTCACCAGACTGCAAACCAAATCTACCTACGGGTACAAATAAGTAACAAAAAAAAAAAAAAAATTCCGTTGTAGTTGTTTCATTTCAAATCCAATGTGGTGGCATGCAGAGCCCAAATCATGAAGATTGTGTCACTGTCCAAATATTTCTGGGCCTAACTGTATCTGCCGCAGACTCGCTACAAAGCCCCTCCGGCAGAACCACCTTCCCCATGGAAAACTAAAAAAAAAAAAAAGAAAAGACTGTTTGGTTAGGAGCGTGGCTGGCAAGGTGACAGAATAATCCACCCAGCCACGTTGGGTCCACCAGTGGTCCACCCGCTGACCCTAGTTCTGATGTTTGATTGTTTAAGTATACCAAATTGGGGAGGGTCGAATTGTAAGTGTTCTGTGTTTTGCAAGGGGGGGGAAGAATGTTTGAAGGAATTTCATAACAGGAACGGTGAGATGGCATAGCCGGCCGGTGACATCATCACGCCGACCTATATAGGGGAGAGTCGGCCATCTCATGGCCTCTTTGCTTTGGCTCGTCCTCAGGGGTATCTCAGGAAACCGAGTATTCAAGTGTGCATCATCATCATCATAGCAGTCTGTCGGGAGCAACAATGACTGTTTCATTTAGGTCTGATCAGATTCCTCCACACAGCTCTGTCCTTCGCCCTCTGCTGCCAGAAACTCCTGGCCTTGTTAACCCGGGAGACGCCCGAGTCAGTATAAGTTGCTTTCTGACTGACCATTTCATGAAACTGCTTGCAAAGTATTTGAGTACTGCTAGCTTTTGCTGGATTAGCAGCACATTCTTGGCAGATAGAGGTATTGTCAGTGGCAAGGACAAGCCAAGACAAACTGACTCCAGTATCTGTTGCAGTGACTGACCAGATGATAGGTTTGTGTATCTCTGCTCTTTGTGTAGTGCATGTCACAAATGCATCTTATAGTTAAATTATGCAATAGAAATAATATAGCAATGTAAACACCTGCTGCACCAGAAGAAAATTGCATTCTCTCTCAGGTACCCTGCAGTTCTCGTTGTGAAGCTGGCAAGTGGTAAACAGGAGTTCATTGACCCTAAGAAAGCATTGAACCTGATTCTTTCACTACCGTGAGACATTGATGAACAATGGTATGAATATATGCTATATGTTTATTTGTTATATATTTTTGACGAAGGATTTGACGCAGTATTAATGTAAGGTTCCATTTTTTTTTTTTTTACTGCCCGCGCTGTATTATCTGTAGGCATGAGGCTGCTGCAATGTTGCGGCTCTCCCTAAGTTTGTTGCACTGTTCACAGTCACGGTCCTAGAGTTTTTTATTTTCTTTTTTTTGGTTGGTGCTGTTTTTGTGCACCGATGGGTGACATTAGTTTTAGGTCACCGATTATGTTACTTTATGATTAAGTGGTTTTTGTTTCTTTTTTTTTTTGTATTTTTAATTTTTATTGTGTTTATCTTTTGCGCAGTGAGGGGGTTTTTGGTGGAGAATTGCTGGATATTTTGGATGGTAATATGTGCCGTTTATGATGTCGGCTAATTGTCAGAGCTTTCTTAACCTCATTACTTGGAATGTTAAAGACCTTAACCACCCAATTAAGAGGAAAAAAAATTTGGCGTTTATTAAATCAAAAAAAGTGGATGTAGCGTTGCTTCAAGAGACCCACCTCACTAAAACAGAATCTAAAAAACTCTGTCGGGACTGGGTGGGCCATGGGTTTGCGTCTTGTGGTAATAGCCGGAGCAGGGGGGTGGCAATCCTTTTTCATAAACATTTGCAGTTCAAGTGTCTAAAAGAGGTTAGTGATGATGATGGACGACTCCTTATAATTCTTATAGAAATTCAGGGCCATAGGATGATACTCGCTAATGTTTATGCACCAAATATAGTTGTGCATTTTTTGCACAACTGGAACACGAATTAAGCGAAATGGGTAATTATCCCATTTTAGTAGGTGGGGATTTTAATCAGGTCATGGACAACATTTTAGATCGGAGCACCCCCTCACAGCGTTCATCTAAATCTGGCTCTACATTGAAAGACATGTGCAATGCAATTGGTTTGGTAGATGTGTGGCAGCTTTTTAATCCGTCCACAAGGGATTACACTTTTTATTCCACTGCTCATAATGTGTTTTCCAGGATTGATTACTTTTTAATGTCAAAATTCTCTGTTTTTTCTGTAAATTCGAGCTTCATTGGTAGCATAATACTATCAGATCATGCCCCTGTTTTTTTACATATGAGCCCGCCTTGTCAGTTAAAAAAAAACTCTAGATGGAGCCTTAATTCAAGCTTTCTTCTTAATCCAGATTTTGTGTCCTCTTTGAAAGCAGAGATCTCCTTATATCTTGAGACAAATTGGGATTCTGCTCCCTCTGCCAGTGTTGCTTGGGAGGCTTTTAAGGCATTTATTAGGGGACATATTATTCAATATGCATCTTTTAAAAAGAAAACTAACATTGCTAAACAGATTGATTTGGAGAGGAGAAAAGCTATATTAGAGACTTCATTCAAACAGGATACAAATTTAGTAAATTTGTCACCCCTTCTGAAGCTTAAATATGAGCTGAATTCAATCCTAACACAAAAAGTTGAATTTTCCTTATTTCGCCTTAGGCATAAACAATTTGAGGAGGGGGACAAAGCTGGCAAAATGCTGGCTAGATATATTAAAATGAAAGAAGCTCAGTGTACTATATCTGCTATTAGGACACAGGATGGTACTCTGGTGTCAGACTTAAATGAAATTAATGGTGCTTTCAGAGAATTTTACACTTCGCTTTATTCTTCTGAAATGGAGGCTGGATCTCAAGAGATCTATGCATTTTTGTCATCCCTGTCTTTGCCCTCCCTAACAAAGGAACAAATAGATTTGCTTGACGCCCCAATTACTAAAGAGGAAATTGTGAAAGTTATTAAGAGCCTCCCGACTGGAAAGGCACCGGGCCCTGACGGATTCACTGTAGAATTTTACAGGGCCTGTGTTGATGAGCTTTCTCCTTTACTTTTAGAAATGTTTGCGGAATCTTTTGAACAAGGCCGTTTGCCCCCTTCTTTAACAGAGGCTTTCATTTCGCTTATTTTAAAAAGCAATAAAGATCCGTTAGAGTGTAAGAATTATAGACCAATTAGTCTTATAAACTGTGACTGTAAAATTCTCTCCAAAATTTTGGCATTAAGATTAGATAAAGTAATGATATCTCTTATAAATCCTGATCAGGTGGGTTTTATTCGTTCCAGGGGTGCGACAGACAATATTAGGCGATTTATTGATATCATATGGTCAGTTCAAAATGATCCTTCACTTGCACACCTCTCTCCAGTGGCAGCCCTCTCCCTGGATGCTGAAAAAGCATTTGACAGGGTTGAGTGGCAGTATCTCTTTGCGACTCTAGAAACTTTTGGTTTTGGTTCAAAGTTTCTTTCTTGGATTAAATTACTATATAATGAACCTAGAGCTTCAGTGATATCAAATCGAGTTACATCACAGCCTTTTACACTCTATAGGGGTACGCGCCAGGGCTCCCCTTTAAGTCCCCTTCTTTTCGCTTTGGCATTAGAACCATTAGCTGTTGCTATCTGCAAAGACGGCAGTTTTCCAGGCATTCAGGTCCATGGCAGTACCCATAAGATAATGTTGTATGCTGATGATGCATTGGTACTGATTACACAACCTCAAAAATCAATTCCAGCTCTCCTTAAAATTATTAACCAATTTTCACGTTTGTCTGGTTATAGAGTTAACTGGATAAAATCAGAAATTCTCCCTCTAACATCTTATTGCCCTAAAACACTGTTTACATTTGGTCAAAATATAGGCTTTTCTTGGCCAAAATTAGGAATTAAATATCTTGGCATCCTGTTTCCTCACATTTTATCGGATCTGATCCAGATTAATTTTGAGCCTTTGTTCGAAAAATTTAAAATAGACATAGAAAGGTGGTCGCCTCTTTTTTTGTCTCTTTGGGGCAAGGTCAACGTTATTAAGATGATTTGTGCACCCCGATTTAATTACCTTCTACAATCTCTTCCTCTTAGGATCCCAGTTGCTTATTTTCGACAGTTTGATAGGTTGTGCAATAAGTTTTTATGGAATGGTAAGCGCCCTAGATTAAATTTGAAAAGATTACAAAAGTCTACAGATTCAGGAGGTTTGGGGGTCCCAAATTTAGTTTTATATCATTACGCTTTTAGTCTTAGACATTTGATTCATTGGGCTCTCCCCCCTGAGAGAGCTCCCCCTTGGTTTTATTTGGAGAGTTATCTGAGCAGCCCTCTTCCCCTAGTACATCTAATCACAATCAAACTTCCTTCTGAATTTCAGTCGCATCCTATTGTATCCTTTTTACAATACGTTTGGAAGAGGGTTGCTTCTATATTAGAGTTTAGCTCTCATCTTCATTCTATGGCTTCGATTTGGCTTAACCCAAGCCTCCACATTGGAAAATCCCCATTTATGTTGAAAATTTGGGTGAAAAAGGACATCTTGATGTTAAAAGATCTATATGAAGGGGGAGCTCTCAAATCATTTGATGTTCTACGGGCACAGTATGGATTACCCCAGAATCAGTTTTGGAAATATTTACAACTTCGACATCTGCTGTGTCAAGTCTTTGGATCTGCAACTACCCCTCCTCCTGATGCAGATTGGCTCATCCAGGTATTGAGTTCCTGTGGTAAAAGATGTAAGGCCTCAAATTTCTATTTAATGCTCCTTAACTGGCGCCTAGCGGCTGCCCCAGCCTTGGATGCGCTCTGCAGAGCGTGCCCAAATGCCAAGTCACGTTTCGTTACCTTGTATTCATACATGTGTAATGACAATAAAGTTGAATCTCAATCTCAATCTCAATCTTAAGAGCTCAAATAAAGATTCTTCATCCCTTAAACACGTATGGGAAAAAGATTTGAATTCACAATTTACTGATGTTGAATGGGCAAATATTTTAAAGAATGGGAAGAAAGTGTCTAGGGAATTGAAAACCAGACTTGTTCAATTTAAAATTTTGAATCGATTTTACTGGACACCTCGTAAAATGTTGAGAGCGAATCTCATTCATTCTTCAAGCTGCTGGAGATGTCTACAGGGGGAGGGGACATTAATCCATATGATCTGGAGTTGTCCGGTAATACAGGACTTTTGGTTGCAGATTCATAGACATATTATGACAATTGTTAAGCAAGAAGTGCCATTTACTCAGAGACTTTTTGTCCTTGGGGATCCATCAACTATTCAGGACCCAATCTTTGATGCCGAGTGGATTCAGACTGCTCTGATGGTGGGCCGAAAGTTGATCACTTCTTACTGGAAATCTTCCTCTGCCCCACCCGTAGCTCAGTGGCTCAGGGAGCTGGGCAAGCTTGCTGCACTAGAACGCCTTTCATATAAACTTTTGGACAGGATGGACAGCTTTTACAATAAGTGGGGATCCTACCTTACCTTTATAGGTGTTGTAGATTAAGCCAATCATCTTAGGAGTATTAGGGTGGAAATGGAATGTTTTATCCTCTCACTGGGAATATTTGTTTTTGATGTTTCTTTTTGTTTGTTTGTTTTTTTGTTTTTTTGTTTGTTTGTTTGATTTATTTTCTAAATTGAAAACCCAATAAAATTCAAATTACAAAAAAGAAATAATACAGCAATGATAGTTTATAATGACAATAATACCAACATCTAATAATCATCATCATCATAGCAGTCTGTCAGGGGCGACAATGACCGTTTCATTTAGGTCTGATCAGTTTCCTCCACGCAGCTCTGTCCTTTGCCTTCTGCTGCTAGGAACTCCTGACCTTGTTAACCTGGGCAACGTCCGAGCCAGTATGAGTTGCTTTCTGACTGACCATTCATGAAACTGCTTGCAAAGGTTTTTGAGTACCACTAGCTTTTGCTGGACTAGCGGCACATTCTTGGCAGATAGAGGCATTATCAGTGGCAAGGACAGGCCAAGATAAACTGACTCCAGTATCTGTTGCAGTGACTGACCAGATGATAGATTTGTTTATGTCTGCTCTTTGTGTAGTGCATGTCACGATGCACCGACTGGCAAAAGTATAATTGTAATAATAATAAGTAAATACTTCTGGCATGTTTAATATAATTATAGACAATATTATCATCAGCATAATCACCATATATACCACCATATACCCCCACATGGCTTACAATACCTAGGCACAATAAGCAACCATATAATAATAATAACCATAATAATAGGTCACCATATAATAGTTACAATAACAACAACAATAATAATACCACCTGGCCTACATAATACTTTAAATAATTCCATCCTAGACAACAATCATAATACTATAATACCACTGTAATAGTCTAGTAATAATGATATCAATAATAATAGTACTCAGCATATATATTCAACAATAACAACCTTTCTTCATTAAAGACACATTGTAATGTTACTGTCCATTATTTTTATGTTGTTCAAAAATCATTTCTTTATATGTTGATTTAAATATATGGATGTTTGGACATTGCCTGTGTTTCTCCCCCAACCTATTCCACAATCCCCCCCCCCCCACACACACACACACAAAAACTTTTCGTAGTAGATCTTACTAGGTGCATTTTAAATTTTGTGTTCCCCATAAATTGTATTTCCCTTCTCTCTGACTAAAAACATTTTGTATATTGTGTGGCAAAAAGTTTTTACTGACTTTAAACATTAACTGTGCTGTATAATAATCAACCAGATCTTGTAATTTCAATAATTTTGAATGTAAAATCAATAAATTGGTATGTTCAAGATACCTGACTTTTTGTATAACACGGACTGCCCTTTTTTGTAATATCAGCAATGAATTAAGTGTACTTTTATAATTGTTACCCCAGACCTCTATACAATAGGTCAAGTATGGAAGTACTAATGAACAATACAAGATATGAAGCGATTTGTAATCGAGGACTTGCTTAATTAGGGTTGTCAGTGGGCAAGAGCCCTAATGTAATTGTTAGAACTTTTTTCCCTTCTTCTCCATCCAAGATCTCATTTTTGGGGTACTGAACGTGCATGAAAACTCACCATTTTTTTTAGGGACCTCAAGACTGACAAAAAATTTAATATTTTGGAGGAAATATGAATGACCCCAGAAAAATGGCTCTACAGCGCCACCTAACATAAGAAGTCAATGGGGAGTGGCACATGCTTATTTTCACGTAGAAAGATGAAAATCTGGTGAGATGTTGATCATGTCAAGACATGCAAAAAACTCCATAGAAGTGATGGTCTACACCCAACAGGAAGTCAGCCACTTTGGCAGGAAGTGGCAGTGACCAAATTTCCACCTCACGCATTTGATCGAACTCGTCCTAGGGTTTTTTAGACCGATTGAGCTCATTTGTGGTGACAATCATCTATACCCATGTGCCATTAAAAGTTATTGAAAACTTTTCCAAAAGCTCGACGGTTTGGCCGTAGGGGCGTGGCAAAGTTTGATGCCTCACCATGATCATTTTATGACCATTCTGACGGCAATAACTCTGGTATGCATTGCCGTTTTTCAACCAAATTTAATATTATGGATATCAGTCCAATTCCAAACAGTTCTATAGAACAATATTCATAGAAATCTACAACACCATCGATAGGAGGCAGAAAGTTTTGCATCACAAAGTTTCCATCATGTTGTTTTTTTAATACCTCAGGAATGGAATGTCGGATTGGCACCAAGATAGGTATGATGTATATGGGTATGCCTCCGAACAATTACAGCTATGAATATTCATGAGTAGCAATAGCGCCCTCTCTTGGATACATGAAGGTTACACCAAAGGTTTTCTTCAATATCTCTGAAATACTGTAAATAGTTTGATTGGTACCATTATGGTGACAATCATCTATACCCATGTGCCATCAGAAGCTGTTGAAAACTTTTCCAAATGCCCGACGGTTTGGTGGAAGGGGCGTGGCCGTTTGCATTATCGCCATCACCCTTCCAATGGCTTTTACTCTGGCATACATTGACTGATTTCAACCAAATTTTGTGTGGTGAATAGGTAGCCAATACTGATAATTTCTATAATAAAGAATGACACATAGTGACAGCACCCCCTACCACCAATGGACAGAAAGTTGCCATAACTCACATGCCATACTCACGCGCTGCTTGCCAGAAGGATGTGCAATTTTCTGAGGTTTATTAGACTACCTGGCTAATCATAACTGCACATCACCTTTAGCATGGCGTCAATGCTGTTACCATGGACACGCCCTCTTCGCCATTCAATCCATGATCTTGTTGGGATGGTTGGGAGCAACCCGGAGTCATGAAATCTGGAACATAGGTTGAGGTGACTGTCATATGTAGTCCTATATGGGTAGGCAACACATAACTGACAGGTAAGTGTTGCCATGTCCCACTTACAGCTGCTTGCAGCTTTAATTTTATTTATAATTGCAATATTTTTCCACTTTGTTTTGTTTCTGAAACAGAAATAGGCAATTCTGGCCTTGGCCCAGAGAGTGGGCTGTAACAGAAATGGGGGCTCATCCTGGTATTTATTAATTAGTCAATTAATTACCAAAGATAGTTTCTGGTTAGTTCAGGACACCGTTGGAGTACACCTCCATTACTAGCCGAGAGCTAGTGGAGGAATTCCTCTTTGGCTCAGTGGTAGAGTAAGGGGTTTTCAGATCACGGTGTCATGGGTTCGAGACTCAGCCTGGGATATTAGGAGGTGTGTGTCTACCTTGCCTAAGGATGAAAGTGACATAAGTCTGTCCACCTTGACTGGAGGGGTCAAAACAGACTTTGTGATTTGTGATCCCAGGCTGGGGTGGGCAGTTCTGGCCTTGGCCCAGAAAGTGGGTTGAAACAGAACTAAGCAAATCTGACCTTGGCCCAGAAAGTGGGCTGTAACAGAAATTGGGGGCTCATCTAGGATTGGACATCTGTACCACTTCCTTAAGGGGAGAGGTGTGACAGCCCCCTCCATGGGAAATTAGTCAGTGGTGCAGGTCATGACACCATTAGTTTATACCTCCACTCCTAGCCAAGTTGCTAGGGAGGAATTCCTCTTTGGTTCAGTGGTAGAGCAGGAGGTGGTTGGGATCCTGGTGTCATGAGTTCAATTCCCAGCCTGGGACATGAGGTGAGGTCTACCTTGCCTAAGGGTGAAAGTGACTTGAGAGGTGTATGTCTTCCTTGTCTGAGGGTGAAAGTGACTCAAAAAGTGAAAGTGACTCGAAAGTGAATAATCAAGGTGGACTGACTCGGTCAGTCCACCTTGATGTAAGGGTCAAAACGGACTTTGAAATCCCAGGATAATATAGGCAATTCTGCCCTTGGCCCAGTTCAGTCCACCTTGATGTAAGGGTCGAAACGGACTTTGAAATCCCAGGATAATATAGGCAATTCTGCCCTTGGCCCAGTTGGGGCTATAACAATGTATCTGATTTGTGGTTTCCAACTAATTTTATCATATAGTATTACACCCAAATATTTGATCTCCTTAACAATTTCAATAATTACATTATCTACAGTGGTGTGAAAAAGCGTTTGCCCCCTTCCTGATCTCTCACCCCTCTGCATGTTTGCCACACTCAAATGTTTCA
Organism: Pholidichthys leucotaenia; assembly: GCA_020510985.1. NCBI lineage: Eukaryota > Metazoa > Chordata > Actinopteri > Cichliformes > Pholidichthyidae > Pholidichthys > Pholidichthys leucotaenia. Next base: position 389,079,664 of record CM035837.1, on the reverse strand, counting down.
GATCATCAAACAAACCCAAATATTAGACAAAGATAACACAAGCAAACACAAAATGCAGCCCTCAAATGAAGGTGTTTATCACTAAGGGGAAAAAAAAATCCAAACCCACATGGTCCTGTGCAAAAAAATGATTGCCCCTTAAGCCTAATAACTGGTTGGGTCACCCTTAGCAGCAACCACTGCAATCAAGCGTTTGTGATAACTGGCAATGAGTCTTCTACAGCGCTGTGGAGGAATTCTGGCCCACTCATCTCTGCAGAATTGTTATAATTCAGCCACACTGGAGGATTTTCAAGCATGAACTGCCTTTTTTTCGGATTCAGGTCAGGGCTTTGACTAGGTCACGCCAAAGTCTTCATTTTGTTTTTCTTAAGCCATTCAGAGCTGGACTTGCTGGTGTGTTTTGGATCAATGTCCTGCTGCAGAACCCAAGTGTGCTTCAGCTTGAGGTCACGAACAGATGGCCGGACATTCTCCTTCAGGATTTTTTGGTAGACAGCAGAATTCATGGTTCCATTTACCACAGCAAGTCTTCCAGGTCCCTGAAGCAGCAAAACAGCCCCAGAACATCACACTACCACCACCATATTTTACTGTTGGTATGATGTTCCTTTCTGAAATGCTGTTACTTTTATGCCAGATGTAATGGGACACACACCTTCCAGAAAGTTCAACTTTTGTCTCGTCAGTCCACAGAGTAGTTTTCCAAAAGTCTTGGGGATCATCAAGATGTTTTCTGGCAAAACTGAGATGAGCCTTGATGTTCTTTTGCTCAGCAGTGGTTTTCATCTTGGAACTCTGCCATGCAAGCCATTTTTGCCCAGTCTCTTTCTTATGGTGGAGTCATGAACACTGACCTTAACTGAGGCAAGTGAGGCCTGCAGTTCTTTGGATGTTGTTGTGGGGTCTTTTGTGACCTCTTGAATGAGTTGTCACTGCGCTCTTGGGGTAATTTTGGTTGGCCGGCCGCTCCTGGGAATGTTCACCACTGTTTCATGTTTTCGTCATTTGTGGATAATGGCTCTCACTGTGGTTCACTGGAGCCCCAAAGCTTTAGAAATGGCTTTATAACCTTTTCCAGACTGATAAGATAAGATAAGATAAGCCTTTATTAGTCCCACAATGGGGAAATTCCAGGATTGCAACAGCACAGGGATAGCAACACTCAGAGCAACAATCAGAAGGCAAGAAAAAAAAAGCAAGCAAGCAAGAGCAGCTAATGTACATATTACTATATATATACTGTATATATATATATATATATATACACAGACACACAGTGCAGAGCATTGTAGCTGGATGGGATAAATATATGAGTATATAAACACAGTGCGGAGCATTGTAGCTAGATGGAATAAATATGTAGATATATAAACACACACAGTGCGGAGCAATGTAGCTAGATGGAATAATATGTAGATATATAAACACCCACAGTACTGAGCATTGCAGCTAGGTGGAATAAATATGTAAATATATAAACACACACAGTGTGGAGCATTGTAGCTAGATGGAATAATATGTAGATATATAAACACACAGTTCTGAGATAGATCTCATAGTAATAAATTATCACTAAATATAGACAAAACTAAGGTAATGATATTTGGTAATTGTAAAAATAAAGAAGATATACATATTCATATACAGTGGTGTGAAAAAGTGTTTGCCCCCTTCCTGATTTCTCATTTTTTTGTATGTTTGCCCCACTTGGGTGTTTCAGATCATCAAACAAGTTTGAATATTGGACAAAAATAGCACAGGTAAACACGGGATGCGGTTTTTAGATGAGGGTGTTTATTGTTGAGGGGAGGAAGATCCAGACCTGCGTGGCCCTGTGTGAAAAAGTGACACCCCCCCCCCCGTTAAAACATAAATTAACTGGTTTATCATGTCTTTGGAAAGCTGAGTTCAATTTCTCTAGCCACACCCAGGCCTGATTACTGCCACACCTGTTCTCAATCAAGAAATCACTGAAATAGGACCTGCCTGACAAAGTGAAGTAGACCAAAAGATCCTCAAAAGCTAGACGTTATGCTACGATCCAAAGCAATTCAGGAACAAATGAGAAACAAAGTAATTGAGATCTATCAGTCTGGAAAAAGTTATAAAGCCATTTCTAAAGCTTTGGGACTCCAGCAAACCACAGTGAACAACATGGAACAGTGGTGAACCTTCCAAGGAGTGGCCCGCCGACCAAAATTACCCCAATAGTGCAGCGACAACTCATCCAAGAAGTCACAAAAGACTCCACAACAACATCCAAAGAACTGCAGACCTCACTTGCCTCAGTTAAGGTCAGTGTTCATGACTCCACCATAAGAAAGAGACTGGGCAAAAATGGCCTGCATGGCACAGATCCAAGATGAAAACCACTGCTGAACAAAAAGAACATAAAGGCTCATCTCAGTTTTACCAGAAAACATCTTGATGATCCCCAAGACTTTTGGGAAAATACTCTGTGGACTGACGAGACAAAAGTTGAACTTTTTGGAAGGTGTGTGTCCCATTACATCCAGTGTAAAAGTAACATAGCATTTCAGTAAAGGGACATCATACCAACAGTAAAATATGGTGGTGGTAGTGTGATGGTCTGGGGCTGTTTTGCTGCTTCAGGACCTGGAAGACTTGCTGTGGTAAATGGAACCATGAATTCTGCTGTTCAAGTGTGCAGTGTATTTTATAAACATTGTGTAATAAAGTTTGAGTTCAAGCACAGCATCCTCATCAGTCTTCATTCCAGGTTTGTGGACATAACACATGGAACAGTGGTGAACCTTACCAGGAGTGGCCGGCCGACCAAAATTACCCCAAGAGCGCAGCGATGACTCATCCAAGAGGTCACAAAAGACCCCACAACAACATCCAAAGAACTGCAGGCCGCACATGCCTCAGTTAAGGTCAGTATTCATGACTCCACCATAAGAAAGACGCTGGGCAAATATGGCCTGCATGGCAGAATTCCAAGACAGAAACCACTGCTGAGCAAAAAGAACATAAAGGGTTGTCTCAGTTTTGCCAGAAAACATCTTGATGATTGTAATATATAGAAATAGTATTAGTAAGATGGCGGCCAGGGGCTCCCGAGGAATGGTGAGGGGTGGCAGCCCGCCTTTCCAGGGTGTGGTCACCCGCGGTCTAAAGGGCATGGCAGGAGGCGGTCATGTCTCTTTTGCCGTCAACCCTCTGGCAAGCAGGAGCACTGTAACTGCATTGTATATAGTTGTTGTAATAAAGCTACGTTCACCACACTCTCCGGCCTGGTCATTCTTAGGAGGATTATGGACACAACATTTGGCGACGAGGAGAACACCGTCATGGAGCGAGCTGTTGCCAGTTTTTCGCCGTTTCTGGAAGCCCCAGGCAAGCCACCCGTGTCATGGTCTAGGTGGGTCGCAGCTTTAAAACAATTTTCTGGTGGCTCTTAACCTTGGCAAGCTCAAGAAGCTGCGTGTGAGGGCAATTCTGGTCCATAATCTGGGCATTGAAGGCCAAAGAATCCTCGAGATGCTGGGAGGAGCGGACAGCTTTGATGAGGTGGTGGAGCTAATGGCACGCTATTTTTGCGCCCCAGAGAACATCATAGTCCAATGTATTCAGTTTTGGCAGTGCCACCAGCAGACGGGTGAGTCTGTTAATAGATACGTTGCAGACTTGCATCAGCTGGTGGGTGAATGCCAATTTGGAGCCTTGCAGGATGAAATGATCCGGGACTAGCTGGCGGAGCATGTGCGCTGTCCTGCGGCTCGGTCAAGACTCCTAACTTATCCAGGTGAACTGACGTTAGCCACAGCTATCGAGGTAGCACAACAGTTCGGGGCAGCGGAAGCTATTACGAGGGACCTCAGTGGGAGGTCCACTCCAACCCTAGACGAACCTCAGGTAAAGGCGCTGACACTGGACCCTGAAAAGGAAGACAACATTGAGGAAGAGGAATATATCTCCGTTGTCAAGATTAGGTCTGCTCCTGGGATGCCGAAATGTTACAGCTGTGGGTCCGCCAAGCATCGCTACAAGTCCAGGGAGTGTCTGGCAAAAGGCAAGTGCTGCGGAAGATGTGGCCTTTTGCACCATTTTTCCAGAACCTGTAAAAATTTTGAGCGAGGGGACCAAAGACAGGAAGCGGGCTCATCCGTGAAGACTCCTACGGTCATCCACACGGTCTCCCTGGAGATTGATGGGCGTGTTTATTATACCATTTTGCTGGATGGCACTGAGGTGTCACTACTGGTTGACACAGGATTAGTGGCCTATGTGTTAAATTTGGCAACAGTGAAGAGTCTATTTCCCCACTACCGCATAAGCAGAGTGTCCGCACCCTACTACAGCTATGGGAGGAGTAGGCTAGCCGTTGTGGGGTTTGTGGAACTGTTGGCGGTGTATAAGTCTAGAGTAATGGCGAACATCCAGGTGGTGGTGACCGCTGCGGGATCCAACATCATGGGGTGTGACATGTTTTATGGCTTGGGCTTTTAAATTGCCAGTGACACCGGAGAGGAGTGGTCAGGCTGCGGATTGTGGGACCGACCTGCTCCGTATGTGGACTATGGTGAAGTGTGGGAGAATGAGTGGCCTGGTATCACAGGAGGAGTGCGAATCAAACACCACAGTGCACCATCCCGGGACGGACCTGATGCCAGCGTCCAAGCTGCCCTGGGTGCGGGAACTGGACAGCACGACGGGACCCCCGGGACGGCAGGTAGGACCAAGGTGCCAGCGCTGAAAGAACCCGGGGCAAGACCAGCTGGCGCAGGTTTGAAACACACCAAGTGACGGCCTTCGAGGAGGGCTACAGGCCGGGCTGGCAAAACGACCAGCTCTGACAAGGAGGCCCGCTCACAACATGGTGGTCCAAAGAAGAACAACAGAGCTCCCCTGCGCATTGGTGATGAGGTCTGTCCAAGGGTTGAAGCTCTGCTGAGAGGAACCCATAAATCCCATGATCAATGCGATGACCAGGGGTGGCTGCAGGTGACGGTAGCCTGGAGTGACGGCTACTTAGGCCTGTCTGATGAGTCATGGAGGCATCCCAACAAGCTGTGCCGCGTGGTGGAGAAGAGGAGGCGGTGCAGTCCATCCCCAGAGGCCAGGAGATGGAAGCACTCTGGGTGGGAACCACCAGATGGCAATCGGGGGTGGGGGTGGGGGGGGGCTCTCCACAGGGTTGTAAAGTGACTGGGGTGTATTTAGTATATGTGTTTTAGTTCTATGTTTCCCAGGTCATAATGTATGTAGTTTTTCACCTGGTCTTATTGGATCGTGCCCTGAGTGATTGTGTTTAAATTTGGGTAGAGTATGCATATTTTATTGGCGTGATTGAATTGTTTAAAAAAAAAAAGGAAGAAGAAAAGGAATTGTGATTGAATTGAAGTTGTAAGGAACAGATGATCAGAATAACATGTGAATAATAACTGGTGATACCCAACACTGTTTATTTTGAATTGTGTGATGTGCCCGTATGAGGTGGGTGTGTTGGGGTGGGGGCCACCAAAAGGTGGGTGTGCATGTTCTGTGTTATCATGACTTATTGTGTATATATTGTAGGACTGTTCTGGGATTATTTTTCTTCACTTAGGAACACAGCTATTATTTTATTTTGGATTTTTGAGGATAAGGCGGCAGAATAACCCATCTGGCTGTGTAGGGGGCGCCAGTAGTCTACCTGGCCCCTCTAGTTTATGTTGTGTGTGTGGATAGGTTTATTCATTTATTTTTGTACATATGGTTTATTGATTAGTGCGTGAGTCGGGTTGCAAATTTTGGGGAGGGCCTGATTGGTGTGTTTGCTATTTTTTCTGCAGGGGGGCAAAATGTTATATATAGAAATAGTATTAGTAAGATGGCGGCTAGGGGCTCCCGGGGAAGGGTGAGGGGTGGCAGCCCGCCTTTCCAGTGGTGGCGTCACCCGGGGTATAAAGAGCACGGCGGGAGGTGGCCATGTCTCCTTCGCCGTCGACCTTCTGGCAAGCAGGAGCGCTGTAACTGTATTGTATATAGTTGTTGTAATAAAGCTACGTTCACCACACTCTCCGGCCTGATCATTCTTAGGATGATTATGGACACAACAACGATCCCCAAGGCTTTTGGGAAAATACTCTGTGGATTGACAAGACAAAAGTTGAACTTTTTGGAAGTTGTGTGTCCCATTACATCCGGCGTAAAAGTAACACAGCATTTCAGAAAAAGAACATCATACCAACAATAAAATATGGTGGTGGTAGTGTGATGGTCTGGGGCTGTTTTGCCTCACCCCACTTGATGCTCCAGTTTAGAAAAATCCTTTAAGCTTCGGGATTTTTTGAACAATTCCTTTTCCCCTAAGCCCCTTTTCTCTCAATAATTTTGTGATCACCATTCTCAAACTTTTTTCCAGTCATTTTGACCTAGCTAATTACTTCTTACCTCTCACTGGTGCTTGCATCGTCACATGCCAAAAAAAAAAAAAAAATCCTCTGATATGCTATTGTTACATGGTACCCATGTGGGGCACATGTGAATTGGACCAATCAGTAGCCACAAACAAATATCAAGTGATGGACATAGAATTCAACCAATTAACAACAATGTGATCTTTTTTTATTTGCTCATGATAGGCCCCTCATCTTTGTAGGCCCCTGGGCTTCAGCCCAGCCTAGCCTGTGCGTTAAGGCGGCCTTGTGCATGCCTTCCAGAAAGTTCAACTTTTGTCTTGTTAGTTCACAAAATATTTTCCCAAAAATCTTGGGAGATCATTAAGATCTTTTTTTTTTTTTTTTTTTTCAAATGTGAGCTGAGCCTTTGTGTTCTTTCTGGTTAGCGGTGGTGTTCACCTTGAAACTCCCCCATGAATGCCATTTTGTCCAGTCTTTGTCTTATTCTTGAATCATGGGCCAGTGTCCAAACTGAGTCAAGTGAGGCCTGCAGTTCTTTAAATGTTGTTCTGGGTTTTTATTTCTCATCTCTTCTTGAATTTCTTTAGCCTTTTAGCCTACGTGACTTTGTCAGACAGGTTCGGATTTCTTGATTCAGCAGGTCTGGCAATAATCAGGCCTGGGTGTGACAAGTGAAACTGAATTCAGCTTTTTTTTTTAAAAAAAAAAATCTACATGGGGTGGATATCTTTTTTCCCCTTAATAAATGAAATCATTTAAAAACTGCATTTTGTATTTACTCAGATTATCTTCATCTAATATTAAAATTTGTTTGAGAATCTGAGACATTTAAGTGTGACAAATATGTAAAAATATAAGAAATCAGGAAAGGGCAAATACTTTTTCACACCACTGTAATAGTTTAAAAAAAAACTAATATGTGAACTGTTTCAAATGCTGCTGGAATTTGGCTGACACTTGTAGCTTAATTAGTCTCACTAGCAACTTTAGGTGGCATATTCTGGTATATAGTCTCCACTGAAAAATCAAGTAATAAATCTAAAGTGATAATGTATTAATATGAATTATGGTAAAGAAACCAAGTCATTAGAGGAAAAAAAAAAACAGTTTTATCATGAGCAAGAGGCAAACATAAGAGGGGAAAAAATATGCCCTCATTTTGCAAGATTAGTGGAAAATCCGTGCTAAAAAATTTGAATATACAATAAAAAAAAGTCACAAATTTAGGAGAAATAAGTTGCATATTTGTGTGAAATTAAACATTACAAACATGTTGGAAAAGTAGGCTCGCAAATCTATAATTTAAAATAGCAGATTTATGAAAAAAAATGCAAATTAAGGATAACAGTTCACAAATGTTTGAGAAATAAAACTTTGAAATTTATATTTAAATAGTTGCAAATTTATGTGAAATGAATCGCCAAAGCAACTTGCAGGTAAGAAAACTGCAAGATTTAACATTAAAAACTTGCTTATTATGTTATTATCCAACTGCTGACAGTAGGCTACAGCCATCATTATAGAACTGCAATAGAAGCCTTTATACAGAGCACAGCAAAATGTCAAACTGTAGAGACTGGGTTAATCATCTCAGACTGGATGCAGAGGGTAAACAGAGGAGAACAATAGCTAGGGAGATCATGGTGAGATAGCAGGAAGAAGGAGTTGGGGTGAGAAAGGATGAATGTATTGTGATGTTAAATGTCATGCAAATGTGAGATGAGCGTTTGGTATAAAAGGAGAACCCATGGTGTATTGAGACATGCTTTTCCTGTGTTTGACTGATGAGAGAGTGAATAAAGTCGTCTGCTTCATGAATCAGTCTTGTTATTTACACTCTCCACAATGGTGACCCTTTGACGAATTATGGAATACGAGGCAAGAACCCCAGAGTCGGCCCGGACGGGAAGCCCCAGCGACGCGTGCGCTGTTTCGGTCAAACTACCGGACTTTTGGCTGCACAAAACGCGCTCTTGGTTCCACCACACCGGGGCTCAGTTCGCCCTCCGGGGAATAATGGCAGACGACACCAAATATTACTATGTGGTCGCAGCGCTGGACGCTCGCACGTCTCAGCAAGTAGCGAGCCTGCTCCAACAGCCTCCAGCCCACGACAAATACGAGGCTCTCAAGGCTGCGCTGACCCGGCGCTACATGCTCTCAGACTGTGAGAGAGCAGAGAGGCTCATGAGGCGCTCCGAGTTAGGAGATGGTTCGGCGGTCGAACTGATGGAGAAGATGTTGGCGTTAATGGGCACGGACGACGGGCATTTTCTGTTTGCCCACCTTTTCCTCCGGAACCTCCCAACAGAGGCGAGAGCGGTTCTTGCCAATTCGCCATTGCTGGCCGCGCGTGACTACCATGCGCTAGCCCAGGAGGCAGATCGGATCATCCTCATCACCAGAGCCCTCACAGTGAACTCGGCGACGTCGGAACCCAGCGAGACGACCAGCGGAGGCGAGGAGCCACCGATGGTAGCGGCAGCGGGGGCCAGGGAGCGCCAGAGAGACACGCTCTGCTTCTACCACCGCTGCTTCGGAGAGAACGCACACAGATGTGCACCACCGTGCCAATTCAAGCGCTCGGGAAACGCCAAGGCCGGCAGTCGGTAGCAGCTGTGACCGCCGGTGAAGAGAACAAGCTGCTCTACGTGACGGACTCGCGCTCGGGGAGGCGCTTTCTCGTAGACACTGGAGCCCAGAAGAACATCATCCTGCCGTCCTACGCCGACCGGCTGGCAGGACCTAGCAGCCCCGGGCTGGTAGCAGTAAACAGCTCGGGCATTAAGACTTTTGGTGAGAGAACACTGACTTTATCCCTACACGGCCGTATGTACGAGTGGACTTTTGTCATAGCGGCACTGAGTTTCTCAATCCTGGGAGCTGATTTTCTGTGTGCACATGGTTTACTAGTGGATGTTGCTAACAGACGCCTGGTTAATGCAATGTCTTTTGATTCTCTCTCCTGTACAGCTCAAGGGGCAGGGCCAACAACACAAGCCAACGTCACAGCTCCAGGCGGTAAGTTCCACACACTGCTCACTCAGTTCCCAGCACTCACGGTCCCAACGTTTTCGGCGGCCATCGTTAAACACGGGGTGGAACACTTTATCACCACCACTGGGCCGCCCGTTTTCGCACGGCCTCGGCGCTTGGACGCAGCTAAACTGGCCATAGCGCGCGAGGAGTTTGCCAACCTGGAAAGGTTGGGCATCATCAGGCGATCAAACAGCCCATGGGCATCCCCACTACACATGGTCCCTAAGGCCGGGGGATCGTGGCGACCGTGCGGTGATTTCCGCAGATTGAATAATGCCACAGCGCATGACCGCTACCCGATTCCCCATATTCAGGATTTTTCCGTTCACCTCGCCGGGGCACGCATTCTTTCTAAAATAGGCCTGGTCCGCGGTTACCACCAGGTCCCAATGCGTGTAGAGGACGTACCCAAAACAGCAGTAATAACTCCGTTTGGCTTGTTTGAGTTTTTACGCATGCCCTTTGGATTAAAAGGAGCGGCACAGACATTCCAACGCATGATGGATGCGGTGTTGCACGATCTCCCATTTGTGTTCGTCTACCTGGATGATATCCTGGTGGCCAGTGCGTCCGAGGACGAACACGTAACCCACCTCATGACGGTTTTCCGGAGGTTGGAGGAGCACGGGTTAATAATCAACCCGGCGAAGTGCCAGTTCGGCGTGATGGGGATTGATTTTTTGGGGTACCGCGTCTCACCGGAGGGAGCGATACCCTTGCCCGACAAAGTGCGCGCCGTGGCGAATTTTCCCCAGCCTCAGACGGTCAGGGCACTGCAAGAATTTTGGGGGATGGTTAACTTTTAAAACCGGTTCCTCCCCCGCGCAGCTCAACTCATGCAGCCATTGTACGCCGCGCTCAAGAGATGGAAACCCGCGGATAGAGTCGAATGGACTCCAGAGCGAGAGCAGGTGTTCTCTGAGGTTAAAACAGCCCTGGCAAACGCTGCACTGTTGGCGCACCCAGACCCGGCGATCCGGATAGCGCTCACTACCGACGCCTCGGACGTGGCCATAGGGGCCGTTGTGGAGCAACGTGTCGCTGGTTCTTGGCAGCCGCTCGCTTTTTTCAGCAGGGCTTTGCGCGACAGTGAGCGTAAATACAGCGTGTTCGACAGAGAGTTGCTGGCTCTCCACCTGGCCATACGCCACTTCCAGCTCTGGCTGGAAGTGGCGTATGGCCAGGAGTTTACGACTCGGCTCGGAGTTTACGACCGATATTCAGCATGTGTCAGGTACACTGAATGTAGTGGTGGACTGCCTCTCGCGTGCAGTAGTGGCCCCGGTCTGCTTGGGGATAGATTATACAGCCATGGCCGCAGAGCAGATTAGCGATACTGATGTGTGCGCGCTCCAGTCTGGACCAACAGGGTTAAGGCTGGAGAGCAGAGTGCTGCAAGACGGCAAGCCCCCCCAATCTGCGACGTCTCCACGGGACGCCCGCGCCCAGTGGTCCCAGTTGCGTGGCGCCACTGTGTGTTTGAGTCAATTCACGCTCTGGCGCCCCCAGGAGTGCGCGCGTCAGTCAAAATGGTGGGAGCGAAGTTCGTGTGGCCAGGCCTGCGCAAACAAGTGAAAGAGTGGGCTGCAGCCTGCGTAGTGTGCCAACGAGCCAAAGTACACAGACACACGAAGGCTCCTTTGGAGCTGTTTCGTATACCGGCTAAGAGGTTCGACCATGTTCACGTGGACCATGCGGGCCCCCTCCCACCATCGCGGGGTGCACGCACCTTCTGACAGTGGTGGACCGCACCACACGCTGGCCAGAAGCAGCCCTGCTGGCGGCAACCACGTCCACGGACGTGGCGCGCGCTTTTTTGATGACATGGGTGGCGCGTTTTGGAATCCCGTCGGACATCATGTCCGATAGGGGCCCTCAGTTTGTTTCTGACCTCTGGTCCGTGATGGCCCGCAGCCTGGGTGTTGCAATTCATCGCACAACTGCGTACAACCCACAGGCCAATGGGTTATGTGAGCGTTTTCATAGGTCACTGAAAGCAGCGCTCAGGGCTTCACTGACGGATGCAAATTGGGTAGACCGGTTGCCGTGGGTTTTATTGGGGTTGCGTTTCACACCAAAAGAGGATTTGGAGGCTTCCCCAGCAGAGCTTGTTTTTTCTCAGCCACTGTGGCTGCCCAGGGAATTTTTGCCAGATAATCCTGCGCCGGACAGCAGCCCGTCTCAGCATTTGCAGCCTAGTGCAGACACAGGCACGCTGCCCGGCCCGGCCCACCACTGTTTTCCACGCCCTTTTGTGCCAAAAACTTTGAAGAATGCGACATTCATGTTTGTCAGACACGATGCCCACCATCCTCCATTGCGCCCACCCTACGATGGCCCGTTCAGAGTGCTGGAAACAGGGGACAAACATTTTTTGTTAGACTTGGGGGGTCGTCGGAAGAAAATATGCATAGACAGACTTAAGCCCGCCTTTGTGGTGGCGGACGAGCAAGTGCTGTTGGCTCGGGCCCCTCGGCGTGGAAGACCCCCACTGAGAACTCCCCAGGTAAACGATTCATCAGAGCACCCACACGGGCAAATCAAAGTTTCCTCCCCCCTCACCATGGCCCACCCGCAGACAGACACACCCCCAGGAGCCTCCCGCCGGCACAGCAGCGCTGCGGAGGCGGTAAGCCCCCGTTACAGCAGATATGGGAGGAGACTGAAGCCAAAAGGACATGAGGACTGAAACTCTGTCTGAGATTCGGGGGGGGGGGGGGGGCGTGTAGAGACTGAGTTAATCATCTCAGACTGGATGCAGAGGGTAAACAGAGGAGAACAATAGCTAGGGAGATCATGGTGAAATAGCAGGAAGAAGGAGTTGGGGTGAGAAAGGATGAATGTATTGTGATGTTAACTATCATGCAAATGTGAGATGAGCGTTTGGTATAAAAGGAGAACCCATGGTGTATTGAGACATGCTTTTCCCGTGTTTGACTGATGAGAGAGTGAATAAAGTCGTCTGCTTCATTAATCAGTCTCGTTATTTACACTCTCCACAAAACCACCTTTATTATGTCAAAATTTTCCTTGCAGTTTTTTTTGTCCGAAATTTGATTAAAATAGTTCTTTTCACTGTGTAGGTTTGCCAATATTTTGCCTATTGAAAATGCTGAGTGGTAAGTCCCTTTAGCCACAGTTATGGTCAAGCCCTGCACAGACACTTATATAGGCCAGTGTCTATAATGGGGTTCAGGTATGTGTTTACGCGGATGATGAGTCACGTGACGCCCCCTCAGCTCCTCTGGCAGCTGCCCCGCTCTGATGTGGGGGTTTAGAAGACACCGGAGAGAAGGAAAAACCCATCAGACAGGAGGAACACCAGCAGAGGTGAGACTGGGATTAATGTGCTAATGCTGCTGAAGCCGAGGAACTTTGCGCTGACACCTTACTGGGACTGTCTGAATTAGTTAAATAAGATAGAGCAGCGGGACAAAAGGCAAATCTGACTGCGATAAAGTGGCTGAGGTTTAAGGGGATAATACAGGAAGTAGAGAAAAATATTCAAAATAAAAGCCAATAAATCTCGTATTTATTTACTTGTGGCGGTTGTATATGATGGAATCAAGCTGAGTTTTTTTAACTGCTGCTGAGCTGTTTTATTGATTTAGTGGAAAGTTAATGAATGAATAAATTTTTTTTAACAAAGTGTGCAAATAGAATAATGAAAAAAAGAATGTTGTAAGAAATACAGTTTAAAAAATTATGTTTATAAGAAAAAAATTGAAATTTTGTATTAAAATTAAGACTGGAAAAATTAAGATTACATAAAGTTTCAATTTTATGAGAAAAAGTGCAGCCTTATAAGAAAGATCACATTCATGTGAAAATGCAAAAACAAATGATAAATTTAAGAGGGGATTTTTTTAATTTAGGACAAAAACACTTTGTCAAAAAAAGTTATTTAAAAGGAAAAAGACATTGACGTATAAAAACGTGATTTAACTTCATTAATTCAGTAAAACACCGATCATATTTAAGAAGGAAAATGTTGCCTTTAATTAGTAAGCATAATTTTGTTTTGAAAGTATCAAGCGGATGTCACGAGTAATTGCGTGAAATTGATCCCGGCGTGAAAACAGCCGGCTGCTTTGTGCCCTTCATCTGACAGCGCGTTTCAGTTCGTGATCGTTTTAACATTTATTGTTATGCGACAAAAAGAAGCCTGCAGTTATATATAGCTCAGAATTTATACGGTTTATGTCAGTAAATGGACGGATCACTGCGGCTACATTCTTTATACAGGCTGAATAGATGAGCGTTATCATCATCAGTTAGTTTAGAAATCTTTCTTTCTCTTATCTAATGAGATAGACTGCTATGCTTGACAAAGTTAAGATGCACATTGAGTAAATTTAAGTACATGAGTAGATTAAATTATAAAATTATTCTTGACAGACCTCACATTGCAAATTGCTTAAAGGAAGTGCACCATTAGGTTTGACTTGTAATGTTATGTTTGACAAAGTTAAGATTGCAAATTAAGTAAAGAGAAGTACAGAGTAGATCTGATACTAAAATGTACCCTTGGCAAACTTAAGATTTCAAATCAAGAAAACTTGTGAACCTGTTTTGACCCAACACATTAGTACTTAGTTGAGAAAACTAAAAAAAAACAAAAAAAAAAAGGCTGTGCAGGTGGTTACTTGAAAATGTTAAGTTTTGTGAAATTTTTATTTTTTAAGATTGTAGTGGTGCGCGGGGGGCAGTATAAAAGAAACTCTAGTAACTGTATATAAATAAAACCTGTATTGTGGTGGGAAATGAATAACCAAACAGCACTAAAGAGATTTAGACTGGAGTTGCTAAAGACTAAAAAGGGCTCGATATTGTGATGATTTTCTTTCAACATAAACTAGTTAATCTTTTATTCAGCATTGCTCTTTTCCTTTAAAAGTTTATTTTTTGTTACTTAAGAGTTATTATTGTGACAGAATTAAGAGCACTTTTGCTAAATTCAAACCCAGCCTTTCAACCATTTCAGACCACCACAGGCTGAGGTGTAAGTCTCCCGAACATCACGCTTCTTTTTGGTGATTTGGCCCTTAATGTAGGGTTTATTAGCTATGTCGTGCAGCCAATGCCTGATGCATTTGACAAGTGGGCCCACACCTTTAAAGATTCCCACTGCCGTCAGCTCCCAGCTTTAATGAAGCATGTGGTGCTCTTTGTCTTCAGGCTGCAGGTAAACAGGAAGACGTCGCCACCGGCTCTGTTGCTGAGTGATGACATGAAACCGTGGCATGGTTGTTTGACTCATTGATTGGTGCATGGTCGTCAGATAAACAGGTGGTGCGCTGATGAGTTTTGTGCGTGAGTAACATGTGTAATAACTGAACTGAAGTGTGCACCTCACATGGGCACAGTCCATTTTAGTGGTGGGAATAATCGTGGGTAACTGCAATTAATCGCGATTAACTCGATTAATGTGCCCACCAATAATAAAAGATGAGACTTATTTGCTAATCAGTTGAGTATGTAGTCAGGATATCCAAGCATAACCTTCTCTCATCCCGCATATTTACCACTTCTTCTCAAAGTCATACAAGGAAATGCATCATAGGTCTTTCTCTCAAATTATTATTCAGTTTACAGTAGTTCTATATAGCACCAGTTCATAGCATCTGTTGTCTCTCCCTTTTAACAAGAGGGAACTTCAGGGACAAGCAGAAAAGAAGAGAATGCAGTGAGGTCACGCAACACAGAAAACAAATCATCTACAGTAAGAGATAATGAAGACAAACTTTAATATGCTGCTAAAGTTTTATATATATATATATACTGTATATATTTAAGTGCACCCAGCTGCCTCAGCCTATAGAGTGGTTGCATCAATATCACATATACCACGGAAAACGGGATGCACAGCATTACATCAAATGACATCGGGTGTAAAAAACATTACAAAACGCTGAAGTTAATGTTGAAGCCACCATGAACAGAAACAGAGGTACAATAACAAACAGCAGAAAGGAATATTTTAAGCTTAATCCTTAAAGTGAAGATGTCTCCTGATCTCAAACTGTGAGCTGGTTCCACGGGAGAGGAGCCTTAAAACTGAAGTGCTTAATACAGTTGTGCTCATAAGTACCCTGGCGGAATTTGTGATTTTTTTTTTTTCCATTTTTCAGAGAATATGAATGAAAATACAAAAGCTTTTCTTTCACTCATAGTTAGTGGTTGGGTGAAGCCATTTATTATCAAACAATTGTGTTCGCTCTTTTTAAATCATAATGACAACAAAAACTGACCCTGATCAAAAGTTTACATACCCTGGAAGTTTTGGCCCGATGACACACACACAAATTGACACACGGGTTTAAATGGTTACTAAAGGTAACCATCCTCACCTGTGATCTGTTTACTTGTAATTAGTGTGTGTATAAAAAGTCAGTGAGTTTCTGGGCTCCTGACAGACCACCGAATGTTTCATCCAGTGCTGCACTGACGTTGCTGGATTCCGAGCCATGGGGAAAGTAAAAGAATTATCATCTCCAAAATAACTGAAAAAATGGGTGGCCACTCTATTATGTGAACATCTGAATTATGAAAACACCCCCCTGCATCACGCACAGTTTGGGTTCCGTGCCCACCATTCAACAGAGTCTGCAATAAGCTTGTTCCTAGAGAAAACTAAATCTTTCTTAGACAAGTGCAATTGTGTAGGTGCTGTGGTTTTAGATCTGAAGAAGGCATTTAATACCGTTGACTACAACATCCTTTTAACCAAACGTACTCAGTTTAACTTTTCAGAACATGCTATCAAATGAATGAAATCCCATTTAACCGACAGACAGCAATGTGTAATGGTCAACATTGTCAAATCGCCATATTTGAAATGTCAGATGGGTATTGGGTCCCACAAGGCCCAATACTTGGTCCAATACTGTTCTCTCTATACATAAATGATTTACCAAATGCATGCAGAAACATTCATATACAAATGTACGCAGATGACACGGTAATATTCACATCTGGAAAAAACATACAAGAAGCCGCCTGTATTCTTACAACAGCGATGACCCAAATCCACGAATGGCTGAATAATTCGTGTCTCCGACTAAACACTAAAAAAACTGTTTGCATGATGTTCACCAAACAACGATCAAATATTACAAACTCAAACATTTTCTTAAAAGGGGAGGAGCTGCAATTAGTCGAGGAATTTAAGTACCTTGGCGTGATTTTAGACTCCTCATTAACCTTCAAAAAACACATCAAAAAAATCTCAAACATAATCAAATTCAATCTAAGAAATTTTAAACAAATTAGACCATCGCTGACAGTTAATGCAGCCAAAATGTTTCTGTATGCAGTGATCTTTTCACACATCGATTACTGTTTTACCAATTGGTCACTCACTGGTGTAACCATAATCAACCTCATTGAATCTTTATACAAAAAGCCATAAAAATCTTTGACAAGAAAGATCCCACATATCATTGCTGTAACATTTACAAGAAATACAATCTTCTGTCTTTCGAGAATTATAAAACTCTCAAATTTGCCTGTTCAGTCTATAAAATATTAAATGGCTATGCACCACCCCCGTGGAAGAATATGTTAAACTGAGGACTGTCACCAGTACAACCACCAGAGCAATCACTAGAGGAGACTGTGAGGTTGCACAGACGCACCACATTTGCTCAATCTGTGCTATCAGTGAGGGGTGCCAAGAGCTGGAATAACATACCACCTGCAATCAGAGAATGTACCACACTAAACACTTTTAAGATGCATTGTAAAAATTGGCTTTTAAACAACGAAAACTGTACCCCTAACTAGTGGTTGCTCTGCAGCATACGCATGTGCCCATGCGTCACACACATATGCCCCGCCTCTTGTTTGTTGCTGTCTGTTGTTGCTGTGAGGTGCTTGGATGTATGTATGTGTATGCATACACAGCACTTGACGCGTGTGACATTTGAATATTTTGTTTTGTAACACCTTAACTCTTGCACTTTGTACAGTTTCATTGCAGTTGTTCTGCTCATGTAAGATTGTTTGTTTGTGTTTTTGTGTGTTTTTGTGACCTGCCTGGGGACTACAGATGTAAATTAGCAGTATTGCTAAATCTGGCTTTCTTACATTTGTATTAATGTTCATTATTATGTATTGTCCCTTTCAAATAAACATTAAACTAAACTAAACTAAAGGACCTGCAGGAGAAGATAGTTGAACTTTATAAAACAGGAAAAGGATATAAAAAGATATCCAAGGAATTGAGATTGCCAATCAGCAGTGTTCAAACTCTAATTAAGAAGTGGAAAATGAGGGATTCTGTTGAATCCAAGCCACGGTCAGGCAGACCAACAAAAATTTCAGCCACAACTGCCAGGAAAATTGTTCGGTATGCAAAGAAAAATCTTCAAATAACTTCAGCTGACATACAGGACTCTGAAAAAAAGTGGTGTGGCTGTTTCAAGATACACAATAAGGAGGCACTTCAAGAAAAATGGGCTGCATGGTCAAGTCGCCAGAAGAAAGCCATTATTACGCTAATGCCACAAAGCAGCCCATTTACAATATGCCAAACAGCACAGAGACAAGCCTCAAAACTTCTGGAACAGAGTTATTTGGAGTGATGAGACCAAAATTGAACTTTCTGGCCACATAAACGTTACATTTGGAGAGGAGTCAACAAGGCCTATGATGAAAAGTACACCATCCCTACTGTGAAACACGGAGGTGGATTGCTGATGTTTTGGGGATGTGTGAGTTACAAAGGCACAGAGAACTTGGTCAAAATTGTTGGCAAGATGAATGTATGTTATCAGAAAGTACTGGAAGAAAATTTGCACTTATCAGCCTGAAAGCTGGGACGCACTTGGACATTCCAACATGACCAATGATCCAAAACACAAGGCTAAGTCAACCTGTCGTTGACTACAGCAGAAAAAAGTGAAGGTTCTGGAGTGGTCATCTCAGTCTCCTGACCTCAATATTATTGAGCCACTTTGGGAAGATCTCAAATGTGCAGTTCATGAAAGACAGCAAAAGAATTTACAGGAACTAGAGGCTTTTTGCCAAGTAGAATGGGCAGCTTTACCATCTGAGGAAACAAACAATAAAAGACAATAGAGATAAAAAGAATAAAAACAAACTAATATAAAAGATGAGCAGACAACACAATGCAGATCATAACACACAGTATAATGGCTTAAAAGTTGGAGATTACAAAAGTTATTTGCACATAGTTATAGAGTGTTAAATAATTTTGCACAATGCCTACAGTGACCATTGCACCTGACTGTGTTGCACAATGCTCAAGGCCCACACTTATACGTACATGATTATTTTGCATGATGCCCACAGCACACATTAAGCACATGCAGATGTAAGCATAGATATTATTGTACTGAATTGGAATATTATACATACTGTAAATGCAATATGTACACACTATTATACTAAGTTAGTCCCAACAATATACTCATAGAAAAAAAATAATTTTAAGTAGAGTTGTGATAACAGTTCTGTTCTTCCAGTAGCCATACCTTGAGGTGTTTGATAAATGAAGTAAGGGTCAGTAGTTCCCGTATTGCACTTGGTATTGAATTCCAGGTTTGAGATGCACAAAAAAAAAAAATGTAGCTTGACCAAAAGTACTTTTCCTAAGTGGTATGACACAGCCACCTCTAAAGCCTGCTCTGGTCCATCTGTTTGAGTTTTTCTTTACAAATTCTTGTAGTGGAGGTGGAGCTTGGCCATGAAAAATTTTATAAACCAATACAATCAGCATATTTTACAATGTTGTCCCAATTTAATCGCTCATGTTTCTTTAAAATCAGACAATAATGATACATTTTCATTATTTTTTTTTATCAAGGACTTTTAAAGCTTGTTTGTAAATGGTAATTGTTTTAAAGTTGTTTTACAGGCCATTGTCCAACTCATTATGCAATAGGTCATATGTGATATAATCATTGCATCAATATATAACTTGGCTGATTCAAGAGTTAAGTTATTCCTAATAAATCTAAAATTACATATGTTGAATTTCATTCTATTCACAATCCTTTTCATCTGCTGTTTAAAATGAAGTTGTGAGTCAAGAATGATTCCTAGATATTTCAGTTCTTGTACTATCTCAATTTTTTTGCCTTGTGCAAAGATGTTAGGATCAATGTTATTTACTTTTTTTTTTTGAAAAGTACATACAGACGGTCTTAGATAGATTGAGGTGTAACTGAGAACTCTCCAGCCAGTTATACACATTACCTGTGGCAGCTGTCAGAGCTTGTGCAGCTTACTCTACTGTTTGCATGAACATACAGTACTGCATCATCTGCGTACATTTGACAAATTATGTTTGATGGACAGCAACTTGGTAAGTCATTTATAGTAAATAAGCTGAAGAGTAGTGGCCCCAATACAGACCTTTGTGGTACTCAAAGATTGTTTTCATGGGATGTTGATTTCATAGTCAATAAAAGACAAGATAAGATAAGCCTTTATTAGTCCCACAATGGGGAAATTCCAGGATTACAACAGCACAGGGACAGCAACACTCAGAGCAACAATCAGAAGACAAGAAAAAACAAGAGCAGTGAGTATATACGTATATGTACATATAAATATATAAATATATAAACACACAGTGTGGAGCATTGTAGCTAGATGGAATAAATATATAAATATATAAACACACACAGTGCGGAGCATTGTAGCTAGATGGAATGAACAGCATAACCGTCTACCTAGTTATCCTACATGGTATGATTATGTACCCATACATATTGTCACCCTCTGTAGCGACCGGTATTTTCCTAGTTGTATACCGGAAGGGACCATTGTGTAAGTCTATTGCGTCTTTTGCATTCACTACTATTAGGTTGTCACGTTTTTTTGCTATCTCTGCGAGCAGCCCTGCTTAGGTTATACAGTCTGAGAGCCGTAGGTAGGAAGGACCTGCGAAACCTCTCGGTTGTGCACCTAGGATGATGTAGTCTGCTGCTAAATGAGCTCCTCAGTGCGTTCAGTATGTCCTGCATAGGGTGGGACTCGGACTCCAGTAGAGATGACAGTTTAGCCACCATCCTTCTCTCTCCCATCTCCTCCACTGGGTCAAGGCGTTGCCCCAGGACAGAGCTAGCTTTCTTGATCAGTTTGTTCAGTCTCTTCCTATTGGCTGCTGTAACGCCACTGCTCCAGCAGACCACTCCAAAAGTGATGGCTGATGCCACCACCGTGTCGTAGAATGTCTTCAGCAGCGCCCCTTGTACACCAAAAGACCTGAGTCTCCTCAGTAGGAACAGCCTGCGCTGTCCCTTCTTGTAGAGTGCGTCAGTATTGTGTAACCAGTCTAGTTTATTGTTCAGATGAACACCCAGGTACTTGTAGGATGTCACCATCTCGATGTCTGTTCCCTGTATATTTACTGGTGCTGTGAGGGGTTGTCCTTGCCTGCGGCAGTCCACCACCAGCTCCTTAGTTTTCCTCGCGTTGATCTGGAGGCAGTTCCGATGGCACCAGTCCACAAAGTCCTGGATAAGTCCTTTGTACTCAGCTTCATCTCCGTTGGAGATGAGGCCAATGATTGCAGAGTCGTCAGAGAAATTCTGTAGATGGCAGTGTGTTGTGTTGTGTGAGAAGTCCGCAGTATAAAGGGTGAACAGGAAGGGAGCCAAAACCGTTCCCTGGGGGGCCCCCGTGCTACCGATGATCGTGTCGGACACACAGTCCTGGGTTCTCACAAACTGTGGCCGGTTAGTGAGGTAGTCCAGGATCCATGATGACAGGTGACTTTGGTCTTGATAAAACACAGTGGACCAACACCAGCAGATGACATGGTTCCTCAAATCATCACTGACTGTGGAAACTTCACATTAAACTTCAAGCAACTTAGATTCTGTGCCTCTTCACTCTTTCTCCAGATTCTGGGACTTTTGATTTCCAAATGAAATGCAAAATTTACTTTTATCTGAACAGAGGTCATCTGCTGGTGTTTGTCCACTGTGTTTTATAGAGACCAAAGGCAGCGCAGTCGTCTACCAGGAAATTTTAGAGCACTTCATGCTTCCCTGTGCTGACAAGCTTTATGGAGAAGCTGATTTCATTTTCCAGCAGGACCTGGTACCCCCCCCACCACACACACACACACACACACACACACACACACACTGCCAAAAGTATCAGAACCTGGATTAATGACCATGGCATCACTGTGTTTGATTGGCCAGCAAACTCTCCTGACCTAAACCCCATAGAGAATCTATGGAGTATTGTCAAGAGGAGGATGAGAGACACCAGACCCAACAATGCAGATGAGCTGAAGGTCACTATCAAAGCTACCTGGGCCTCCATAGGCGCTTTTCCACTTGGAACCCAAAGGCCCCGTTTGGCCCCGATCGGCCTCCATTGTCCGGTTTCCCACTCGGAACCCAAAGGCCTCACAGTTCCCTTTTTCGGAACAGTTCCAGTTTAACTGACACTTTTTTCAGCACCGTAAAAAGCAGGTCCGAAGGCTCCCGGCCCCGTTTATATAACACCTCAGCAGTGCCACAGGCTGATCACCTCCATGCCATGCCACATTGACACTGTAATTAACCTCAAAGGAGCCCCGACCAAGTATTGAGTGTGTACATGGACGTACTTTTCAGTCGGCCAACATTTCCATTAAAAAACTATTTTTAAAAAAAAATAATTTTATGTAATATTCTAATTTTTTTGAGAAACTGAATATGAGGTTTTCATGGGCTGTAAGCCATAATCATCAAAATTAAAATAAATAAACACTTGAAATATATCACTCTCTGTGTAATGAATCTATATACTATATGGGTTTCACTTTCTGAAATGAGTGACAAAAAATATTGAACTTTTTCATAATATTCTAATTTTCTGAGATGTACCTGTATTAGGGGAGTATTTTTCCCCTCAACTTGCTATGCAGGAACAGATACATGTTTGAGTCATACTGGGAACATTTTTAAGTTACTGTTGTTCTTTTTGGTGTTATCCTGTTTATTACTGAGACCATATAAAGTCAGTATCAGTTTATCCTGAAAGCCCTACTATACAGAGATTTTACTTCACTCTTTTAAATAATTTCTTGGTTTTTATGAATATGTTGAACAGGTTGTTCCAGAGCTTGCCAAAAAGCATAAACGGGGCTGTAGTCTACCCCACGCTCATGTTGGTTCATCTTCGTACTAAAGAACACCACGATGACTAACCATGAAGGGTCTGTGAAGATGCACGGCAGTGCTGGCCACTTGCCCGGTGCCTCTGAACCACCCAAAGAGAGCATGCAGCTCAAGAAGGAGATCTCTCTGCTGAATGGAGTCAGCCTGATTGTCGGAAACATGATCGGCTCAGGGATCTTCGTCTCCCCCAAGGGTGTCCTCATTTACAGCGCCTCCTATGGACTCTCCCTTGTCATATGGGCTATTGGGGGACTGTTTTCTGTGGTGGGAGCCCTCTGCTATGCTGAACTCGGCACCACGATCACCAAATCAGGGGCATCCTATGCGTACATCTTGGAGTCTTTTGGCAGCTTTATTGCCTTCATTCGTCTGTGGACGTCTCTGTTGATCATTGAGCCCACCAGCCAAGCGATCATAGCCATTACTTTTGCAAACTACCTGGTACAGCCACTCTTTCCAACATGCGAGCCTCCGTACACTGCATCCAGGCTCATCGCTGCAGCATGCGTATGTAAGTATTAGTGATAATTTTAACCTGTAGAGTACAAAAATATCTCTCAAGCTTCCACCCTTTCCCAGGCTTGCTGACATTCATCAACTCTGCCTATGTAAAGTGGGGCACCCGCGTTCAGGACGTCTTCACCTATGCTAAGGTGATCGCACTCATCGTCATCATTATCACCGGCATCGTCAAGCTGTGCCAGGGTGAGTGGTAACTACAGTGTTTGTGGTTTTACATAGTCCGATGATCAAATTGAGAAATGACTCAAACAAAAGTTCTTGTAACTTATTTCTCTTGGTTCTCACATTATTCTATTGCTTAAAATGCAAAAATGTTTTGGTTGATCAAGGAGGATTTAAGTAAAGACAGTAATGTGTTGCAATGTCACTGGAACTTAAAGAAACAGCTGTTATTCCAATAACCGTGTCCCCATTTCAGGCTACACAGCCAACTTTGAAGCATCCTTTGAGGGGTCATCCACAGACCCTGGTGACATCGCACTAGCACTGTACTCCGCCCTCTTTTCTTACTCAGGCTGGGACACCCTCAACTTTGTAACTGAGGAGATCAAAAATCCTGAAAGGTAAGTTTTACTTGGTAGGTGCTCTTTCCAGCCAACGTTCACAGTCATAATAATCAAATTCTTGTCGCTACAGGAATCTGCCGCTGGCAATTGCCATCTCCATGCCCATTGTCACTGTTATCTACATCCTCACCAATGTGGCCTACTACGCTGTTCTGGATGTTAGTGCTATACTGGCCAGTGATGCAGTTGCTGTGGTGAGCAAATGATCTGGAAAAAAAGAAGATGATGAGATAAAGAACAAAATGTGCATGCAAGGGGGAGAGAGAGAGAGAGAGTTGCTAAACCAGATTTTGTTTGCCTTGTAGACTTTTGCAGATCACACGCTCAGTGTAATGAGCTGGACTATTCCCATTGCTGTAGCTTTGTCCTGCTATGGAGGCCTCAATGCCTCCATTATAGCTTCATCGAGGTAAAAGGAACACTATGTAAAGGCTATTATTTATAATTCAGTGTTTTTCAACCTTTGTTGAGCCACTGACCCATTTTTACATTGAAAAAATACCGCAGCATCCCACCAGTCTAAAATGTTAAAATAATACCAGACCGTCAATGCATCATTGAGGGTAGTTCATTCCAACCAGACAAAATCACCCTGAGAGTGCTCAGATCATCATGACTGGTAACGATTGACAGCTCACGTGCAGGGAGTGACACCAGAGAAAACACATGATGACACAGAGAAACAAATTTGATTTGAATTTTATTAATGCAAAAAGGACAGCTTCGCAAAGGAAAAACGCCACTCACCAGAAGAAGACCCAGCCTGTAGGGAGAGACAAGAGCAGGTTAGATAAGGAGGGAGACTGAGAAGGGAAAAATAGGACTACACTCACATGGGAGAGAGAGAGAGACCGGCAGAGGAACCCAGCACTTACGGCGAACCAGGAGGAGATGCTGGAAGGCAGGAGTAGCGCTGGGTGAGGTGTCTGACCAGGTGAATATGGCTGCTGATGTGTTGATGGTGATGAGGCAGGTGAGCGCACAACAACCCCAGAGACGCACCATGAAGGAGGTAGCAACCTGAGGAGAGGACAAAAGGATTAGTGGTATTTTCTCCGAGAGGGAGAATTAAACTTACTTGCTGAGAGAGGTAGTATACCCAACGAGCCAGTGCTGAAGCGTTGAAGAGAAAGTCTATTTGAGCGCTGGTGAGGCAGAGGTAGCAGGTGCGTCTCATCATGCAGGTGAGGATGATTGCCCGCGGAGCAGGGGAAAGTTGAACAGGACGGGAGGGGGAGAGTGCGCTCACCAGATCATGACACAGCTCTCCTGACTGTTGACCTTGCACTCAAGCACAGCCTAGATGCAGACCCATCTAGGATGTGCTTAAGGTCAATGACCTAGGAGAAGTAATTTTTTCATTCATGAAATCATAAATACCCAGATCTCTCGACCTTTGACAATGACCCTGACTTCAACCTGGATGCAAACCTACCTGAGGATCATTGTGTGAGAGTTTGGTGACCATCAGAGCAAATGCCTTGGAGGAGTAGTGATTCCTGTGAAATGTGGACAGACAGACAGATGGACATGGTGCCATTGTATTAATTCCTTTTGGCTTCGCTGGAATGAGCGAACAAAATGACACATTGTAGCCTATTACAGCATAGGTAATGACAATATAGTCTTGTAATTTGTTTGTTTTTGCAATTACAGTACATACACAGTCAATGGACGGACACGAACGCATGTGCATTTACTTCATGCGATGTGAGTGCACACGAGTTAACATCCACATGAGTTGGATTTTGTTCAATTCAGGCCAGGAGTTCGCTTAATGCTTGGTTGTGGTGGCCATTTGGTGTTAGTGTTCCGCCACTGCCGGGAGAGTGAATTAGTTTGTAAATGAGACAGCCACTTGCCGGAGATGTCTCTCATAAGGCACACATTCCCGCGGGAGGTTAAGTTATTCTCATACCAATGGTGTAGGGCGGTGCCTAACTCCCTTTCATGACCCTAGGCCACACAGCTACTAGTGAAAGCTACAGTGGGGGGGGGGGCAGTCCTTTGGTAGCTCTGTGTGTTAATTTTCCTTTCCCCATTCTATTATGCTGAGCACCAAGCTAGAAGGCAGAAAGTACCATTTTTACCTGGTCTTCGGTGTGGAGTGGTGGCCTAATTGGTAGAGCATCCGCCCCACAACTGGGAGGCCGGGGTTCAAATCCCAGCCGGGTCATACCAAAGACCAGGTAAAAATGGAACTTTCCGCCTGCAGGAGGGGGGTATTTTCACGGTAAATGTACTTTTCTCAGCACAACACTGGCAGACCTCCATGACGGTTGTATCCACCACTTGTTTGGTGCTGGGGACAGCTGATGTCGGGAGTGTTATATATGTAAAATACCTTGGGTGAAGGATGAGGCAAGATGGCTGGACGAACACAGCTTTATTGATGTTAGCGAACAGCAGTTACACAGCAGGCACCTGGCAGAGGGCACTGGTCAGAGGCCACAATATGGGCACCCTCTGCCTTATATAGGGCAGTGCAGTGACATGACGGAAAGTGCATGTCACTACACCGCACTTCACAATACTGTGCCAAAACACTATACAACATTCTCCCCACCCTTTAGAAAAGTCCAAAACCATACACAATTGAACCCCCTCCCCCCCAAAATTTGGAACCCGAATCATGCACTAATATAACGAAAAACAATGTACTAAAATGGCATAACACATTCACACAAAACAACCTAAAATAGGGCTGACGGGGGGACTACTGTGCAGCCTGCACGGCGGGGTGGATTATTCTACCACCTATAACTAAAGAAAAAGTCCATACATAACTAAAATTGCATGCCGCGCTCCTAAACTAAACAAAATACACAAAACAATCCCATATAGTAGTAGTAGTAGATTAGTTTATTTGACAGGGACAGTGCAATAAACATAGACAATTAATCAAAGACAATTAATCTGATGTGTTGCACATAGAGTGTATAGCTATTAGCTAATTTGCAACTCTTGTCCCTGGACAAGAGTTGCAAATTATTATTGCACATATCACAACACATATACAATATATCAAAACACCAGAACTATAAACACTTAATTATTTACAGCACTGTTCCTTGGGTAGGAAGAGTAGAACCGGCATGGGGGGAGGGGTAAGACAGCCCCTCAGCAAGCGCGTCCCTGGAAGCAGCAGACCCCGAGGACGATAGCTGATCTTCCGTACAATGGAGTCTTGCTCCTTCACCACCGACACTGACTCCCGTCCAGCCTCGCCACCAAGAGCCTCTTCCCAGACATGCTGAAGATGCCTTGCTGAGTCTTTGGACAACCTGAAGTATGTTGCACCCAGTGTAGCCACTATGCACGGACACCCTCGATGTTTAGCTGGCTGTCGTCTGGCCCATCATCACCATGGACGTTTTTCACCCTGAACCCAAACCAAGTCCAAAACCCTCAGTGGGGACCGGCTCGGCCCGAAGTGGTGCTGCTGAGCATGCGGTTACTCCATGCTTGTCGGTCTGGCCCCAACCTCTTTTAAAACCGTCGTAGCATTCACCATCGTAGCTGCAGACCCTCCATCCCCCTGCGGCCAAGCTCCGGAGGCATCTGGGGCTAGCACATCGTGTCACTCGCCAGCGCAGGAGCCTCGCCGCAATGCTCGGTACCCTCCTCTACCAAATCCTGAGCGCCGGAACTGAGACCCTCCTGCACCGAACCTGAATGAAGGTGGTCCTGCTTGACCGCCGTGGTGCCCATTAGCTCTTCGTCTCACACAATGTCCTCATCGACCACCGGAACCGGAGGGTTCCACTGGCCACAACATGACCATTTGTTTCCGGCGTTGTCTTTTATGGTGAAACCCAGTCCGTAAAACAAATCACAGCCCATGATGTTATCGCCTCGTGCTGTCACGTGGAATGTGAAGTCAACCATCTTCGCAGACTTGTAACGGACCGTTAGCTCCAAAGTCCCAACCGTGCACAGCCTGCCACCTCCATAACCATACAAAGGCGCCGGGTTACCTCTAATCCTGTAGGGGGGGAAAAACTTCCTCACCATGGCCCAATTCAGCAACGACCCCTCTGCTCTCCACCTCCACACTATCCAATTCCATTATGTACCCGTTTGTCCTGGGGGACACTGTATATATGGTCGTCGGGGGTGGGCGGAGTGATTTATTCCATGGGCTCTCCGGTTCAGACACATGGCACACTCTAGCATAATGGTTAAAGTGTCCACATCTGCTACAACGTGCTCCCCTAGCCAGGCAGTCCTTAGCCTTATTGCAGTGCGTTGCAGACCCACAATCCTTGCACTGGGGTTTTCCCGGGGCAGACCTTCGGCTGACAGCGTTGACTTCCATAGTATCGTTGTCCAAGCTATCCTTGCTATCCGAGTCCACAACATTTGCTGTGGCAGGAGGCTCCGGCGGCCACTGTGACTGGTGCCAGGATAGCTCCAAAGCTGGCTTGTCTGTGGCCTCCAGCTGGAGAGCTAGCTCAACAACTCTGGCTAATGTTAAGTCATCGGGTGTCGTGAGTAGTTTAGCACGCAATGCGGCGCTGCACATGTGCTCTGCAAGCTGGTCATGTACCATTTCATCTTCCAATGGCCCAAAGCGATACTCGCTAGCTAGCTGCCTCAAGTTGGTGACAAACTGATGAATAGGCTCACTTACGCACTGATGTCGCTGCCGAAAACGAATCCTCCAGACAGTCATGCTATCTGGGGTATGGAAATGGTTGGCTAGGAGCTCCACAACATCTTCAAAAGAGTCCGAAGCTCCAAGTGTGCGCAGGACTTGCTGGCCCTCAATACCCAGGTTGTGAACAAGTAGCGCACATGCTCTTAGCTTGTAGAGCTTACCGAGGTCCAGCACAGTGATGTACGTTTGGAAAACCTCAAACCACATAAGCCAAGGCACCGGTGGTTCACCCGGCAGCTCGAGAAAGGGGCAAAGTAAGGGGCGAAGTGATGTAATACACGCCTCCATGAATTAATCCTTGAGCGCCAAATGTTATGTATGTAAAATACCTTGGGTGAAGGATGAGGCAAGATGGCTGGACGAACACAGATTTATTGATGTTAGGGAACAGTGGCTACACAGCAGGCACCTGGCAGAGGGCACTGGTCAAAGAGGCCGCAATATGGGCGCCGTCCTCCTTATACAGGGCAGTGCAGTGACGTGACGGGAAGTGCATGTCATTACACCACACTTCACAATAATGTGCCAAAACACTATACAACAGGGAGGCGGTTTCTGGGGGAGGTTCCAACATTTTTCCATCTGGATAATGTTGCAGGGCAGCTGCAGGGGGTTACGAAAGCAGCCCTTCTGTTGAAAGGAGGAAGAAGAGGAGGGATTGTGTTCATGCTGCTGCCCACTGACATGGGGGAGCCTCTGTAGGTGCCAATGCACAACAACAGCAAGTTGTTTGCAATTTTTTGGAGCAATTAAAAAGAGAAATTAGACAAATTCACTCAGAAAATGTTGATCATGCTCACACGGAACCTCTAGGTTCAGACGACCTTGGTTGAAAAACACTGGTATAATCAACCTGCACTCCATCTTGTCTCCTGGCATTCGTCTTCCTATTTCCTGTCTTTCCAGGTTGTTCTTTGTGGGCTCTCGTGAGGGTCACCTTCCCAATGCTCTGTCCATGATCCACATAGAGAGATTCACTCCGATCCCAGCCCTCATCTTCAATGTATGTAAAGAATCAGTCACGCACTGTTGAGTCATTTTCCTTGTTAAGGATTCTTCTCCATCATATTCATTTTGCTTCCCATGAGGTGATGAGAAAGCTGCTAAAAAGTGACCATAGATGACTGATACACTCACTTCCCACCTTATTGGACAAAGGCCCGAATTTCAAACTGACACCAACATCACAGCTCGCTTGCAAACTTTTTCTTATATTATGAACACAGTCTAGCAGATTGTGTTCTGACAATATTTCAGGAAAGAAATTGGTCCTGTAGCTAGGGAATCTGTCTTCATTTTAAATTGACATCAACCTGTTGATTTCTCTCATCCTTAGGAAAAAATGGCTGACCAAAAATTGTATATCCTGTAGACATATTCCATAAGTTTTTTACATATCTGTGAATGCTTTCTCCCTTTTTCCTTTGTTTAGTGCATCATGTCATTGATTTACCTGACAGTGGAGGATGTCTTCCAACTCATCAACTATTACAGCTTTAGCTACTGGTTCTTCATGGGTCTGAGCATCGCAGGTCAGATCTACCTGCGCTGGAAACAGCCTGACAGACCCAGACCCCTCAAGGTAACATCAGACAAACACACCTGTGGAATCACTGTAAAAACATTGTGATAAAATAGGTGGATTCAGAGCTGAACTACCTCTCCTGACATCTGCAGGGTTTCTTTGAGTAAATGAAGTGAAATTTTTAGAAGTGTACTTGATGTTACCCAAAAGTGTAAAAGGTTATTCTGTTTACTGGTGGTGTATTTAAAGTTCCCAATCACCACTCTTTTCCCACATTTTGACAGCTCCCACAGGTTTTAATGAAATGTTTGTGACATACTGTATGTGGTTAAACTGCCTTAAATAATTAATTATTGCAGCATCATTGTGAATCATCTTTTGCAGCCTTTCTCAGAACAGCTCATTTCAGTGCTTGTCTCTTTAAATCCCAAAGACTGTATTTAACTCCACCCTTCCACTTATGGTATTACTGCTAATCTTAGCTAGCTAGCTCCTAGCACGGCTATCAAGCCTGAGCAAACTAACACAAATTTATCTCAAAGAATGAATAAAATAATGCAGAACTGGTGGATGGGGTGTGTGGTTTTAGTGGTCAGTAGAATATTTGTGAATGAGCTGCTAAACTGCTAGTTTCAGCTAGCCACCTTGGATCTTGGTTAGAGTATATACAGCAGGGAAAAAAAGTATTGAACACGTCAACATTTTTCTCATTAAACATATTTCTGATGGAGCCATTGACCTGAGATTTTCACCAGATATCAGTAACAACCCAAATAATCCATACATACAAAGAAATCAAGGCAACTGTGTTCACAAAACAAGTTACATTTAACCTCTTGCACTCTGGTGTACCGCGGGCGGGCACGTCTCTGCGTCCTAGAGTGCACGAGGGCGCTGCGTCCTAGAGCGCACTGAAAAAAAAGCTGCATTTCCGTTCTTCCACTACAGACACAGCCGCGAACAGAAAGCCAAAGGAGTGCTTTGATTGGTTTAGATGTGATTGACCTCTCATTTGACTAATAAGAGCCTTGAATTGGGTTTCTGAAACCTTCAAGAACCAATGACTGAAAACCTAGCAAGAAGGACCCGCCTACCAGCGACTGCGAATACAGCTAGCCAATTGAAGCACAGAAGTTCGAAAGCTGTTTTGTGTAAGGCTGGGTGACACACAGGCGTTCGCCAGTCTTTTTTTCTTACTACTGTTTTTATTTGTTTTGAAAAATCGTTCGCCAAACACCGCAATCATGGAAGCGCAAAACCGCAATAATGGAATTATGGTTTGACCGGGTCGCGTGACCAGAACCATGAGTCCGTAACAAGCGGACCAGCTTCATGTTCATCTGACAATGAGGAAGAGAAGCTCGCCAGCTACGCTGCTGTTGTGAACAGGTAAGTGTTATAAGCTAAATTATTCTTTATCCCTGAAAATTGTAATCCAAATGACTTTTGACCGATCGGTAAATTACAACTGTGCGTTATGCGTTATTGCGAACGGCCTCCCCGTCATGTTGTGAACGCCCCCCCACCGCTACTCTTCTGCAGCGGATTGCAGATATATTGCAGATATTTTAGTCCAACTGTGCGTAGTAGACCGCGGCGCACCGTCACCGCTTTCCGTCATGTAGCAATGGGCGATGTCCGTCCTCTGTAGCGGTGGGGGGTGGGAGTTGTTATCTTCTACATTACAGATATTCTAGTATAATTTTTAGTGCACTGTAGGTTATTTTTTCTTGTAAAAAAAAAGCCATACATTTTTTACGTGGCATGCTTCTTTGTGTGTGGGGGCTTGTTTGTTCATTCATTCATTCATTCATGAATGAATAAACAACCCCCCCCACCCCCCCCAACACACACAGCCCTTCACCTTTCATTTGAGCCCAAGATGAAGCTTCTATATTGAATCATTCAAAAGTTACAGATGTTTTTCCAAACTGTGCCATTTGGCACAATTTGGCACAGTTCAAAAACGCCTGGGAACAACCTAAGAAAAAAACTGTGTAATATATTCATTTTTTGTGGTATTGTTACAAAATTTTGACCTCAGCTGGATAACACTTGGTTCTATATTTCTGTTGCATTTTCCAGCCCAGATCTGAAGCTGTGTGTTATTTGCAAGCATTTGTATCCAAAAAAACACCCAGGCGAAGTTTATTTTCTTCAAGTTCAGCATGTTTAGATGACTGTTACTCAGTGGCAGGGGCACTTAGAGAGATTATGACTGTTTTGCCAAAAAATTCAAAGTGTTTTCTTTTAAATGAGACCAACCCCATGAAGATGCTGCAAAGGGTTGAAGAACAGCTTTTGATTTACTTTGGGTACGTTATTTTTTGGCGTTTTTAGGGAAATTGACCAGAGTGCAAGGGGTTAATAAAGTAATAAAGGAATGACACAGGGAAAAAAATATTGAACACATGAAGAAAAAGGTGCAAAAAGGCATAGAAAGCCAAGAAACCAGCTGAAATTCATCAGAATTTAGGAAGCCATCCCTTCCTCCATCAGTGCAAATTAATTTCAGCTGGTTATGTCCTGACTGACAGCCTTTAAAAAGGTCTGTGAATATCAGATTGTCACACACCACAAAGAACTCATGATGGGTAGAAGCAAAGAGCTCTCTCTAGACCTTTGCAACCTTATTGTTGCAAAACATAATGATGGCATTGGTTACAGGTGCATTTCTAAACTGCTGAATGTTCCAGTGAGCACTGCTGGAGCCATCATTCTGAAGTGGAAAGAACATCATTTTACCATAAACCAGCCATGACCAGGAGCTCCTTGCAAGATTTCTGACAGAGGAGTCAAAAGAATTATTAGAAGAGTTATCCAAGAGCCAAAGACCACTCGTGGAAGAGCTCCAGAAAGACCTGGAGTTAGCAGGTACTGCTGTTTTAAAGAAAACAACAAGTAGTGCACTCAACTGACATCTGCTCTATGCCCGCTCAACTCACAAGACTCCATTGCTGAAGAAAAAGCATGTTGAAGCTCGTTTAAAGTTTGCTGCACAACATTTGGGCAAGCCAGTAAAATACTGAGAGAATAGAGTCTGATCAGATGAGACCAAAATTTAACTTTTTGGATGCCACAACATACAGCATGTTTGGAGGAGAAATGGAACTGCACATCCCATCATGGTGTGGGGGGTTTTCAGCACATGCTACACCGGCAGACTTCATATAATTGAAGGAAAGATGAATGGACAAATGTAGAGACACCCTTGATAAGAATCTGAATCAGAATCAGAATCAGAATAAACTTTATTGCCAAGCATGTAAAAACACACACGAGGAACTTGACTTGACATTGGTGCGCATGCGCGCGACACAACGACACGGCAGCCATAATAGGCGCCTCATCAAACAGAGATAGATAAGAAAGGGAGGGGAGGGGAGGGAACGACACAAGGGGGGAGGAGAGAAAAAAAACTTCGTTATCAGAATACAGCTTATATTTAAGCAGATTATGATTACAATGAAAAAAAATCTCTCAATAGCACAGAGCAACAATCAACCACAAAAAACCAAAAGACCAAAAGTCAGAGAGAATCAGTGAGTGGATGGGTATAATTCAGTATTATGAATCAGTGTGTTCGTGTATGTTGGAATGCAGGTGGGTGTTTATCAGTTACTGGAGGCAGCAAAATCTCTCCCAGCCGAGATGTTGTCTTAGTGTCTGAAACTCAGAAGCATGTCCTTGAGGCATGGCAGATGGACATTTCCTGAGCCAGTCACATGTCAATGAGAGTTCAGATGCAGTCCCAGTATGTTTATGAAAGAGAAGCACAATCTTCTGTTTTGTCTTAATCCAGGAGGAAAACAGACAACAGGGCGAATTCAAGGTCTGATAGACACAGATCACTCAGAGCATAGAATTTTACATCTCCAGCAATCCTGTGTTCATAATTTCCATACATAGGCTTTAAATCCATTCCTTGGAGGCACCAAAGACGACTCCAGATGTTTCCCTTCTAGAACATGGGTAAACATGTCCGGTAGAGTCCATCCCTCTACAGTGCATGCAGATGGTAATTTCCATGTTATCATTGCCGATAGTTAGTGCACTCCCCCGTCTAGTTGAATTGTTGAGAAGCAGCTATGCCGGGACCGCTTTTAGTTAGCTCTTCCAGTTAATTTTTCGATACACCAGGAAAAACTCCAGAGCCAATCAGCAGAAAATCCTGTGATCCTAGCCAAACCAGGTAGATGTTTCCACATCCTCAGTCGAATCATGCAGACACATGCATTCCAATCCATGGGTCTCTCCATAGGGGCTCCCCCTGGCCCGAATTTATATAAAATGTTGTTAATCTTATTAAAGCCGCTCACCAAATCCATTCTTTTCGTTTGGATCAAGATTCAGCCAGAAGACAGCGACGCAGACAAGACAGCAAGCTGGGATTCTCAGTTAGGGAGGGAAGGAGGGTAAAAGGGAGCAAAGAAAAAGGCGTCTGTTCTCTCTGAAGGGCAGAAGCAGAAAGTTGTTGACATCTGCAAAGATGCTGAAGATGAAACGAAGGTGGACATTTCAGCAAGACAATGATCCCAAACATACAGCCAAGGAAACTCTCAACTGTCTCCAGAGAAGGAAAATAAAGCTAGTAGAATGGCCCAGTCAGTCACCTGACCTGAATCCAATTGAAAATCTATGGAACAAACTGAAGATCAGAGTTCATAGAAGACACCCACGGAACCTTCAAGATTTGAAGACAGTTTGTGTGGAAAAACTCCTGAGTAATACCTGCACCTAGTTTCTCCATACAGGCGGCGTCTGGAAGCTGTTATTACCAACAGAGGCTTTTCTACTAAATATTAAAATGAACTTCACCAAGTGTGTTCAGTATTTATTCCCTGTGTCATTCCACTTTATTAAATATAACTTGTTTTGTTAACACAGTTGCCTTGATTTCTTTGTATGTATGGATTACTTGAGTTGTTACTGATATCTGGTGAAAATCTCAGGTCAATGGCTCTATCAGAAATATATTTAATCAGAAAAATGTTGACGTGTTCAATACTTATTTTCCCCACTGTAACTAAGCTAAAATAATATCTAAGAATGGCATAAATGGCGAAGTATTGTTAGATAAGCAAGGATTCCAGTGGGGATGGGGGGGAATAGTTTATAGAAAATAGCAATCAAAACCGGCAGACGGTTATGCTAACACCAGGCAGCGTGTTGCACAGTGTCTCCCCACTGAGGCAAGCCTTAATGCCATTAGAATGACTGACTCTTACCACCTAGCCAAGCTAATGCTGACAGTTTGATGTAGCATCACAGTGAAAATATAACAAAGTAAGCCAGAATGACACAAGATATATTATCGACTGGATGAGTGAACCAGATGGAAACAGGTACAGTATGTTTATTAGGATGGCTGAAATCTAGAGAAAATAACATGATAAACCACACTTGGGAAGCTAACTCCCAAGTTGCACTCTTAGCTCTGAACTTAACACCTTTGTTTACAGATGGACAACTGGGCTGGCCAATAAGAGAGCAGCAGGCAGGATCAAGGCTAGATTTCCCATTTCTTGACGTACAAGAAAAAAAACCTGGAAAAGAGACATTGGCTGGTCAATGCCAGAATCAATGTAAAGGCTGTGTGTTTTGTTAAGAAAAGTGAGTGTTTTGATGTTTTTTTTTCTATAATCACGTCACCAGTAGATGCATTTCTATAATAACAATAATAATCTCCTTCTTTCGGCTGCTCCCTTTAGGGGATCGTCCTCTGTAACACCAACACTCTCCATGTCCTCCTTCACTACATCCATGAATCTTCTCTGTGGTCTTCCTCTTTTCCTCCTGAATGGCAGCTCCATATTCAACATCCTTTTTCTAATATATCCACTCTCCCTCCTCTGCACATGTCCAAACCATCTCAGACTTGCCTCTCTTACTTTGTCTCCACACTGTTCAACCTGAGCTGTCCCTCTGATGTACTTATTTCTAATCTTGACCCTCCTAGTCACTCCCAATAAAAATCTTAGCATCTTCTACTCTGCCACCTCCAGCTCCATTTCCTGTCTTTTCGTCAGTGCCACCGTCTCCAAACCATACATCATTGCGGGTCTCACTATCATCTTGTAAATCTTCCCGTTCACTCTTGCTACTACGCTTCTGTCACAAATCACCCCTGACACTCTTCTCCACCCACTCCACCCTGCCTACACACTCTTCTTCATCTCTCTTGTACATTTTCCATTGCTTTGGATGGTTAACCCCAGGTATTTAAATTCATCTACTTTCACCACCTCTACTCCTTCCGTCTTCACTGCTACACCTGCCTCCCTCTCATTCACACTCATGTATTCTGTCTTGCTTCTACTGACTTTCATTCCTCTTCTCTACAGAGTATACCTCCACCTCTCCAGGTTCTCTTCCACCTGCTCCCTACTCTCACTACAGATCACAATGTTATCTACAAACATCATGGTCCACGGAGACTCCTGTTTGACCTTGTCTGTCAGCCTGTCCGTCACCATGGCAAACAAGAAGGGGCTCAGAGCCAATCCCTGATGTAACCCCACCTCCACCATGAACCCCTGTCACTCGTATAGCACACCTCACCACTGTCTCACTGTCCTCATACATGTCCTGCACCACCCTTACATACTTCTCTGCCACTCCTGACTTTTGCATACAGTACCACACTTCCTCTCTTGGCACCCGATCATATGCTTTCTCTAGATCCACAAACATACAGTGCAACTCCTTCTGACCTTCTCTATACTTCTCCATCAGCACTCTTAGAGAAAACATTGCACCTGTAGTACTGTTTCTTGACATAAAAGCGTATCATAATAATAATACACTTAATTTATAGATTCCTTTAAAGGCGCCTTTCAAAACACTCAAGGACACCGTACAATAAAATCAAAACACAAATAAAACAAAGATTAAAACGTATTAAAAATGAGAGAGTGCAGGCAGTTAAGGGAGGTAGGTTCGTCTAAACAGATGGGTCTTGAGTTTGGATTTGAAGAGAGAGAGAGAGTCAGTATTCCTGATGTCGGATGGTAAGGAGTTCCAGAGATGGGGAGCAGAGAAGCTGAATGCCCTACTCCCCATGGTGATGAGGCGGGTGGAGGTGACAATGAGATGAAGAGGAGGACCAGAGGGACCAGAGGGGAGTGGCAATGTGGACCAGGTTTGACAGATATGGAGGGGCAAGATTATGGATGGCCTTGAAAGTGTACAGAAGGATTCTGAAAGTGGTGCCGGACTTAACTGGGACCGATGAAGTTGCTGTAAAACAGGGGTAATGTGATGAATACCGGGAGTTTTTGTGATTATATGGGCAGCAGAGTTCTGAACCAGTTGAAGCCTATGGAGGGATTTGTGAGGAAGACCAAAGAGAAGCGAATTACAGTAATCGATGTGGGAAGTGACAAGGCTGTGAACAAGAATGGCAGTGGCATGTGGAGTGAGTGAGGGATGGAGACGGTTTATGTTGTGTAGGTGGAAATAAGTGGGCCGAGTGATATTACTGATGTGGGAGTGAAATGAGAGAGTGCTGTCGAGGATGACACCCAGACTCTTAATGTGAGGGGAGGGGGAAACAGGAGTTTTCAGTTGTAATGGAAAAGCTGTTTAGTTTGGATAATGTTGATTTGGTACCTACAAGAAGGCATTCTGTTTTGTCAGAGTTAAGTTTGATAATATTTAAGGAAAACCAGGATTTTAAATTATTGAGACAGTCAGTAAGGGAGGAAGGGGGAAGAGAGGAGTTGGGTTTACTGGGGAGGTAGAACTGGGTGTCATCCTGGGTGTCAGCATTTCTCAAGGTTAAAGTCTAAAAAACAGTTTTTGTTTTTTTTCTGTGAATGGGACCTTTAAGCAAGGAAGAAAAAAATTATGGCTATTTCATAGGCAAAGTTTGTATGATGTTTTTAGCTTACATTGATGTGTAAGTAACAGATGATGGAAAACAAAATCCATGATTAAAGCTGGAGTAGGCAGAAATCTAAGAAACCAGGAAAAATGCCAGAAATTAAAAAGAAAATTCTTTAGCCCTAAGACACTTCTTAGCTGAAGTGCATGTCGGCCAAGTTTGTCAGTTTCTGTAGAGCAGCCGATAGCAACGTCTCTGGCCAACAAGTGAGTGGGTGTTCTTGTTTAGTGGCATGTCAGCATCTATGACTATTTCATGGCAAAAATAGACCTGATAAGAAAATTGAGTTAAAAATTATATAGAGACAGTATGATAAATGAAAGAATAAATAAATAGAGTGAGATAGATATGTAGATACGATAAAATAGAAAAATTAAATAAGATGCTTCAGATGCACATGTGCTAAAACCCCTAAAATTTTCTTTGGTGGTGCCTCATTAAAAATATCCTTCAGTGACTTTTGAGTATAAAAATGTTGTCTTGTCATGAGAGCTGGACAGTCAAGTAAAATGTGCTTTACTGATAAAAAACATCCGCAAAACTGACAAGATGGTGGGGCTTCACCTTTTAATAAAAAGCTGTGCGTAAGCCTTGAGTGGCCAATACGGCATCTAGTGTACACTACCTCATCATGTCGGTTTTGAAAGTGATGCAAGTATCTATGGCTTATGGCAGGTTTAATATCATGCAGTTTATTTGAAGTACATGTGCCCCATTCAGTCTGCCACTTCTTTAAAATATAGGAGGTTATTAGAGGCCTGAGGTCGGGATCTGGCATTGAGTGACTTCTTGGGTAAGGGCTCTCTTGGCAGCATTGTCTGCCTGCTCGTTACCTGACAGGCCAACATGGCTGGGGATCCAACAGAAAATGATCTTAAAATTATGTTTCTGTAAAAAAAACTAATTTCTCTAAAATCCAGATAATAATGGGGTGAGCAGTCTTTAAAAACCCAAGCGCCTGAAGACAGGACCTGGAGTCAGTAAAAATTAAGGAGCTCTGTTGTTTGGTTCTTTCAATGTGCTCCAATGCTAGAAGCAAAGCACGAGCCTCTGCTGTAAAAAATTGAACATTGTTTGGGAATCCGCAAACCATGCTGATTGTGCCCGGTAACAGTTGCAGCAGAGACTGAGCCATCTACTTTAGATCCATCCGAGTATATAGAAATATGGTGAGGAAAATGGCATTTTATGTCCAAGATCTGCTGCTGGTCCACATTTGGGTGAGTGTCTTTCTTTTTGTTTTGGCTCAGATCCAGAATGATATTGGGTTTCCTCAAACTCCATGGAGGAATGGGACAAAACTGTCTGTTACGTTGCTCATATCAGGGTTTAATTTAACCAGGTGAGGTTCTATACGGAGTCCAAAAGGCGTGATGCTCTTAGGTCTGACCTTATACATCTGCACCCTGGCCAGCAAGTCTTCTGATTGGGCAAATAAACCATCACAGGTGAGAACAGAGCCCAGAGGAGAGGCTGTTGTGCACTTACGTCAGGCAACTTTATACAGTACATTGTTATAGGTTAATGTCAGAAAATTGTATATACATGTTATCATTTTATCAGCATATTTTTATCATAACTGTGTGGGTGCAGGAAGGAGTGTAAACTACATCATGTTGATTGAATTATGCAACCACTGTGTAATGTTTTTTTTTCCACAATATTTTTTATTGAACCTTTTTTACAAACATAACACAAACAATCAAACACTAACACTAAAGTAATTAAAAAAAAATTGTACTAAAAACACCAACAACCACTAACAAAGGCAGGTCTTCAACAATGCTCCTCTGTTTAGTCTAGGCAATCCATTACATAAGTATACATATTATACATTCACCAGTTTGGAATTTATAAGGTCCACACACATCATTCACCTTCTTCTTCAAAAGTTATGTTTAAATTCTTTACATAATCAATGAAAGGTCTCCATATATTCCTAAACACAATTTCCTTTGATTTCAGTATGTATGTTATTCTTTCTAGTGGAAGGTTTGTTAACATCTGTCTTAACCACTGAGTCACATCTGGTCTCTGAGTCTTTTTCCACAGTAGTGCAATATATTTTTTGGCGTTAAGCAAACTGAGGTCTATGAATGCTCTTTCACTCTTATTAAAGTTATGCTTTTCTGGATACAGACCCAACAAAAACAATTTAGGATTCAATATGATTTGTTTTGAAATTATTTTTTCAATTGTTACCCTCACCTCTTCCCAAAACATTCTAATATTTCTACATTCCCATAAACAATGAAATAGGGTTCCTTTACTTTCCATACATTTTGTGCAAGTATCTGGTATGTTTTTGTTATATCTATTTAACTCCACCAGTGTAACATACATCCGCATTAACCATTTAAAATGTATCAATTTAAGACGTACATTTATTGATTTGGTTTGAGCTTCTGTACAAGCCAATTCCCATTGTTCCTCTGAAATTTCAGTTTGCAGGTCTTCTTTCCAATAATTCAATCTTTTCTGTGAGTTTTCACTTGAGGATAGTGTCAATGAGTTATAAAACTCTGAAATAATACCCTTTCTCTTACTATCTTTCGTCAAAATTTTTTCCAAGGATGAATAAGTGGGTCGGGTGAGAGCATTATTTTGATTTGATCGAATAAAGTTCCTAACCACTGTGTAATGTTGATTGAATTATGCAACCACTGTGTATAAAATGTTTGCTCGCTGAGGACAGCCCTCAGTGCAGATTTGCTGTTGCAGAGGTCTGCACTCCTTGCTGCAAGTAAGGGTGCAGATCTGCTCTTGCAGAGGTCTGCACTCCTTGCTGCAATGCAAGTAAAACTTATGAAAGAATATTCTTGTGTCTCGAATCTTTATTGAGGTAATGAACTAATATATGATCATATTCTGAGTGTTTTCAGAGATTCCTCACAGTTAATGAACTGAATGAATAATTTACTCTGAAATTTAAACAAAGTTATTCTGCCCACTCCAACTTTAAAGGCTTGTAATCCTGAAAAAATATATTGTGGAAAGGTGAAAGGACGAGGGAGAGTTTATCTCACGAGTCAGGTTTATTCACATTCTCCAACATCAGCAATACAGAAAGAGAGAGAAACCCAGACCTTCAACCCTTTTTCTACCCCAGGAGCCTCAAAGCTCCAGTCACATTGCATTTAATCCCCAGTAACAATGCATCCCTTTCTGGTGGTTGTTGGTGTTTTTAGTGCATTTTTTTTTTTTGTAGTACTTTAGTGTTAGTGTTTGATTGTTTGTATCATGTTTGTTAAAAAAAAAAAAAAGGTTCAATAAAGATATTGTGGAAAAAAAACAATGCATCCCTTTCAGATCTTATCACCTCCACCCAAAGTCACTGGCAGCCAGGAAATCCCCCACGGCCATCTCTTTGCATACCAAAGACCACATTTCACATCCTCCTGTTATCTCCGAGGAGGCTCAGTCCTTTGTTCATCTGAGACGTGAAGCATACAGTAAGCATACAGTGATATACATATGGAGCATAAGGTGATATACACTACCGTTCAAAAGTTTGGGGTCACCCAGACAATTATTTTGTGTTTTCCATGAAAAGTCACACTTATTTACCACCATGAGTTGTAAAATGAATAGAAAATATAGTCAAGACATTGACAAGGTTAGAAATAATGATTTGTATTTGAAATAATAATTTTTTCCAGATACTCAACCTGCTCAAAGGAAGGTCAGTTTTATAGCTTCTCTAACCAGCTAAACTGTTTTCAGCTGTGCTAACATGATTGCACAAGGGTTTTCTAATCATCCATTAGCCTTCTGACGCAATGAGCAAACACATTGTACCATTAGAACACTGGAGTGATAGTTGCTGGAAATGGGCCTGTATACACCTATGTAGATATTGCGCCAAAAACCAGACATTTGCCGCTAGAATAGTCATTTACCACATTAGCAATGTATATTAGATATTAGAGTGTATTTCTGATTAGTTTAAAGTTATCTTCATTGAAAAAAATGGTGCTTTTCCTTCAAAAATAAGGAAATTTCTAAGTGACCCCAAACTTTTGAACGGTAGTGTACATTTGTGCATATGAAACCCACATATGTGTCCCACATGACCCCCCCCCCCCCCAAACGTCTAAGATGTAACAACGGAATAACAGTCAGCCTGTCATGATAAAATCATTACACATCAGCCCACGTGTTGCTTGGGCCTCAGTCTCCTCCCGTATCTGCTGTAAACCGGCTTCAACACTTCCGTGGCGCCATCCTGCTGGGGGGCTGCTGTCTGAGGGTGAGAATTGTTAGTCAATCCCTGTGGGTGTTCTGGGGGATGTTCTCTAGGGGGTCTGCCGCGCCGAGGAGCCCTGGCCAACAGCACATCGTCGTCCGCCACCACAAAGGCAGGTTTGAGCCTGTTAATGCCAATCCTCTCCTTCCTGCCCCCCAAATCTAGCAAAAAATGCATGTCCCCTGTTTCCAGCACTCTAAATGGCCCATCATAAGGTGGTCGTAGCGGTGGGCAATGGGCATCGTGTCGGACAAAAACAAACTCCGCGTTTTTTAAAGCCTTAGGTATAAAAATGCGCGGAAAACTGTGGTGAACGGGGCCAGGCAGCGCGCCCGATTCGGTGCCACGCTGCAACTACTGAGCCGGGGAACATTCTGGCGCAGGATTATCTGGGAGAAACTCCCCGGGCAGCCAAAGTGGCTGCGCAAAAACTAGCTCCGCCGGGGAGGCTTCTAAATCCTCTTTAGGTGCAGAACGCAACCCCAATAAAACCCATGGTAGCCTGTCCACCCAATTTGCATCCGTAAGCGACGCTCTGAGAGCCGCTTTCAATGACCTGTGAAAACATTTGCATAACCCGTTAGCCTGCGGATTGTACGCGGTTGTGCGGTGGATCGTTACCCCCAGGCTGCGGGCCATTGCTGACCAAAGTTCTGAAACAAATTGAGGGCCTCTGTCGGACGTAACGTCCGACGGGACTCCAAAACGCGCTACCCATGCTGTTAAAAACGCGCACGCCACCTCCTCGGCTGTGGTTGACTCAAGTGGGACCACTTCCGGCCAGCGCGTGGTGCGGTCTACCATTGTCAGAAGGTGTGTGCACCCCTGTGACGGCGGAAGGGGGCCTACGAGGTCCACGTGAACATGATCGAACCTCTTAGCCGGGATGTGAAACGGCTCCAAAGGAGCTCTCGTGTGCCCTTGTACCTTGGCTCGTTGACAGGCCATGCAGGCTGCTGCCCACTCCCTAACTTGTTTGCGCAGGCTCGGCCATACAAATTTCTCTCCCACCATTTTGACCGACATGCGCACTCCCGGGTGCGCCAGAGAATGAATCGAGTCAAAAACGCGGCGGCGCCACGCGGCGGGTACCACCAGACGCGGTCACCCAGTGGAGACATCGCAGATTAGGGGGGGGGGGCATACCGTCTTGCAGCACCCTGTTCTCCAGTCCTAACCCTGTTGGTCCAGACTGGAGCGCGCACACGTCCACGTCGCTAACCTGATCCGCGGCCATGGCTGCATAATCTACCCCCACGCGGACTGGAGCCGCCATGGCGCGTGAGAGGCAGTCTGCCACTACATTAAGTTTACCCGCCACATGCTGGATATCGGTAGTAAACTCTGAGATCGCGGCCAGCTGTCTCTGCTGCCGGCCTGACCACGGTTCTGAAACCTTGGCCATCGCGAAAGTCAGCGGCTTGTGATCAACGAACGCGGTGAAACGGCGTCCCTCCAGCCAAAACTGGAAGTGGCGAATGGCCAAGTGGAGAGCTAACAACTCCCTGTCGAATGCGCTGTATTTTCGTTCACTATCGCGCAAGGTCCTTCTGAAAAAGGCGAGCGGTTGCCAAGCCCCGGCTACATGCTGCTCCACGACCGCCCCTATGGCCACATCTGACGCGTCAGTAGTGAGCGCTATGCGGGCCGTTGGGTCTGGATGTGCTAACAACGCAGCGTTTGCCAGGGCTGTTTTGACTTCCGAGAATGCTCGCTCTCGCTCCGGAGACCATTCGATTTTATTTGTGGGTTTTGGTTTTTTAGTGCGGCGTATAATGGTTGCATGAGCTGCGCTGCGCGGGGGAGGAAACGGTTATAAAAATTCACCATTCCCAAAAACTCCTGTAACGCTTTGACCGTTTGTGGCTGGAGAAAATTTGTTACCGCATGCACTTTGTCAGGCAGAGGAACCGCTCCTTCTGGAGAGACGCAATGCCCCAAAAAATCAATCTGCGTCACCCCGAACTGACACTTCGCTGGGTTGATTATTAACCCATGCTCTCCCAACCTCCGGAAAACTGCCGTGAGGTGGTTTTCGTGTTCATCTTCGGACGCACTGGCTACTAAAATATCATCCAGGTAGACGAACACGAAGGGGAGATCACGCAACACCGCGTCCATCATGCGTTGGAACGTCTGCGCCGCGCCTTTAAGCCCAAACGGCATGCGCAAAAACTCGAACAGACCGAATGGAGTTATTACCGCTGTTTTGGGTATGTCCTCAGCGCGTACTGGGACCTGGTGGTAACCGCGTACCAAGTCTATCTTAGAAAAAACGCACGCCCCCGCCAAATGAACTGAAAAAT
Source organism: Pholidichthys leucotaenia (assembly GCA_020510985.1). Lineage (NCBI taxonomy): Eukaryota > Metazoa > Chordata > Actinopteri > Cichliformes > Pholidichthyidae > Pholidichthys > Pholidichthys leucotaenia. The sequence continues at coordinate 389,035,396 of CM035837.1, read as the reverse complement.
CTTGGATATGCGGGATTGGGTAGCAGTCGTGCGCTGTAGCATTGTTCAACCTGCGGAAATCTCCGCAAGGTCGCCACGAGCCATCAGCTTTCGGGACCATGTGAAGCGGTGAAGCCCATGGGCTTTTCGAACGCCTGATGATGCCCAACTTTTCCAGGTTGGCGAACTCCTCGCGCGCTATGGTCAGTTTAGCTGAATCCAAGTGCCGGGCTTTTGCAAAAACGGGCGGTCCGGTGGTAGTAATAAAATGTTCTACCCCGTGTTTAGCCACGGCCGCCGAAAATGTTGGGACCGTGAGTGCTGGGAACTGAGTGAGCAGTGTGTGGAGCTTACCACTTGCAGCTGTGACGTTGGCTTGTGCTGTTGGCGGGGCCACTCGAGCTGTACAGGGAATAGAATAAAAAGAGAGTGCATTAACCAGGCGCCTGTTAGCAAGATCAACCAACAAACCATGTGAGCACAGAAAATCAGCCCCTAACATATTGAAATTCACTGCAGCTATGACGAAAGTCCACTCAAATGTACGGCCGTGTAGGGACAGAAGCAGAGTCCTCTCACCAAAGGTCTTAATCGCCGAGCCGTTCGCTGCTGACACCCCGGGACCACTGGAAAGCGCCAGCCGGTCAGCGGAGGAAGGTGTGGTGAAACTCAACTAGGAGCCTGTGTCCACGAGGAAATGCCTCCCCGAGCGCGCATCCTTCAAGTAGAGCAGCTTGTTCTCCTCCCCGAGGGCCGCAGCTGCTACCGACCCCCGGTCTTGGCGTTTCCCGAGCGCTTGAAATGGCACAGTGGTATACATTTGCGTGCCTTCTCTGCAAAGCGGCGATGGTAGAAACAGAGGGTGTCTCCTCCGCGATCCTTGGCCCCCGCCGCCACCGTCGTCGGTGGGTCTGCTATCGCCATCTCTGGCCCCTCACCGTCTCCGGCCGTTGCGCCGCATTCCGTCGCTGCTGCGGTGGTCGCGCACTGTTTGCTGGCGTTGAGAATCCGGTGCGCCTCTTGGGCCAGCGCGCGGAAGTCCCACTGGGCCAACAACGGCGAACCGGCCAGGGTCGATCTCGAGGCCGACGGTAGGGTTCTCAGGAAAATGTGGGTGAAGAGGAAGTCGTTGCCGTCTGAGCCCCTCAACCTCAGCATGTCCTCCATCAGGTCAACAGGCGTGCCATCTCCCAAGTCGTTCAGAACCAGGAGTCTCTCCGCTCTCTCCTGGACTGAGAGAGTGAAGCGCTGGATGAGCGCAGCCTTCAACACGCCGTATTTGTCGTCGGCCGGTGGCTTCTCCAAAAGGCTCTGCACATGCCGAGCCGTGCGGTTGTCGAGCTTGGCAATTACATGGTAGAATTTCGTCTCATCTACTGTTATCCCCCGGAGGGCGAACTGTGCTTCGACCAAGAGGAACCAGGAGCACAGGTTGTCTCGCCCAAAGTCCGGTAGCTGGACGGTAGTGGCATACGCCTGGCTGGGAGCTCCTGACCTGGCTGGTTCAGGGGAATTTCTTTCACTCATCGTCTTAGGGTCACCAGTGTGGAAATGTGAAAGGACGAGGCAGAGTTTATCTCACGAGTCAGGTTTATTCACATTCTCCAACATCAGCAATACAGAAAGAGAGAGAAACCCAGACCTTCAACCCTTTTTCTACCCCAGGAGCCTCAAAGCTCCAGTCACATTGCATTTAATCCCCAGTAACAATGCATCCCTTTCAGATCTTATCACCTCCACCCAAAGTCACTGGCAGCCAGGAAATCCCCCACGGCCATCTCTTTGCATCCCAAAGACCACATTTCACATCCTCCTGTTATCTTCAAGGAGGCTCAGTCCTTTGTTCATCTGAGACGTGAAGCATACAGTAAGCATAAAGTGATATACATATGAAGCATAAGGTGATATACATTTGTGCATATGAAACCCACATATGTGTCCCACAATATGATTTTAATGACATCTGTGGACAGTGAGGGAACTACTGCCCACTCTTTTCTTAAAAATACTGTTCAAGTTTTCCTAGTTCTGTTTATAACTTTGTTATATGTAGCTCTTAAGAGTTTAATGCAAGTTGTTCCAAAATCTAAAATCCTAACTTAGTGTAAATTTGAAGTATCCAGGTATCAGATTTTGGGTGTCTTACCTTGTTTCTCTGAATCCACACAGACAATTGTGTGGATTAAAAAAAAGTGTGTTTATGCCAAGGATAATGTTCACTACCTTTATGTGTTGCCACAGAATAACCTACATTTCCACTCTAAACATTCACTTGCAAGGAATATGATACAGAAATATAGTGCAAGTTGCACTTTAAAGGCAATATAAACTATACTGTATTTAAAGAAAGCAGGACCCATCAAATTGTAACTGCAATGGTGGTCTAGTGATAAAGCATCTGCCCCACAGCTGGGAGGATGTGGGTTCATACTTCAGCCGGGTCATACCAAAGACCATATATAAAAATGGTACTTTCTGCCTTCTAGCTTGGTGCTCAACATAATAGAATGGGGAAAGGAAAGTTAACCACACAAAGCTAACAGAGGACTGAGCCCCCACAGTAGCCTCGGGTCACAGAAACAGAGAGAGGCACCACCCCTATAGACCACATGGTGCCCCAGATGCTGTGGAAGAGAATTAACTAACAGCTAATTGTGCACAACATAGTTTTTAAACACAGATTGCCAAATTAAGTTGAGGCATATGAAAAGAACTGTGATTGGTCAAAATCTCTGAAAATGGCGTAAGACAATTGTTGCAGTAGTTTAGTTTGTCCTCAGACTGCTTTTGTTGTCATGTGTTTAGGATGTAGTGGTAACTACATTACAGGAAAGGCTTGTGTTATTTGTGTATAACACTCTGTCTCTGGATTTCCTTCTCTACAGCTGACCTTGTTCTACCCAGTGGTGTTCTGTCTCTGCTCCATTTTCCTGGTGGCCGTTCCTCTCTATAGTGACACCATCAACTCTGTGATTGGCATCGGCATCGCCCTGTCAGGCGTACCTGTTTACTTCCTGGGTGTCTATCTTCCAGAGTCCAAACGACCGCCGATTATCACTAAGCTACTGCGTGAGTTTGCCACAAATTTTCATCTGCATGAAGCATATTTGAGTTAAAGCCAACATGTCTTTTCCCACTGCAGGTTCTCTGACTTACATCACCCAGTACACCTGCTGCTGTGTCCTGACCGAGATGGACAAAAGCCAGTAGAGTCTAGTGCAAGAAAACTTTACTCAGGAGTCTCCGTCACCTTATGCAGCCTTGTCCTGTTGAAAAAAAATGGTGATACTTTTTGTAAGACTCTTGAACCAGCCATGGACATATGGACATGTTTACACCACTTAAAAATACTACCATAGTTTCACATACTGACATTCATAATTATCTCAGAGTAAAGCAGCAGTGGTAGTTTTACTGCATAATTTTACCTTTTTTCATCACACTATTTACTAAAAATTATTAATTATGCACCTTTGAAGTTGGTGACTGGGTGCCTTTTTAAAGTTTACGTGCCTGTGAGATTTTACCAGTGCTATGTACACAACCACAGGGAAATGATAATTATGCATGTAAATCTCAGTTATAGACATTTAAATGTTGAAGGGTTAAGTACAGTGTTAGTGTTGGAACTTATCGGAATTTATGACTTATGTACTGACCACTTTAATAACTATACTCTTACTAGGTTGGATCAGTTACAGTACATCCCTGATGCCTTCAGAACTGCCTTAACTCTTCATGGCAAAGAGTCAACAAGGTGCTGGAAACATTCCTGAGATATTCATAAACATCGATATGCTAGCATCACACAGTTGCTGCAGATCTGTTGGCCGCACATCCAAGATGCGTCGTGCGTGCATCCATTCTTTCATGTTGTTTGTGCCAAATTCTGACCCTACCATCTGAATGTTGCAGCAAAAATTGAGACCCAAGCCGTAGGCAATGTTTTTTTTTTCCCCAGTCTTCTAATGTTCAGTTTTGGTGAGCCTGTGTGAATTCTGCTGCTGCTGCCTCAAGGGGGTCAATGTGTTAAATCCTCAGAGATGCTCTTCTGTATACCTCAGTTGTATTGTGTGATTGAGTTACTGTTGCCTTTTTGTCTGTCTGGCTTTTGTTCTCAGATCTCTGGCATCAATAAGGCATTTAGGCCCAGAAAACGGCTGCTCACTGGATGTTTTCTCTTTTTCAGACCGTTCTCTGTAAACTGTAAAGGTGGTCATGTGTGAAAAATGCCAGCAGATCAGCAGTTCCTGAAATACTCAGACCAACCATTTTGGCACCAACAACCATGCCACTTTCAAAGTCACTTAAATCGCCTTTCCTTCCTATTCTGATGCTCAGTTTGAACTTCAGCAGCTTGTCTTGACCATATCTACTTGTGTAAATGCACTGAGTTGCTGTCATGACTGGCTGATTAGATTTGTGTTAACAAGCAGCTGTACAGGTGTATCTATTAAAATGGTGAGCGTATGTGCAGTTGGTGCCAATACTGTTGTTTGTTTTTAATGGAGGATGTACAGTGCTGTGAAAAAGTATTTGCCCCCTTCCTGATTTCTTATATTTTTGCATATTTGTCACACTTAAATGTTTGAGATCATCAAACAAATTTTAATATTAGGCAAAGATAATTTGATTAAACACAAAATGCATTTTTAAATTATTTATTAAGGGAAAAAATTCTGTCCAAACCTACCTGGCCCTGTGTGGAAAAACAAAAACAAACATTTGCATGATTACTGCCAGACCTATTGAATAAAGAAATCACTTCAATAGAACCTGTCTGACACAGTCAAGTAAGCTAAAAGGTTAAAGAAATTCAAAAACAGATGGGCAACAAAAACCCAGAACGACATCTGAAGAATTACAGGCCTCACTTGCCTCAGTTTGGACATTGGTCCATGATTCAACTATAAGAAAAAGACTGGGCAAAAATGGCATTCATGGGAGAGTTTTAAGGCAAAAACCACTGATAACCAAAAAGAGCACAAATGCTCATCCCACATTTGCCAAGAAAAACCCATCTTGATGATCCCCAAGACTTCAGGGAAAATATTCTATAGTGTGATGGTCTGGAGCTGCTTTGCGGCTTTAGGAACTGGACGATTTGCCACAATTGATGGAACCATAAATGCTACTCCCTACCTGGAAATCCTTAAGAAGAATGTCTAGCCATCAGTTTGTGACCAAGCTCCAGCCGTCCAATGTCACTGAATTAAAGTAATTCTGCAAAGAAGAGTGGGCTAAAATTCCTCAACAGTGACATAAAAGACTCATTGCAGGTTATCGCAAACTTGATTGCAGTCGTTGCCACCAAGGGTGCTGCAAACAGTTATTAGGTTTAGGGGGCAATTATTTTTTCCACATACGGACAGGTAGGTTTGGATAGCTTTTTTGCCTTTAATAAATGGAATCATTCTTCAAAAACTGCATTTTATATTTACTTGGGTTATTGTTTGAAACATTTAAGTGTGACAGATATGCAAGGGGGCAAATACTTTTTACAGCACTGTAAATGGTATTTCTGGGGCTGCTTTGTTGTATTAGAGCTTTTTACTTATTTAATGAAATGCGTATGGTTTGACTTTTATTGCCTGCTGAATCCACCGTCTGTGTTCTTTACTTTGCTATTGCTACTTGACCCTGCTTTTATCGTTTTACATTTTTAAAAATTTACCATTATTTTGTTGTGTGATCATATAAACAGTGATTTTAGTGTATGCACAATGCATTTTTCTACATTTACCTATTTACTGCATCGTAAACATGGTTTGCATCCAACACATTTGCAATCATTTGATTAAAGTTAAGGTCAAAATACTGTAACAAAAGTCATGTCTAACCAAGACACTACTGTTGAGCTTCATAAAGCAATGGAAATTACACACATTTGTTTCTTACACTTGCTGTGATTTACCTTTTTAGAAACCCCTTCAGAGAAAAATGTTCTACACAAGCTGGGCCAGATTTTCAACTGACAGAGCTGGAGCACCTGTCGTCACTGGCCTAGTTACGACAAAATAACTGCATTTTCTCAAGAAAGATTCTTGAGAACAAGTCATCCGACAGCTTCAGGAACAATTAGGTTGCATCTTGTTGAAGTTCTTCCAGTTGTAAAACAAACTCCAATTTCATTTTGTGCTCACTGTAGCTGCAATTTACTTCAAGACTACAGGTGCCATTTAAAAACGTGTTTTCCAGAGCTGCAGCACTGTGAAAAAGTATTTGCCCCTTCCTGATTTCTTATATTTTTGTATATTTGTCATACGTTAATGTTTCAGATCATCAAACTTTAATATTAGACAAGGATTACCCAAGTAAATACAAAATGCTGTTTTAAATGATTTCATTTATTAAGAGAAAAAGTTATGTGGAAAAAGTAATAAATAATAAATAGCAATTTAAAAGTAATTGCTCCCTAAATCTAATAACTGGTTGTGCAACTTCAATCTAGCTTTTGCAATAATTGGCAATGAATCTCTCCTTTTGCTTTTGAGGAATTTTGGCCCACTCTTCTTTGCAAAATTGTTTTAATTCAGTCACATTGGAGGGCTTGAACCCAGCCACGGGGGGTGCACAAGCCAGTGTACTCTTAGTGCCAGTCCCAAGCCCGGGTAAATGGGGTGGGTTGTGTCAGGAAGGGCATGCAACACAAAAATTCTGGCAATAGATAATTTTAGTTAAAATCTGAAAAAAATATTTGCCAACAAAGTAAGATTAAATTGCTTAAAACAAGTAAAAACTATCTTAAAGCAAGTAAAATCTTACAGAAAACTGCACCACAAAAAGAAATTCTTGTCAAAATTATCTTGTGAGAGAAAAACAAGCATATAGCCTTGATTTAAGATATTTTATCTTACTAAGATTTCCATTTTTACAACCCAGCCACAGGGGGTGCACAAGCCAGTGTACTCTTAGTGCCGGTCCCAAGTCCAGGTAAATGGGGAGGGTTGTGTCAGGAAGGGCATCCAACGTAAAACCTTTGCCAAATCAAACATGCAGATCATGGCGAATAAGACTTCCATACCGGATCAGTCGAGGCCCAGGTTAACAACGACTGCAACCTGTGCTGCTAACAGGCAGGGTGCCGGTGGAAATTGGGTTACTGTTGGTCAAAGATCGAGGAGGAGGAGAGGGGGAAGTCATGTTAGGAGGGAGAGAGGGAGAAAAGGAAAGGTAGAAGTGTGGAGGTGAGAGCTGGGCCTTTAAATGTAGGGACTATGACTGGTAAAGGCAGAGAGTTGGCCGATATGATGGAGAGAAGAATAGAAAAGGCTTTGTCGTCATTGTACAGTTGTACAGTACAATGAAATTGGGGGTGCTCCACTACTACTGTGCAATAAAGTAAGAGGGAAGGATTTGATAAAACACAGTTACAGAATACACGATTAAAGATATGCCTGAAATAAAAATAAAAATAGCCCACAGGTATATATGCAGATATGGTAGTGGCTTCACAGATGGAACTATGCACATAAGAGTGCGGCGTGCAGAACACACAACTGAATAAAATGGCCCAAGGATTACAGAAAATATACACAGGTATGGTAGTGGTTTCACGGATGGATCAATGTACATGAAAGTGTGGAGTACAAAGACAGGTGTGTTATTATGATAATTGAAAAGGTCCTCAGTTCTGTGCATGTGAGCATTATGAGGGAGGGGGGTCAGGCCTCTGACTGTTTTTAGTCCAGATGGCCCGGGGGAAGAAACTGTTTGTCAGTCTGGAGGTGTGGGACCTGATCGATCTGAACCGTCATCCAGAGGGGAGCAGGTCAAACAGGTGTTGGGCAGGATGTGAGAGGTCTCCTGTGATGGCCTTGAGCCTTCTGAGACAGGAGGATCTGGAGATATCTTTCACGGAGGGCAGAGGGCAACCAATGATTTTTTGGGTGGTGTTGATGACCCTCTGCACAGCCTTCCCGTTTTCGGCTATGGAGCCAGCGTACCACACATCCAGACAGTAGGTGAGCACGCTCTCCACTGAGCAGTGGTAGAAGGCCAGCAGCAGCTTCTGGTGCAGGTTGTTCTTTCCTCAGGACACGGAGGAAGTGCAGACGCTGCTGGGCTTTCTTCACTCAGGGCCTTGGTGTTGACAGTCCAGGAGAGGTCTGGGGAGATGTGGGTGCCCAGGAAACTGAAGGTGGAGACGGTTTCCACGCGAGTCGCCATTTATGAGTAGTGGGGTGGTCCTGTCTGTTCTTCCTTAAGTCCAGTATGAGTTCTTTGTTTTTTGGACATTTCAGTTCCAAGTTGTTTGATTGGCACCACAGCAGCAGATTCTCTACCACCACCCTGTATGCCTTCTCTGAGCCCAACCAAGATGGTATCGTCCGCATACTTCACGATGACCGTGGTTGGGTGGGTTGGAATACAGTCAAAAGTGTACAGGGAGTACAGTAGTGGCTTAGCACTCGAGCCCTGGGGGGGGAGGTGGTGAGCCAGTGCTGAGACACAGTGTGTGAGGAGTGGTGGGGGCCAAGTCTGACTGTTTGTGAGCGGTTGGTGAGAAATTTTTTTATCCAGGAGCAAGTGGGGGGGGGGGTCTGGGGGAGCTGCAGTTTATTGATCAGGATGTGCTGTAGCCCACAAAGAGCATCCTCATGTAGCTCCTTGGGTTCTCCAGGTGGCTCAGCACCCTGTGGAGTGTGGTGACCATGGCATCTTCCATAGACCGATTCTCCCTGTAGGCAAACTGGTGGGGGTCGAAGGAGGGAAGAAGACAGTCCCTGATGTGCTGGGACACAAGTCGCTCAAAACACTTCATGACTACAAACGTGAGTGGTATGGGTCTGTCGTTCAGGTTGTCAATTGTGGACTTTTTGGAGATGGGGATGATGGTGGAGGCCTTGAGGCAGGAGGGGACAGTGGCGTGCATCAGGGCGAGGTTTAACAGCTTCGTGAGGATCCTCTGCCAGCTGGTCTGCACATGCTTTGACCACCACTCCTGGGATGCTGTCAGGACCAGCAGCTCTGTGGGGATTCACTGCTCTCAGTTGCCTCCTCACCTCATGCACGTGTGTGTGCGCACTGAGCCCTGTAGTTGGTGAGGGCCTGGATGCCTCTCCACATCTGTTGGGGGTTATTGTCTGTGAGGAAGCCCTCCACCTTCCTCCTGTAGGCATTCTTAGCGAGTTTTATGACTCTTTTCAGGTTGGCTCTGGGAGTGCTGTACAAAGAGCTGTCCCTCTACCTGAAGGCTGAGTTGCGTGCTCTGATCAATGTCTGGACCTCACTGGCCATCCAGGGTTTCCGGTTTGGAAAGACCTGGATGCATTTGGTGACTGTCACATTTTCTACACAGCATTTAATGCAGAAGAAGACAGACTCGATATGGGAGTCCAGGTCCTGCTGTTCAAACATGTTCCAGTCTGTGCAGCTAAAGCAGTCCTGTAGCTGGAGGAGAGCAATTTCAGGCAAGGCTTAATTGTCTGTTTGGTTGTGGGGGGGGGGGGGGGGGGCTCTTCCTCAGCGGGGTGTAAGCAGGTATTAGAAGCAGAGAGAGATGATCTGACTGTCCAAGGTGAGGGCGGGTGGTGGCTCTGTAGACATGCTTAATGTTGCTGTAAACACGATCCAGTGTTCTTTCCCCTCTTGTGGGACACTTAACATATTGGTGGAATTTGGGGAGTAAGAAAGGTAGATATACTGTGTGTTCAAGAAACCAGATGGAAAGGAAGCAAGGCTAGGAGCACTGGAGGTGGATTTAAACTGTTCTACCATGGTGTACAGTGCATCTGGAAAGTATTCACTACGCTTCACTTTTTCCACGTTTTGTTTTGTTACAGCCTTATTCCAAAATTGATTAATTTTTTTCCTCAAAATTCTACACACAATACCCCATAATGACAATGTGAAAAAAGTTTTGATATTTTTGCAAATTTATGAAAAATTAAAAAAAAAATCAAAAAAAAAATCACATGTACATAAGTATTCACAGCCTTTGCCATGAAGCTCAAAATTGAGCTCAGGTGCATCCTGTTTCCACTGATCATCCTTGAGCTGTTTCTACAACTTAAAGGCCCTGTCACACCTTGACGATTTAGGCAGTGTTTGCCAAATGTATGAAAGATTTGGAGAATACCCTGGCGTACGTGGAATCAGTTATGGGTAAGTTTTGCATAAGTTAAGAGCACGCCAAAGAATGCTGAAGCACACAAGTATATGGCGTTGTACAGCAAGCTTCTCTGAAAATTTTCAGCATGCTGAAAATCTTCCAATGTACCCAGCGTATGGCTAAAACGTCCCACATAAGCAGGGCATAAGTTGTAGGGAAGTTATGCGTTCATTCACACACATTACTTGTAAGTTACTCATATGACAAAATACGTTGAGATAAATGTCTAGCATACCCCAAACTTATTTCTAACATATAAATAACGCTCTTTGAACCTATGTATAACCCTATAATGGCGTATTTGCAGCATTGATTCACAGGAAAAACCCATACAAAGCTCAGCTGCTGCCTGCAGCGCACACACACACACACACACGCACACACACACACACACACAGAGCGCTAAACACATGTACTTTTTCATATAACGGGACCTGTCGGGATGTGTCCTAGAACTTTCAAGCTACAGAATTAAGATCCATATTGCTGTTTAGCCCTCCTTGCCATGCTTTTGTTTTGTTTTTGTTTTTTTACCTTTGACTGCAGTCTGTACCATCAGCTGTCTAGTGCTGTTATAGATATGCCAAAATGTCAGAACATCGAAGGAGGTGGATCCAATCAGCTGATCGCCCAAAGCACAGAGCTCAGCTGTTTTCCAGCTGTTTGTGGCTACTGGCAAAAGCACACTCCATGTATTGTCTTGTTTTTTTCCACTTTACTGAAAAGAAACTTTTTTTTTTATCACTATCAGTCAGTGTGCCTTTGATCCAGGTTGTGACAACCGTGATCTGATGTTCCTGATGTGTCGCATTAGCCGTTTTAGGCAGCATGACCAACCTGACAGATTTGACAGATCTGCCAGGTCGGTCACCCCCCCCCCCCGCTGTGGTCTTTAGAGGGGAGAATCATCTCGTTTGAACAGAGATGATCTCTCTCACACCTAGGATTCATGAATCAGGAGGCGACAGCAGTTTGGCATGACCATGCTATGCAGAAGCTATGCATAAGTTAGACTATTGTTGAGCATAAGTTGCGAAAGTCAGCAACACGCTAAACATTTGTTGGTTTAAGTTATTTATAAGTTATGGAAATATTCTATACAAGTTATTAATACGTTATGTATATGTCCAACTCGTTATGGATGTGCGATGCATACGGCCAAAAGTGAAAATGTGGGCGTACATCAGCGATTTAGACCAATTTTTATACGTTTGGCAAACGCTGCCTAAATCGTCAAGGTGTGACAGGGCCTTAATAGGAGTCCACCTGTGGTAAATTCAATTGATTGGACATGATTTGGAAAGGCACACACCTGTCCATATAAGGTCCCATAATTGACAGGTCATGTCAGAGAATAAACCAAGCATAAAGCCAAAGGAACTGTTTGTAGACCTCCGAGACAGGATTGTCTCGAAGCACATATCTGGGGAAGGGTACAGAGAAATTTCTGCTACTTTGAAGGAACTGATGAGCAAAGTGGCCTCCATCATCTGTAAATGGAACAAGTTCGGAACCACCAGGACTCTTCCTAGAGCTGGCCGGCTGTCTAATCTGAGCGATCGGGGGAGAAGGGTCTTAGTCAGGGAGGTGACCAAGAATCTGATGGTCACTCTGTCAGAGCTCCAGCATTCCTCTGTGGAGAGAGGAGAACCTTCCAGAAGGACAACCATCTCTGCAGCAATACACCAATCAGGCCTGTATGGTAGAGTGACCACATGGAAGCCACTCCTTAGTAAAAGGCAAATGGCTTGTATTATATATTAAAAAAACAAAACAAACAAAAAAAAACAAACTATGATGTACAAAGTTGTTAAAAATTTTGGAGTTAAGTTGGAAAACTACAGAGGAGAGTTAATGTTACGTCATTAAAAGCAGTAGAGTTAGGGTGATTGGGAGGATGAAGAAGGAGTGGCTTAGGCTGTTCCCCGTGGGTGTGGAACGGTCGATGGCTATATCGGGAGACAGAATTTTTCTTTTGATTTTGGGGGGTTTGCCACAAGTGTGGGAAGGGGAAATTTGTTTGTGTGTAGTTTGTAGGATGAATGTTCAACCACTCATGTTTTTGCTTCTCTGTATGAGCATGTTTACACTGCAAGGTAATCCCAAACTCTCTATTGATCATGGACCAAAGTGTTAATCTTAATTTAACTTCATGGAATTGCAGAGGTCTACAAAATGTAAAAAAAACTTAAACAAGTTATGAATAAAATAAAGGACATGGGTTCAAGAATTGTGTTTTTACAAGAAACTCATCTGATAGAGGAGGATGTTAAAAGAATTAGGAGTAGATGGCAGGGAAGTGTATTCACCTCTTCATTTTCATCCCGAGCCAGGGGAGTTATGACTCTCATACATAAATCAGTTCCTTTTCAAGTGAAAAATGTAATTGGAGACAAATTTGGAAGATATGTAATCATTCAAGGTTCTTTGCTATTAGAAAATATAAATCTTGTGAACTTATATGGTCCCAATATAGATGATCAGAAGTTCTTTGCTAATTTATTTCTCATCTTATCATCACTTACAGGGCAACATATAATAGCAGGGGATTTTAATTGTACATTGAATCCAGGTGTGGATAGATCAACAGGACTGGATTGTACGCACATTGGATGTAGGATGACTATTAATCATTTTATGAAAGAATTGAGATTGTTAGATATATGGAGAGAAATGAAACCACAAGTTAAAGCCTATTCTTGTTATTCCAGTACCTACAAGACATTCTCACGTATTGATTATTTTTTGATTTCCACAGAATTAAGGTCCAAGATTCAAAACTGCTTTTATGATAACATCGTGATCTCTGATCATGCACCCTGTTGTCTAATATATGTAGATAAAAAATTGACAAAGGAATCAGGTAGATGGCAATTTCAGCATAAATGGCTTCAGGATGAGGAATTTGTCAAGTATATAGAAAAACAGATAGACGAGTTCTTTGACATCAATACTACACAAACATCAGCATGTGTAAAGTGGGAGGCTTTCAAAGCTTTTATTAGGGGACATATTATTAGTTATACAGGATCAAAATCTAAGAAGACTCGAGAGGAGAGAGCTAAATTGGAACATAAAATAAAAAGTCTTCAGGAAAAAGTGTATGCAGGAAGTGACCCAAGGTTGGAGAATGAATTACTGATTTTGAGAGCTGAATACGACAAAAAATCAGCGAATAGAGCTGCCTCGAGTCTTCTAAGATTGAAACAATCTTTTTATGAACAAGGTGAAAAATCAGGAAAATTATTAGCATGGCAGATTAAACAATTGGAAATTAAAACACCAATTACCAGTATTATAAGTAACGGACAGGTAGTTATAGATCCTTTAGAAATTAATAGAGCCTTTAGAGATTACTATGAAAAATTATATGATACCAAAAATGAACCTGATTTAACAAAACTAAATGGGTTTTTGAACGAACTATCTATACCGTGTATTCCAAATGAAAATAGGGAGATATTGGAGTCTAAAATTAGTCAAGAAGAAGTTGGGCTAGCCATTGATAATATGAAATCAGGAAAAAGTGCAGGACCAGATGGTCTTCCAGTTGACCTTTATAAAAAATTTAAGAATAAATTAATAAAACCTTTTTTGGAAATGGTTTTAGAAGCATTTCAAAATAATAATTTACCATCATACATAAATAATGCCTTAATTATACTGCTGCCAAAACCAGGTAAGCCCTCTAATAAATGTGAAAATATGAGACCAATAAGCCTATTAAACGCCGACCTTAAGATAATCTGTAAAATTTTAGCAAGACGAATACAAGAAATTTTACCAAATATTATTAATCGAGATCAGAATGGCTTTATAAAGGGTAGACAAGGCTTCCATAATGTAAGAAGACTATTTAATATTTTATTTTAATAAAGAAGCACCGGATACAGCTCTCCTATCATTGGACGCCGAAAAGGCCTTTGATAGAGTTGAATGGCCCTTTCTTTTTGAAGTCCTACAAAGGTTTGGACTTGGAAATAATTTCATAAAATGGGTTCAAATAATATACAATAATGCTACAGCAGAAATCCTAACCAATAACAATATTTCAAAACCAATAAAAATCAATAGAGGATGTCGACAAGGCTGTCCACTTTCACCTTTACTGTTTACTATGGCAATTGAACCTTTAGCGATAGCGATACGTTTACATTCACAAATATATGGAATTAAAGTTGGACCAACAGAACATAAAATCTCCCTGTACGCCGATGACATAATTTTGTTTATGTCGAATCTAAAAAAATCAATTCCAACCTTGTTGAATTTAATAAAGAATTTTGGGGAAATATCAGGATATAAAATAAATAAAACTAAATCTTCAATATTAATGCTAAATGAGACCCAGAGAAATTACCCAGCCCCTGAGGTAAATCAATTCAATGTTGTAAATCAGTTTAAATATTTAGGAATCCAAATTATGCCTAAGCTAGAATCAGTCGCCAGTGTCAACTATGAAGCCTTAATGTCAGATATCAATGAGTTAACTCAGAGATGGATGTCACTACCAATGTCGATGATCGGGAGAATCAATATACTTAAAAGTAATATTTTACCTAAAATACTTTATTTATTTCAATACATTCCCTTATCACCACCTTTAGATCTATTCTCAAGAATAAAAAAAAAGTTAGTGGAATTTATATGGAACAACAGGAGGGCTAGATTACGTTTGTCTTTATTATATTTACCATTTGATCGTGGAGGTCTGAAATGTCCAAATTTTATGTTGTATTATTGGTCGGCACAACTGAGGTCTATGACATATTATTTTTCATCAAATGATCTCCCTCACTGGACTGAAATGGAATCATACAATTTACCTTTACCTCTTCCCATATTCATATACTCAGATTCGGCAAAAAAATTACAAAAACAAGTTAAAAATCCATTTGTAAAGCATATGATCAAAATATGGTGTGAAGCTAAAAACTATTTAAAAGAACCACAGTTATTGTCACAATTTAGTCCAATATGGGGTAATCAATATTTTAAACCAGGGAGAGCGGACGCTGTATTTAAAGTATGGAATTTAAAAGGGATACAAAAGATTCAGGATTTATATTTGCCATGTGCAGACAACATAATGTCTTTTGAAGAGCTGAGGATCAAATTTAATCTCAATAGAACACATTTTTTTAAATATCTTCAACTTAGAAACTTTATTCGATCAAATCAAAATAAAGCTCTCACTCGACCTATTTATTCATCCTTGGAAAAAATGATGATGAAAGATAGTAAAAGAAAGGGTATTATTTCAGAGTTTTATAACTCATTGACACTATCTTCAAGTGAAAATTCACTGAAAAGATTAAACTACTGGAAAGAAGATCTGCAAATTGAAATTTCAGAGGAACAATGGGAATTGGCTTGTACAGAAGCTCAAACCAAATCAATAAATGTACGCCTTAAATTGATACATTTCAAATGGTTAATGCGGATGTATGTTACACCGGAGGAGTTAAATAGATATAACAAAAATATACCAGATACATGCACAAAATGCATGGAAAGTAAAGGAACCCTATTTCATTGTTTATGGGAATGTAGATTAATAAGAATGTTTTGGGAAGAGGTGAGGGTAACAATTGAAAAAATAATCTCAAAACAAATCATATTGAATCCTAAACTGTTTTTGTTGGGTCTGTACCCAGAAAAGCATAATTTTAATAAAAGTGAAAGAACATTCATAGACCTCAGTTTGCTTAATGCCAAAAAATGTATTGCACTATTATGGAAAAAGACTCATAGACCAGATGTGACTCAGTGGTTAAGACAGATGTTAACAAACCTTCCATTAGAAAGAATAACATATATACTGAAATCAAAGGAAATTGTGTTTGAGAATATATGGAGACCTTTTATTGATTATGTAAAAAATTTAAACATAACTCTTGAAGAAGAAGGTGAATGATGTGTGTGGACCTTGTAAATTCCAAACTGGTGAACATAATATGTATACTTATGTATTGGATTGTCTAGACTAAACAGAGGAGCATTGTTGAAGACTTGATTTTGTTGGTGGTTGTTGGTGTTTTTAGTGCATTTTTTTTTTTGTAGTACTTTAGTGTTAGTGTTTGATTGTTTGTATTATGTTTGTTAAAAAAAAAAAAAGGTTCAATAAAGATATTGTGGAAAAAAGAAAGGCAAATGGCAGCCTGCCTGCAGTTTGCCAAAAGTCACCTGAAGGACTCTCAGACCATGAGAAACAAAATTCTCTGCTCTGATGAGATAAAGATTGAACTCTTTGGCATGAATGCCAGGCGTCATGTTTGGAGGAAACCAGGCACTGTTCATCACCAGGCCAATACCATCCTTATAGTGAAGCATGGTGGTGGCAGCATCATGCTGTGGGGATGTTTTTCAGTGGCAGGAACTGGGAGACTACTCAGGATAGAGGAAAAGGTGAATGTGTAGCGGGTTGAATTCAACCCCCCCACAACACACAGAGACAGTCAGCTCGCACTCCTGGGTTTTTTCCGCTGCATGCTGCGTTTACAGCTGTGAGGTTAAAGCGTCATCCATGCATTGTGTTCATGCATCCTGTCTGTACTTCTGATATGCAAATGCCCAGATTGACTGCTGTGAATGTCTTTGATGTATTGTCTGAGCTGAGTATATAAGCTGTCTGATTTTCATGTTCACTCTCTCGTTCTGATTCTGCAACTGCTGCTGGACACACACATTTTGTGTCCCTCTGGAGAGCCGTGGGCTCGCTCCCAGCGCGCATGCACGGCGCCGGGAGCGGAGCTCGTGACGGCGGTATGATATAATAAACTCTGCTTAAAACCAACACCAACGCCGCTTTATCTCATGCCGCCGCAAATGCAGCAATGTACAGACACATCCTGGATGAAAACCTGATCCAGAGCGCTCTTGACCTCATACTGGGGCGACGGTTCACCTTTCAGCAGGACAACGACCCTAAGCACACAGTCAAGATATCAAAGGAGTGGCTTCAGGACAACTCTGTGAATGTCCTTGAGTGGCCCAGCCAGAGCCCAGACTTGAATCCAATTGAACATCTCTGGAGAGATCTGAAAATGGCCGTGCCCTAATGATTCCTATCCAACCTGATGGAGCCTGAGAGGTTCTGCAAAGAGGAATGGGCAAAACTGCCCAAAGACAGGTGTGCCAAGCTTGTGGCATCATATTCAAAAAGACTTGAGAATATAATTGCTGTCAAAGGTGCATCAACAAAGTATTGAGCAAAGGCTGTGAATACTTACGTCAATGTGATTTCTTCATTTTTTTGTTTTTAATAAATTTACAAAAATCTCAAAAAAAAATATTTTTTTTCATGTTGTCATTATGGGGTGTTGTGTGTAGAATTTTGAGGAAAAAAAATCAATTTATTCCATTTTGGAATAAGGCTGTAACATTAAAAAAAAAAAATGTGGAAAAAGTGAAGCGCTGTGAATATTTTCCGGATGCACTGTAGATAGGAAGAAAAATGGAGTAGAGCAGGGGTGTCCAATCATGTGCCATGGAGGTCAAGACCTTGCGGGCTGTACCTCCAACCAGTGTCTTCAACAGCATATTTCACTATACTTCTTCCCACTGATTGCTGATCAGTGAAAACACCTGCTGAAGAGACTGGTAGAAGAGAAAACCTGCAGGGTTTTGGCCCTCCATGGCACATGATTTGAACACCCCTGAGTTAGGGGTAATCTTGAAGGAAGAGTATGTAAAGAGTGTTCAGGAGGTAAAGAGAGAGTCAGACAGGATCATGAGTTTGAAACTAGAAGTCAAAGGTGTGATGTTGAATGTTGTCCGTGTGTATGCCCCACAAGTTGGATGTCCGGTAGAAGAGAAAGAGGAATTCTGGAGAAAGTTGGATGGAGTGGTAGAGTGATCCCAGGGGAAAGAGAGTGGTGATTGGAGCAGACTTTAATGGACATGTAGGTGAAGGGAACAGAGGTGATGAAGAGGTGGTGGGTAGGTACGGTCTTAAGGAGAGAAATGTGGAAGGACAGATGGTTGTGGATTTTGCTTAAAGGATGGAAATGGCTGTGGTGAACACATCAAGAAGAAAGAGGAACATAGGGTGACTTACAAGAGTGGAGGAAGGTGCACACAAGTGGACTACATCTTATGCAGAAGGAGAAATCTCAAAGAGATAGGAGACTGCAAGGTGGTGGTAGGGGAGAATGTAGCTAGACAGCATTGGATGGTAGTCTGTAGGGTGACTTTAGAAAGCAAGAAGAGGAAGCGAGTGAAGGCACAGCCAAAGATGAAGTGGGGGAAGTTACAGAAGGAAGAAGGTCGCAGAGAGTTCAGAAATGAGTTGATGCAGGCTCTGGGTGACAGGGAAGAACTACCAAAGTACTGGGAAATTTCAGCAAAAGTATTGAGGGAAATGGGTAGAAGGGTATGTGGTGTATCCTCTGGACAGAGGAAGGAAAACAAGGAAACTTGGTGGTGTCAGGTGATATGGTAAAGTAGTCAAAAGTAAGAGGTTAGCAAAGAAAAAGTGGGATCATCAGGGAGATGAAGAAGGTAGACAGAAGTATTTGAAAGCTAGGCGCATGGCAAAGAGAGAGGTGGCAAAGGAAAAGGCATATCGTAAGTTGTATGAGAGGCTGAACACTAAGGAAGGAGAAAGGGACTTGTATCGATTGGCTAGACAGCGATTGAGCTGTAAACGATGTGCACCAGGTTAGGTTGATTAAGGACAGAAATGGTAATGTACTAACAAGGGACAAGCGTGTGCTAAGAAGATGGAAGCAGCACTTTGAGAAGCTGATGAATGAAGAAAATGAGAGAGTGAGGAGGATGGACGAAGGAAAGATGGTCAGCAAGGAAGTCCTGAGGATTAGCAAGGTGGAAGTGAGGGCAGCTTTGAAGAGGATGAAGAATGGAAAAGTGGTTGGTCCAGATGACATACCAGTATAGGTATGGAAATGTTGAGGAGAGATGGCAGTGGACTTTTTAACCAGATTGTTTAACACAATCTTGGAGAGTGAGAGGATGCCTGAGGAGTGCAGAAGTGTTTTGGTAGCAGTTTTCAAGAACTAGGGTGATACTCAGAGCTGCAGTAACTACAGAGGCATACAGTTAATCAGCCACACTGTGAAGATATGGGAAAAAGTTGTTGAAGCCAGGTTAAGAGGAGAGGTAACAATCAGTGAGCAGCAGTACGGTTTCATGCCAAGAAAAAAGTACTACAGATGCAATGATTACTTTAAGGGTGTTGGTGGAGAAGCCTAGAAAAGGTCAGAAGGAGTTGCACCGTCTTTGTGGATCTACATAAAGCATATGATAAGGTGCCAAGAGAGGAAGTGTGGTACTGTGTGAGAAAGTCAGGAGTGGCAGAGAAGTATGAGGGTGGTGCAAGACATGTATGAGTACAGTGAGACAGTGGTGAGGTGTGCTGTAGGACTGACAGTTGAATTTAAGGTGGGGGTGAGGCCCTGCGATGGACTGGCGATCTGTCCAGGGGGTACCCTGCCTCTCTCCCAAAGATGCTGGGATAGACTCCAGCCCCCTCGCGACCTGAAAAAGATTAAGCGGAAGAAGATGGATGGATGGATGGTGAGGTTGCATCAGGGATCAGCTTTGGGCCCCTTTTTGTTTACCATGGTGATGGTCAGGCTGACAGATGATGTCAGGCAGGAGTCTCTGTGGATCATGATGTTTGCTGACATCATTGTGATCTGTAGTGAGAGTAGGGAGCAGGTGAAAGAGAACCTGGAGAGGTGGAGGTATGCTCTGGAGAGAAGAGGAATGAAAGACAGTAGAAGTAAGGCAGAATAACATGAGTGTGAATGAGAGGGAGGCAGGTTTAACAGTGAAGATAGTTCTTGATATGATACTGTGTGGAGATCTGGGGAAGCACATACAAAACAAACACAAACTTAATCTTTTTACTACAGAAAAAAGCCATACGCATTGTATCAAAGAAACCTTTCCATGAACCAACAAATCCAATATTAATTCAATTACTCTTTAAATTTAGAGATCTAGTAGATTATAATGTCATTCAAATCATGTACAAAGCAACTAATAACAAATAACCTGTTACTATTCAGAGACTGTTTAAAAAAAGGGAAAGCAAATATGAGCTAAGAGGTAACTCCGTTTTAAATAAACCAAAGGTTAGAACAAAGTATCACTGCATGTCTGTCACTGGAGTTTAATTGTGGAACTGCTGCTCTGAAAATATTAAAACATGTTCTACTCTGAAGCAATTCAAAAAAAATGTACAAAGATGACAAAATCTCTCAGTATCTCACTGTAAATGCTAGGAGATAAACTTGTAATAAAGGTTGTTTGTTTTTTGTCTACTTTTTCTATTTGATTTTCTTTGTTGATTTGGGTATGGCTTAAATTTTTATGTTATTGATTTTAAAATTGTAACGGGGTAGGCACTATATAAGCACTAGCTTCAGCCTACACTCTTTCAGTTGTTCTTTTGTGTGTTCTACATATTTTTGTTGTTTTTATTGTATGCATGTTCATTACCGAATAAATTCACATTCATTCATTCAAGATGCTAGGAGTAGAGGTAGTGAAGGTAGATGAGTATAAATACCTGGGGTTAACCATCCAAGCAACGAAAAATGCACGAGAGGTGAAAGAAGAGCGTGCAGGCAGGGTGGAGTGGGTGGAGACGAGTGTCCGGGGTGATTTGTGACAGAAAGATAGCACCTAGATGGAAAGGGAAGATTTGCAAGACGGTAGTGAGACCTGCTATGATGTATGGTTTGGAGACAGTGGCGCTGACAAAAAGACAGGAGGCGGAGCTCAAGGTGGCAGAGATGAAGATGCTAAGATTCTCATTGGGGGTGACTAGGAGGGACAGGATTAGAAATAAGTATATCAGAGGGACAACTCATGTTGTGCAGTTTGGAGACAAAGTAAGAGGCAAGACTGAGACGGTTTGGACATGTGCAGAGGAGAGGTAGTGGATATACTAGATCAAGGATGTTGAAGATGGAGCATCCAGGCAGGAGGAAAAGAGGAAGACCAGAGAAGATTCATGGATGTAGTGAAGGAAGACATGGAGAGGGTTGGTGTTACAGAGGAAGACACAAGGGAAGAGAGCAGCCCTTTCATGGTTCCATCAATTATGGCAAGTCCTCCAGGTTGTGAAGCAGCAAAGCAGCCCCAGATCATCACACGACTATCACTTTTGTTTGTATGATGCTCCAAGAAATTAGTTTTATGCCAGATGTAAAAGGACACACGCCTTCCAAAAAGTTGAACTTTTGTTTCGTCAGTCCACAAAATATTT
The DNA here is from genome assembly GCA_020510985.1 of Pholidichthys leucotaenia. Lineage (NCBI taxonomy): Eukaryota > Metazoa > Chordata > Actinopteri > Cichliformes > Pholidichthyidae > Pholidichthys > Pholidichthys leucotaenia. The sequence goes on along the minus strand of CM035837.1, from coordinate 389,014,064 downwards.
TACCAAAAGTCTTATGGATCATCAAGATGCCTTTTTTTTTATTGGGGGGGGGAGGCAAAATATAAGACAAGCCTTTGTGTTCTTTTTGGTGAGCAGTGGTTTTCGCTTTGGAACTCTACCATGGATGCCAATTTTGACCAGTCTCTTGTTTATTGTTTAATTACGGACCAAGTAAGGCCTGCAGATGTTTAGATACGTACGTTTCTGGGTGTTTCCCACTCATCTGTTCTTAAAATTCTTTAGATCGCAGTATGATGTGTTGCTTTTTGAGATCTTTTAGCCTACTTCACTTTGTCTTACAGGTTCTAGTTAAGTGATTTCTTGAGTCAACAGGTCTGGTAGTAATCAGGCCTGGGCATGGCTAGTGAAATTGCAGCTTTACAAAAATGTGGTTAATCACAGTTATTGATGTAAAGGGGGTGGGGAGATTACTTTTTCCACATAGGGCCAGGTAGGTTTGGATAGCTTTTTTTCCCTTAATGAAACATTTAATAAAAACAACTTTGTATTTACTCGGGTTATCTTTGTCTCATTAAAATTTGTTTGATTATCTGAAATCACTTGCAGTAAACTTTGCATTTATGAAGCTGGACAAATCTGCATTGAGATGGTCAGGTTTATTTCAAAGTTTTCGTTTTATACACATCTACATATTTACATAAACTTAATTCAACAAGCCTTCAAGAAAAACAATTTGAAGTGTGAAAAAGGAATTTCATGAACTAAACTTTCACACTCAGATCATATGCACCACGCTTTCACATTTTGCAACAAAAATAATTCTAACACACGGTTACATGGATACACACTACCATGCACAAAATGCAAACATCCTAAACACAGCAGCCACGCGAGGCATTACACATCTCACTAACAAGAGTCGTAACAGCACAAAGCAAACGAGGCAAATCCCACTAATGTGCCACATTTCTAACTCACATCCATTTTGAACAAAAACCCACTCAAAAATTCACTCCACCACAGTAAAAAAAAAAAAAATAAAAAAAAAATCATGGAAATGGCACACCCATTCAATTGACAGCTGTGTAGTTGAAGAGATGGTCAAGCTTTGTGAGAGTTCAACATTTTGGCACATAAAATTAAACTGATTTAAAATTTGAAATCCAATATGTACGACAATTCAGCTCATACACTGTAAGAAGTGACAACTTTATTTAGAGGTCGTTATTTTGTCTGTCTGAACTACACAGTGGTTTGCGGCGTGAAGGGGTTATTTATGGAGAGAGGGCCCTGTTGAGATCCACGGAGCGTGTGCGGTAAGGGACAGATCAATCGGATAAATCTGACTTGTATTTGTCGATGTCTTCATCATCGTCATCTTCACCATGGCAATCCAGCTCCTGCAACACCTCCCTCTGGTAGCGCCGCCAGCTTCTCCTGCTGTATGAGTGCTCCTCCTCCCAGTACCCTGTGTATACAAAACAAGAAGTAAACAAATCTGGTGAATTTCAGTTCAGCAGCTTTTTGAGGAGGCATAAAAAGAGAACTGCTCCAGGTGTAAATCCATAAAACTACCAGATGAACGTACCAGAGTTGAAAGCTAATGAGATACCTCTTAGTAGATTAATTCTTTTAGTTATGTTTCATACAATAATCATCTTGTAAGTCCATGGATTCTATTACTGTTGTGTTAATGGTGGCTGGAACAACTTCATTGTCGATTTCAATTTATTCTGTCCTTATGCTACGTGTCCACTGGATCCATCATTTTTCAGCTTCCCATTCATTGTGTATTCAAAATGCAATGGAAAGTACTGTCGAGCAGCATGTGGTTCCCTCTACCGGTCATTTGCATAAATATTAAACCTTTGACATTTATGAAAATGACTTTCACATACCAGCATGCACCGGAGGCAGTGATCTCGTCATGAATGTTTAAACCAGTGGTTTTTGATGTCAAATAACGACAGATTCATTAACCGAACCTACTATTTCTCATACGAAGTGATGCTAGAAACACTTTTCATTTTAAAGATTGGAGACTCGTAGTCCACCATGGTATCTGGGCGTTTCAGTCCGTGAAAGACTGCCCACGACTGGATCCAGTGACCAGTCCAGGTGCCGACTAGGGCTGCAATTATTACCAACGGTTTATTTTGGTAGTCAACTAATCTAATGACTATTTTTTCGATTAGTTGACTAATAGCAATTATTTCTGTCATGTCCGCCAGCTCAGCTTCCTGCTGGCACAGCTCCTGTTCGGGGCTCTAGGTCATGTTTTACCTCACCTGTTTAAGCCCGCATACCTGTGAAAATCAATTTGTCGTCGGTCTCTGCCTTAATATGATGTAGCCTATTATAAAAAGTTCCCATAGCCAAATAAAATAATGACCCATCAAACATGAGTTGGAAACTTGAGCTTTCCAGCTTAATCAGAAGTGTTTGTAGCAACACAATTACAGTTAGGCCCAGAAATATTTGGACAGTGACACAATCTTCATGATTTGGGCTCTGCATGCCACCACATTGGATTTGAAATGAAACAACTACAACGGAATTGAAGTGCAGACTTTAAGGTTTAATTCAAGGGGTTGAACAAAAATATATGATTAAACATGTAGGAATTGTAGCTATTTTTATACAAAGGCTGCACGGTGGCGCAGTGGTTTAGCACTGTGGCAGCACAGTTTTACCCTCGGCTGGGGGACCGCGGGGATCATGAGATCGTGGGTTCGATCCCAGCCCCCGACCAACAGTGAACTGTGTGGAGTTTGCATGTTCTCCCCGTGTTGCGCGGGTTTACTCCGGGATTTCTCCGGTGTTTCCTCCCGCATACCCAAAAACATGTAGGTTTAGGGCGCTCGTGCACGCAGCGACCAGCAGCCGGTGGCCTGTCACCAGACTGCAAACCAAGTCTACCTACGGGTACAAATAAGTAACAAAAAAAAAAAAAACGCTCCTCATTTCAGGGGCTCAAAAGTAATTGTACAAATAAACATAACCCTAAGTAAAATGTTATTTTTCAAATATTTTGTTGATAATCCTTTGCAGGCAATGACTAGCCTGAAGTCTGGAACCCATGGACATCACCAAACGCTGGGTTTCCTCCTTTGTGATGCTTTGCCAGGCCTTTACTGCAGCTATCTTCAGTTGTTGCTTATGTTTGTGGGTCTTTCTGGTGATTGACTCGGCCATTGCAGAATATTCCATTTTGTTGCTTTAAAAAAAACTCCTGGGTTGCTTTTGCAGTGTGTTTTGGATCATTGGTGAAGTGCCGTCCAATCAACTTTGCTGCATTTGGCTGAATCTGAGCAGAAAGTATATCCCTATACACTTCAGACTTCATCCGGCTGCTTCTGTCTTTTGTCACATCATCAATAAACACAAGTGACCCAGTGCCATTGGAAGCCATGCATGCCCATGCCATCACACTGCCTCCACCATGTTTTACAGAAGATGTAGTGCTTTGGATCATGAGTTGTTCCAATTCTTCTCCAAACTTTCTTCTTCCCATCATTCTGGTATAGGTTGATCTTCGTCTCATCTGTCCAAAGAATGCTGTTCCAGAACTGGGCTGGCTTCTTCAGGTGTTTTTTGACAAAGTCAATTCTGGCCTTTCTATTTTTGAGGCTGATTCATGGTTTGCACCTTGTGGTGAATCCTTTGTATTTATTCTCATGAAGTCTTCTCTTTATGGTAGACTTAGATACTGATACACCTACTTCCTGGAGAGTGTTCTTCACTCGAGTGGATGTTATGAAGGGGTTGTTCTTCACAGGAAAGGATTCTGTGATCATCCACCACTGTTGTCTTCCGTGGATGTCCAGGCCTTTTTGAGTTCCCAAGCTCACCAGTGCACTCTTTTTTTCTCAGAATGTACCAAATTGTTGATTTGGCCACTCCTAACATCACTCCTACATTTCTGCTATCTCTCTGATGGATTTCTTCTTTTTTTCAGCCTCAAGATGGTCTGTTTCACCTCCATTGAGAGCTCCTTCGACCGCATGTTGTGTGTTCACAGCAACAGCTTCCAAATGCAAACGCCACACCTGGAATCAACTCCAGACTTTTTAACTGCTTAACTGATGACAGGTTAATGAGGGAAGAGCCCATGCAGCCTTGTTATTTTTTTTTGCAGCCTTCTGAGTCAATTGTCCAATTACTTTTGGTCCCTTGAAAAAGAGGCGGCTACGTATTAAAGAGCTGCAACTCCTAAACCCTTGCTCCAATTTGGATGTGAATACTCTCAAATTACAGCTGAGAGTCTGCACTTTAAGCCCATATTGATTATATAATTGTATCCTGAATATGTTTTCGTAAACAACTAAAATAACAAAATTTGTGTCACTGTCCAAATATTTTTGGGCCTAACTGTAAATAATAGATGCTGTAAAAACTCAAATAGCTGCTTTGCTACTCCATAAAGGCTGTTGTAACTGCATGTTACAAACAAACTAGAGTAATATTCAACTCCATTAAAGTAAAAGAAGAAAATAATAAGCTAGTCCATCCTGTTTGAAACCTTGCTGGGTCGAGAAGTTTAAAAGTTTAATTAGACTTCAGATGAAAATTTAAAAAAAAAAAAAAAAAATTTCCAGTCCAAAATAAATTAAAAAACAACAACAACAACAACAACAACACTTTAAATATCAGTGCAGGAATGTGAGCCTCCACTACACATACAGTGACATATTTAAGCCGTTTTAAATTTATTTGTGATGACTATGGTTATCTTTTTTAAACTAAACTACAAATCATGCTATTCCAATTTACCAAGATGCACTAATATTCAGAATGAGGGCTAATATTATGGTGACAATGATAGAGAATACGAAAAAGAGTAAGCTGCTCATGTAATTCACTCATTTACTGCAGTTAACATATAGCTAGCATAACTGAAGCAGCTCAGATGTCAACAACCATCGTAAGAGAGATTATTGTCCGACAGCAGGTAAACTAAACGGCACACACTAACAGTGTGGTCAGTTTTCTAAAGCTGAGATAGTCACCCATTGAAAATAAGAAATGGTAACGTTACTTTCTAACCTTACCGGTGCAGTCCACTGACAGGTAGCTGGAGATAACGGGGAGGAGGAGAGAACAGATGCATCACTGTAGTAAAGCTGTGATATGACAAACTGCTTTACAGTCTACACTTGTTTCATTTATTAATTTTCGGTAAAATCCTCCCATATTTTGGAAACTTTTGGCTTTCTCCGTGATTTTCTCTCCGTGTCGCCACAATACGTTCCTCCTCTCCTTTGCTGAAAGAGTTAAACTGAACATTTCCTGCGGCATGCATATAAACTTTAAAATTAAACTATTTGTCGACTATAAAAATCTGTGTTGACAAATTTTTATGATCGACGTTATCAACAACGTTGACTAATCTTTTCAGCCCTAGTGCTGACTGTGTGTTCCCAGCAGCAGGACAAATAAGAGTGTTTCCCCCAGGACAGAGCTCTTTATGACTACTGGTTTTCCATAATATCACAAATTTTCTGTAATTCTGGAATTATGATGCATTTCAACAAAAAACGGACCAGTGGACATGAAGGCTAAATAAAATGGACAACTGGTGTTCATATAAAGCCACACACTTTCAGTCTCGACTTCAGTCAATTTAACTGTGTGTTGCAACAGACAATTCAACTGTAAAACACTGTCACCACCTTCTGGCAGTAGCTGCACATTACAGACTTAATATCAAGAAGGCACAGATGTTAGGTATTGATTGGCATAAGGCATGATTGCTAGAACAAATCTGTACCTTCACTCAGCATTGATAGTACACTGGCACACAGATACAGGAGTTACAGCGTGAAAATAAGTACTGAACACGTCAACATTTTTCTCAAACATTTCTGATGGAGCCAATGACCTGATATTTTCACCAGATATCGTTAACAACCCAAGTAATCTATTGCATACAAAGAAATCAAGGCAACTGTGTTCAATAAACAAGTTATATTTAATAAAATGGAATGTCACAGGGAATAAGTATTGAACACATGAAGAGGGGCAAAGGGACATAGAAAGCCAAGAAACCAGCTGAAATCCATCAGAATTTAGGAAGCCATCCCATCCTCCATCAGTGCAAATCAATTTCAGCTGGTTGAGTCCTGACTGACAGCCTTTAAAAAGGTCTGTGAATATCAGTCACACCACAAAGAACTCATGATGGGAAGAAGCAAAGAGCTCTCTCTAGACCAGGGGTGTCCAATCATGTGCCATGAAGGCCCAAGACCCTGCAGGTTTTCTCTTCTACCCAGTTTCTTCAGCAGGTGTTTTCACTTATCAGCAATCAGTGGGAAGAAATTCAGTGAAATCTGCAGTTGAAGACACTGGTTGGAGGTAAAGCCTGCAGAGTCTTGGCCCTCCATGGCACATGATTGGACACCTCTGCTCTAGACTTTCGCAAAATTATTGTTGCAAAAAATAATGATGGCACTGGTTACAGGTGTATTTCTAAACTGCTGGATGTTCCAGTGAGCACTGTTGGAGCCATCACCCGGAAGTGGAAAGAACATCATTTTACCATAAATCGGCCACAACCAGGAACTCCTCAAGAATTCTGACACAGGAGTCAAACAAATTATTAGAGAGTTACCCAAGAGCCAAAGACCACTTGTGGAGAGCACCAGAAAGACCTGGCGTTAGCAAGTACTGCTGTTTCAAAGAAAACCAAGTAATTCACTCAACTGATATCGCTGCTCACCTCGCAAGACTCCACTCTTGAAGAAAAAGCATGTTGAAGCTCATTTAAAGTTTGTTGCACAACATTTGGCAAGCCAGTAAAATACTGGGAGAATAGAGTCTGGTCAGATGAGACCAAAGTTGAACTTTTTGGATGCCACAACACACAATATGTTTGGACGAGAAATGGCACTGTACATCCCATCGTGGTGTGGGGGTGGTTTTCAGCACATGGTGCAGGCAGACTTCATGTAACTAAAGGAAAGATGAATTGACAAATGTACAGATATCTTTGATAAGAATCTGTTGCTATCTGCTGAGATGCTGAAGATGAAACAAGGGTGAACATTTCAGCAGGACAATGATCCCAAACACACAGCCAAAGAAGCTCTCAATTGGTTCCACAGAAGGAAAATAAAGCTGCTAGAATGGCCCAGTCAGTCACTGGACCTGAATCCAATTGAAAATCTATGGAACGAACTGAAGATCAGAGTTCATAGAACACAAGAACCTTCAAGATTTGACAGTTTGTGTGGAGGAATGGGCTACAATCACTCCTGAGCAATGCCTGTGTCTAATTTCTCTATACATGAGGTGTCTGGAAGCTGTTATTACCAATAATGGCTTTTCTACTAAATATTAAATGAATTTCACTAAGCATGTTCAATACTTATTCCCTGTGTCATTCCATTTCATCAACTATAACTTGTGTGTATATATACGTATATATATATATATATATATATATATATATATACACACACACACACACACACACACACACACACACACACACACACTTATTTTCCCAACTGTACATCTATTGATATCAAGTACTGGTATATGGACAGTACGCAAACTAAAGTGCTTATACTTAGTCTGGAGGAAAAAGCTCACTGTATCCGCAATTTTAACCAGAGAAATTTTTGTTTGTTCATTCAACAAATACTCAACCAGACCGTCAACAATGGATTAGCTCATTCTGGCCACATGAAACCCCTCTTTAGAGCCTTCGTTTCTCTCTCTCTCTCTCTCTCTCTCATCTATATCTCACTAGGCTATGACTGGGGGAAAAAAACCCAACACACAAAATAGACCGTAAGGTCCAAGCAGTTCGAATGTTCACAATGTAGGTCTCTACTGTGCTGTTTCTGAGACCACATATATTATAGACAAATAAATGGCACTTACCGATAACGTAAAGCCACATGCATGTCACGGTCATTCATGATAACATAATCAGTAGTGGCTGAAACTGTTTAATTTATTGCTTTGGTTTGTCTTATTTACAGTGATGTGAAAAAGTGTTTACCCCCTTCCTGATTTCTCATTTTTTTGTATGTTTGTCACACTTAAATGTTTCATATCATCCAACAAATTTAAATATTAGACAAAGATAACAAGTAAACACAAAATGCAGTTTTTACACATTTGTAGTGTAGACTGCCATTCTTCAAGGTTACACATTTTTACTGTGTCAGCACCTCTTTAAAAACAACACTGCTCAGAAAGCGAGGCTTTTGCTTAGTTTCTTCATCTTGAGCAAAAATATGAAGATTGCTTGATCTGCCAACTCTGCTCGCAGCAACGTAGAATTGGCCATGGCTGAAGAAATCTCTTGTGCAGAAACACCAACGCGCCTGTCTGGCCCCTGTGACTTATTCACAGTCATGGCAAAGAAGGGTCTTACAGGAACCTGTTTACATTGCAAGGTGAATGGAAACATGTCAGATGGTGTGAGCGTGATTCGTGGAATCAGGAGAGTGCATCCAGCAGTGACACCAATCACAGATGTTGCAACCAACAGGCGAGGCTGTATTTGTTCAAATGTGCATCTTGAGCCATTGCAATGTCCGTTTTGTTGGTCAAATGTACTGCTTCAAATGGGTGTGGTTTAACGTAGTGTGTCCTCTTGTTAATCGGGTGATGCATAAGATTTCCAGATTTACAGCTTCGAATGGGTGTGGTTTAAAGTGCTTTGTCCTATTCATAATCAGGTGATGAGTATCTCTTCTTTGGTCAGTGATGGTCTATATGACATCATAAAGACATCAAGGCAGGCATCATCTTTTCGCAAGTCTTGCAGTCTGTATGACATCATATAGACATCCCTCTGAGATCAACAGAACAGCAGCCTTGCAGTTTATGTGACGTCATATAGACATCATGTAGATGGTCCTATGATCGCCGACATCATAGGAACATCATAGGACATCAGGCAGACATCATAGGACGTCCTATGATTGTTGACAGACACAGAGATTTCTTAATTTATAGATGATTACGCCTGCCTCCCTCTCATTCACACTTTTGTATTCTGTCTTGCTTCTACTGACTTTCATTCCTCTTCTCTCCAGAGCATACTGCCACATCTCCAGGTTCTCTTCCACCTGCTCCTTACTCTCACTGCAGACCACAATGTCATCTGCAAACATCATGGTCCACAGAGTGTCCTGTCTGACCTTGTCTGTCAGCCTGTCCATCACCCATGACAAACAAGAAGGGGCTAAAAGCTGATCCCCGATGTAATCCCACTCCCACCTTGAATCCATCTGTCACTCTTACAGCACACCTCGCCACAGTCTCACAGTCCTCATACATGTTCTGTACCACCCTTACACACAGTGGGGCAAAAAAGTATTTAGTCAGCCACCAATTGTGCAAGTTCTCCCACTTAAAAGATGAGAGAGGTCTCCAATTTTCATCATAGGTATACCTCAACTATGAGAGACAAAATGAGAAAAAAAAAAATCCAGAAAATCACATTGTCTGATTTTTAAAAGAATTTATTTGCAAATTATGGTGGAAAATAAGTATTTGGTCACCTACAAACAAGCAAGATTTCTGGCTCTCACAGACCTGTAACTTCTTCTTTAAGAGGCTCCTCTGTCCTCCACTTGTTACCTGAATTAATGGCACCTGTTTGAACTTGTTACCAGTATAAAAGACACCTATCCACAACCTCAAACAGTCAGACTCCAAACTCCGCTATGGCCAAGACCAAAGAGCTGTCAAAGGACACCAGAAACAAAATTGTAAACCTGCACCAGGCTGGGAAGACTGAATCTGCAATAGGTAAGCAGCTTGGTGTGAAGAAATCAACTGTGGGAGCAATTATTAGAAAGGAAGACATACAAGACCACTGATAATCTCCCTCGATCTGGGGCTCCACGCAAGATCTCACCCCGTGGGGTCAAAATGATCACGAGAATGGTGAGCAAAAATCCCAGAACCACACGGGGGGCCCTAGTGAATGACCTGCAGAGAGCTGGGACCAAAGTAACAAAGGCTACCATCAGTAACACACTACGCCGCCAGGGACTCAAATCCTGCAGTGCCAGACGTGTCCCCCTGCTTAAGCCAGTACATGTCCAGGCCCGTCTGAAGTTTGCTAGAGAGCATTTGGATGAGCCAGAAGAGAACTGGGAGAATGTCATATGGTCAGATGAAAACAAAATAGAACTTTTTGGTAAAAACTCAACTTGTCGTGTTTGGAGGAGAAAGGACACCATACCTACTGTGAAGCATGGGGGTGGAAACATCATGCTTTGGGGCTGTTTTTCTGCAAAGGGACCAGGACGACTGATCCGTGTAAAGGAAAGAATGAATGGGGCCATGTATCGTGAGATTTTGAGTGAAAACCTCCTTCCATCAGCAAGGGCATTGAAGATGAAACGTGGCTGGGTCTTTCAGCATGACAATGATCCCAAACACACCGCCCGGGCAACGAAGGAGTGGCTTCGTAAGAAGCATTTCAAGGTCCTGGAGTGGCCTAGCCAAGTCTCCAGATCTCAACCCCATAGAAAATCTTTGGAGGGAGTTGAAAGTCTGTGTTGCCCAGTGACAGCCCCAAAACATCACTGCTCTAGAGGAGATCTGCATGGAGGAATGGGCCAAAATACCAGCAACAATGTGTGAAAACCTTGTGAAGACTTACAGAAAACGTTTGACCTCTGTCATTGCCAACAAAGGGTATATAACAAAGTATTGAGATGAACTTTTGTTATTGACCAAATACTTATTTTCCACCATAATTTGCAAATAAATTCATTAAAAATCAGACAATGTGATTTTCTGGATTTTTTTTTTTTTTTCCTCATTTTGTCTCTCATAGTTGAGGTATACCTATGATGAAAATTGGAGACCTCTCTCATCTTTTAAGTGGGAGAACTTGCACAATTGGTGGCTGACTAAATACTTTTTTACCCCACTGCACTTCTCTGACTTTCTCACACAGTACCATGCTTCCTCACTTGGCACCCTATCGTATGCTTTTTGTAGATCCACAAAGACAGTGCAACTCCGTCTGACCTTGTCTATACTTCTCCATCAACACTCTTGGAGCAATCATTACTTTTGTAGTACTATTTCTTGGCATGAAACCAAACTGCTGCTCACTGTGACCTCTGCCCTTAACCTAGTTTCAACGACTCTTTCCCATATCTTCATAGCGTAGCTGATCAATTTTATGCCACTGTAGTTATTACAGCTCTGAGCATCAGCTTTGTTCTTGAAAATTGGTACCAAAGCACTTCTTCTCACTCCTCAGGCAGCCTCTCACTCTCCAAGATTGTGTTAAACAATCTGGATAAAAAGTCCACTGCCATCTCTCCTAAACATTTCCATACCTCCACAGGTATGCCATCTGGACCAGCCGCCTTTCCATTCTTTATCCTCATCAAACCTGCCCTCACTTCTACCTTGCTAATCCTCTGTACTTCTTTGTTCACCATCTTTCCTTCATCCATCCTCCTCTCTCTCTCTCATTTTTCTCATTCATCAGCTCCTCAAAGTACTCCTCCACCTCCTCAACACAGTCTCGTCACTTGTTAGTGCATTACTATTTCTGTCCTTAATCAACCTAACCTGCTGCACATCCTTTCTAGCTCAATCTCTGCCTAGCCAATCAATACAAGTCCTTTTCTCCTTCCTTAGTGTTCAGCATCTCGTACAACTCATGATATGCCTTTTCCTTTGATATCTCTCTGCCATGCGCCTAGCTTTCAAATACTTGTCTACTTTATTCATCTCCCTGACTATTCCACTTTTTCTTTGCTAACCTCTTCCTTTGAATACTTTCCTGTACCTCATCATTCCACCACCAAGTCTTCTCGTCTTCCTTCCTCTGTCCAGAGGATACGCCACATACCTTTCTACCCGTTTCCCTCAATACTTTTGCTGTACTTTACCAGTCATCTGGTAATTCTTCCCTACCACCCAGAGCCTGTATCAACTCCTTCCTGAACTCTGTGTGATCTTCTTCTTTCTGTAATTTCCCGCACTTAAAGGGAACCAGTACTTCTCATTATAACAACATTAATCGTGCTTTAGGCATTACTTATAAACCAAAAATGTGCTTATTCAGTAAAAATAACCCCCTAGAGTCAGCATTCCAAAATAACTGTATCCATGAAACCCCACTCGGACAAAACCAATGGGGAGCAGCCATTGCCAGCCAGAAGTGACGTACAGTCGTTGATTCTGGCTTAAGCTGGGTCCACACTATAATGTTTGGAACCGACTTTTACAGACGTTTTGAAAAATTGCAACTGTGGGGGTTTCCCCTACAGCTGAAAGTGCTATGAGATGACTGTTGTTGTGAAATGGCGCTATATAAATAAAGTTGAATTGAATTGAAAAAAATCAGAGAAACACTCAGCACAGGTCAGCTGACATCAGGCAGGCGATGCTCATATAAAGATCGGCGTTTGTGGAGGCAGTATTTCTTTTTGTTTTATATTCCTACAGTATCTCACAATAGTGAGTACACCCCTCACATTTTTGTAAATATTTTAATATATCTTTTCATGGGACAACACTGAAGATATGATACTTTGATACAATGTAAAGTAGTCAGTGTACAGCTTATATAACAGTGCAAATTTGCTGTCCCATCAAAATAACTCAACACATAGCCATTAATGTCTAAACCGCTGGCAACAAAAGTGAGTACATCCCTAAGTGAAAATGTTCAAATTGTGCCAAAAGTGTCAATATTTTGTGTGGCCACCATTATTTTCCAGCACTGCCTTAACTCTCTTGGGCATGGAGTTCACTAGAGCTTCACAGGTTGTCACTGGAATCCTTTTCTACTCCTCCATGATGACAACACGGAGCTGGTGGATGTTATGTCCCTTTCCCACTAGTACCTGTTTAGCCCGGTACAGCACAGCACAGTTCAGTTCAATCCACTTATGTCTCCATTACACCAGAGCACCACTTGATGTGGGTGGGATTTGTTACAGAGAGGTGGCGCAACCCTCCTGTGATATAAAACAAGCGACCCAGGCAAAACACAAGATGGCAGGATATGAGGCGACTGCGGTCTCTGTTTTTTTTGCCAGAGTAAAGGCAAAAAAGGAGAGCAGAATGTAGTGTTGTACTTACGACATATTATGGTGTGACACGGGTGGTGGCTTCACCTTCCAGTTCCGCCGTCACCCAGAGTATAAGAGGACTATGCAGAGGAGGGGCGGTCTCTTTGACCACCTCTCAGCATAGCGGGAGTGCCTCCTTATAAACTGAAAGTCTGTAATAAAGTCCTGTCTAGTTCATCATTCGGTCTTGTCATTGGTTCACCATTTACATACATAACATTTGGCGACGAGGATAAAGTATGGATGCTGGTGTGTCTACAGTTCAGCCGTGTTTGGAGTTTCCGGGAGAGCCTCTGGTCCCTTGGATGAGATGGTTCGCCGCATTCCAAAATTACTTGGTGGCTCTGAACCTTGGAGAACTGAAGATACGGGATTGGGCAATTCTGGTCCATAATTTAGGTATGGAAGGACAGCGTATCCTTGCTACCTTGGGTGCTAGCGATAGCTTCAAGGACGTCGTTGCGCTAATGGTGCAACATTTTCGCGCCTCTGTAAATGTCATCTTCCGGAGGATCCAGTTTCGGCAGCGCCACCAGCGGATCGTCGAGTTGATGCAACGATATGTTGCGGACCTGCGTCAGCTGGCTGGGGACTGCCAGTTTGGAGCACTGGAAGATGAGATGGTCTGCGACCAGTTGGCAGAGCACACGCTCTGCTCTGATGGCACGGTCAAGGCTCCTCACGCACTCCGGCGAGTTGACGTTAGCCATGGCTATCGAGATAGCTCAGCAGTGTGAAGCAGCGGACAAACCGTCACGTGACCTCGGTGAGAGCGCTATGCTGCACCGCTCTGAATCACAATCAACGGTGCAGACTGTGGACCTGGACAGCGATGACAGTGAGCTGGAGAAGGAGGAACATGCTACGGCTGTGAAGATAAGGTCTGCCCCCGGGATCGCCCAGGTGTTTGGGTAGTAAGTCCACTAAGCACTATTATAAGGCAAGAGAGTGTCCGGCAAGAGGAAAACACTGCGGCAAGTGCGGACTTCTGCATCATTTTGCCAGGGCCTGTAATAGGGTCAAGCGAGGGGAACGGTGACGCAAAGTGGACACCCCTGGTCCAATTCCTACAGTTATTCACACCGTCTCTTCGAGCACCGATGGCCGTACGTACTGTATGGTGAAATTAGATGGAGGTGCCGTTGCTGACTGACACAGGCGCAGTAAGGTCTGTGTTGAACTGGCCAATTGTGAGGAAATTTTTCCCGTACTACCGAATGAGAGGTCATTCAGCGCCATTGTGTGGGTATGGAGGACAAAGACTGGCCATTATGGGTTCGGTGGAACTGACGGCTAGGTACAAGTCGGCAGAGGTCTCCAACCTGAAGTTTGTGGTGACCACTGATGGCAAAAATATTATGGGCTGTGACCTTTATTATGGACTGGGCTTTTCGATCACCAGCGGTGTTGGAGAAGAGTGGTCGGGCTGTGGCTTGAGGGACCGGCTGGTTCTGCGAGTGGTGGACAATGCTGTATGGGACAAACCTTGGCTAGTATTCTGGAAGATGAGCAAAACCAACCACACCCAGGGCCATCGCAGGAAGGTTCCGGTGTCAGTAGCCCTAGCTAAGGGAACTGGGCGATGCAGTGGGACGCCCGTGACGGTGGGTGGAGCCAAGTGGCTGGCCCATTCTGCTTCCAGAGTTCAGCTGGGAGGTACCAAGAAGCAAGGGGGTCACAACAGCTTTGCCAGCGTCTGAAATGAAAGCAAGCGGGGTAGGACCGGCTGGCACAGTGAAACAACGTGCCACTCAGGGACACTGGAAGCCGAGTCGGGCTTCTCTGGGGGTTGCTGATGTGGTCCGACGCAGAGAGGAGGCCCGGTCGAGAGGGGTTCGTAGAAAGCGCAAACAACAGGAGGACCAGGGGCGGCTGCAGGTGGTGGCTGTTTGGGAGGATGACTGCCTTCAGCTGTCTGACGGCCCATGGAGACATCCCAACAAGCTGCGGCGTGCCAATGATGAGAAGGAGGTGTCTGGGCTTCGACGAGGGTCCTCTCCGGGCGCAAAGAAAAGAAGACGCTCTGGACAGGACTCACCTGACGGGTCTCCGGGGGCGTGGTTTCGCTACTGGGACTGACTGGTAGTTGGGGGGGGGGGGTTGCAGTGTGTTCAATACATGTTGTTAGTATGTAAATTGCTCAGGTTATAGTAGTTATACTGATGTGTTTGATGCATTATGTTGAAATAATTATTCAAGTTGTTTATGGGATTTGCTAGTTTGTATGTATGTTCTGTTATGGGGATTGTTTTGTGTTATTTATTTTAGGAGCACAGCAATTTTATGTTTAAAGGACTATACTCTAGCAGAGACAGCAGAATAATCCGTCTAGCCGTGTGGGGGTGGAACAGTAGTCCACCTGCTTCCCCCTAGCTTTAGTTGTTTTGTGTGTTGTTATAGGCCCTGACACATTTATGTTTAGTGTAGTGCATGATTCGGGTTCCAAATTGGTCTCGACTGTATGTGTGTTTTGGACCTTTTTTGGGGGGGGGGGGGGGGTGTAGTGTTGTACTTAGGACATATTATGGTGTGACACGGGTGGTGGCTTCACCTTCCAGTTCCGCTGTCACCCGGAGTATAAGACGGCTGTGCGGAGGAGGGTTGGTCTCTGTGACCACCTCTCAGCCTAGCGGGAGCGCCTCTGTATAAACTGTGAGTCTGTAATAAAGTCCCGTCTAGTTCACCATTTACATACATAACACAGAAGGCTGTAGGCGGTGAGACGACACACTCTGGAAAAGTACTGGAGCATCTAGGAAGCCATATAGACCAGTATAAAGCTAAAGACATGAGGATATGAACTACATCACATATGAAGGTAAGCTAATGACTGTGAATGTTACTTTTTTTTTTTTTTTTTTTAGTATACTTTATTGATCCCCAGAGGGGAAATTGAGGGTCATCCACCACCTGGATGGATGAAGCAGCCACGATACGGTGCTATCCCTTAACCATTCACACACACATTCACACCTAGGGCCACTTTAGAGTCTCCAATTAACCTAACCTGCATGTTTTTGGCATGTGGGAGGAAACCGGAGAAATCCCGGGGTAAACCCACGCATACACGGGGAGAACATGCAAACTCCACACAGATCACTGTTGGTCGGGGGCTGGGATCGAACCCACGATCCCCCGGCCAAGGGTAAACTGTGCTGCCGCAGTGCTAACCACTGCGCCACCGTGCAGCCCTTACTTGGCTTTAAGTCCACCTTACTACATTGAAATGTCGCCAAGTTATTGCTATTAGGTACTAAAATATGTATTCTGCGTGGGTGTGTTTCAGATGGCTTTCTTGTGGCAAAATTATCACTTCAAACTGTGGGTCTGGGTTTTCAACACAGGCTCCCAGTGATGAGATGTCACCCCAGCTTCACGAACGGGCAGTGGTTACAGAACTTCAGAATGTCTGTAGAAACATTTAGCTTCCTGAGCAACAAATTGCTCTGATCTGTGTGAAAATCATGGAGAGACTGTTAGAGACATCATGGGATGTACCTGCTCCAGCTGGTGGTGTTGTGACAAAAAGTGATCAGCTGCCAAAACTTGATCGCCAGGTCCCATGTAGTTATGGGGTTATATTAATTTTTTGATTTTTTTTTTTTTATTTTGTATACTTTATTGATCCCCAGAGGGGAAATTGAGGGCATCCACGTTACGGCGCTATCCCTTTACCATTCACACACACATTCACACCTAGGGCCACTTTAGAGTCGCCAATTAACCTAACCTGCATGTTTTTGGCCTGTGGAAGGAAACCGGAGAACTCCTGGAGTAAACCCACGCAGACACGGGGAGAACATGCAAATTCCACACAGATCACTGTTGGTCAGGGGCTGGGATCGAACCAGGGATCCCATGGCCAAGGGTGAGTTGCTGTGCTGCCGCAGTGCTAACCACAATTCAAAAGCACTGTCTGATTTTCATTGGTTAATTTTCATAGAATTTTTATTTATTACCACTTTTGTCAGATTCAAGTTACTTCTGTGACCATTGTGGGTTTTTCTTTCATTAACAGAGGGGTACCAACAATTTTGTCCACGTCTGTATATTCTCTGCATCAACAGTGAGCGAAACATGTATTCATTTAGTACAGCACTAGGAATTTTGATAAATAAACCTCTGAAATTTTTGCAGATGTGTCTCCACTTTTGTTTTATATGTGAAGGTTACCACCAAGTGACATAAATTAAATACTAAAAGACTGGAAAAGCTGTCTAAGAACAATCCAGCGGTTTGAGAAATCACTTTGGTTTGGTGTAAGTCTGTCAACAGAATTATGAACCATAAAGCAGTTTGTGTTAAAATGTTAAATCCCATTAAACCCTAGCCCAGGGGTGTCCAATCATGTGCCATGGAGGGCGAAGACCCTGCAGGTTCTCTTTTCTACCCAGTCTCTTCAGCAGGTTTTTTCACTGATCAGCAGTCAGAAGAAATTGAGTGGAATCTGCTGTTGAAGACACTGGTTGGAGGTAAAGCCTGCAAGGTCTTGGCCCTCCATGGCACATGATTGGACACTCCTGCTCTAACCCATTATTAGAAAATACAGATGCTAATATGGCCCAGAATTCCTCCATAGACTGGTATTATCACTGAAGTGTGCAGCGTCTTCTGCACTGGCACATCCAACAATACAGTCTTCAGTAAATCAAAGAATTGTTTTTGGTTACTTTTTCTTAAAAATGAGCCATTATTGTCCCTGATAAATTTGTACTGTTGACTCTTTTCCCACTGGTGTCTTAACAGACAAAACAGAAAATCATAATGCAAACACATAAGTCACTAAATTGTTTATCACAATCAGCAGCAAATTCCAGATTATTTAGAATGTGCAAAATTCAAACTGTAAAAAAAAAAAATAAACAAATAAATAAATTAAAAAAAAAACTTAGAATGGGTCACACATGCCAGCCGCGCTGCCTGCTGGTAGGCAGACAAGCAGATGCTGGTCGGACTCTAGAACAAAAATACACACAACTGAAGTACATGCACAGCATGAAAGTGTAACGTAAAAAAACCCAGGATTACAACTAGCTTATTTCATCAGATGTTGTCAACACAAGTGCAAAATACAAGGGGAGCACGGCGTTAGCAATGATGACTAACTAGCTAGCTCATTGTCTGCACATAAGAGACAACGTTGTTGTCTGATCAAAGTGAACTTTCCACTGCTGGGATAAAGAATGTACAAGATGCACAATATCATATCACTCACCATCCTCTATATTCTAATATCACGGCTTTCAACTGCTGAAGTTGGATGCTCCCGTGGCCGTAAATTCATTTCGGGTGGCTCCGTGTAGTTTCCTCTGGATTCATCAGCTGAAAGGCACAGAAAATTCTGCTGGACCGCGGTGTTGATTTCTGTGGGTCTGATTTCTGTGAAGCCATTCTATCATTGTTGTTTATACTGACGCTTCTTTGCTGGCTCACCGACAAATCTCTGCAAATGGCTGCTCCAGAGTCTGTAGTTCAGCTTTAAAACGTCGCTCTCATGACATTACGCCCGGGCCGATCAGTGGACTGCAGTCTTTTGACATCACATTTTCAAGTCAGTATGGCATGCTTGGAACCAGTCTGGAGTAGGTCCGAAAATCGGGACCAAAACCGTTACAGTTCCTAATGGAAAAGCCTACAAAGTGTCCCGAACCAAACAGGTACTAGTTTAAAAGGGCCATTAGGGACCTTTTGCTTCTCCCCCTTCCGTTTGATGCCCCACAGATGCTCAACAGGGTTTAGGTCTGAAGGCATGCTTGGCCAGTCCATCACCTTTACCCTCAGTTTCTTTAGCAAGGCAGTGGCCATCTTAGAGGTGTGTTTGGGGTCGCTATCGTGTTGGAATACTGCCCTGCGGCCCAGTTTCCAAAGGGAAGGGATCATGCTCTGCTTCAGTACGTCACAGTACATGATGGCATTCATGGTCCCCTCAATGAACTGTAGCTTCTCAGTGCCAGCAGCACTCATGCAGCCCCAAACCACGACACTCCCACCACCATGCTTGACTGTAGGCAAGACACAATTGTAGTAGTACTCCTCACCTGGTTGCCGCCACACACATTTGACACCATCTGAACCAAATAAGTTCATCTTGGTCTCATCAGATGACAGAACATGGTTCCAGTAATCCATGTCCTGAGTCTGCTTGTCTTCAGCAAACTTTTTGCAGGCTTTCTTGTGCATCATCTTTAAAAGAGGCTTCCCTCTGGAATGACACCCATGCAGACCAATTTGATGCAGTGTGCGGCGTATGGTCTGAGCACTGACAGGCTGACCCCCCACCCCTTCAACCTCTGCAGCAATGCTGACAACACTCATACGTCTATTTTCAAAAGACAACCTGTGGATATGACGCTGAACACGTGCACTCACCTTCTTTGGTTGACCATGGCGAGGCCTGTTCCGAGTGGAACCTGTCCTGTTAAACCACTGTATGGTCTTGGCCACCATGCTGCAGCTCAGTTTTAGGGTGTTGGCAATCTTCTTATAGCCTGGGCCATCTTCATGTAGAGCAACAATTGTTTAATTCAGATCCTCAGAGAGTTCTTTGCCATGAGGTGCCACGTTGAACTTCCAGTGACCAGTATGCGACAGCGTGAGAGCGATAACACCAAATTTAACATACCTGCTCCCCATTCACGCCTGAGACCTTGTAACACTAACGAGTCACATGACACCGGGGAGGGAAAATGGCTAATTGGGCACAATTTGGACATTTTCACTTCGGGGTGTACTAACTTTTGTTGCCAGCGGTTTAAACATTAATGGCTGTGTGTTGAGTTATTTTGAGGAGACAGCAAATTTACACTGTTATGCAAGCTGAACACTGACTACTTTACATTGTATCAAAGTGTCATATCTTCAGTGTTGTCCCATGAAAAGATATAAAATATTTACAAAATTGTGAGGGGTGTACTCACTTTTGTTAGATACTGTATGTAGTTACTTCTGCATATCCTTTTCCCCTCTTTGTTCATTCATTCCTCTAAAAAAAAATATAAAATAATAGACTCCAACAATAAGTCTGCAATTAAAATGTGAATGTGGATGGAATTAAAAAAAAAAAAAAAAAACCCCCCAAACAACTAGCGTATCATATAAATAATAATAATAATAATAATAAGTTTATTTATAGAGCACCTTTCACAGACAGAGTCACAAAGTGCTTAACAAGGTAAAAAACAAAATAAAAACACAGGCACATAAAACAGTAAAACAAAGTAGACAATAAAAGCACATAAAAATACAATCGGCACATAGTTAAAAAGCCAGGCTAAAAAGGTGGGTCTTTAGTTGCTTCTTAAAAACACCAATGGAAGGTGCAGATCTAAGTTCAAAAGGCAAGGAGTTCCACAGTCTGGGAGCAACAGCAGCAAAGGCTCTATCGCCTTTGGTTTTGAGCCTAGTACTAGGAACTACCAATAGATTCTGATGAGAAGACCTGAGAGACCTGCTGGGCTGGTGTAGAGAGAGCAGGTCACTAATATAAAAAGGTGCCTCTTCATGAATGGCTTTGTAAGTAAGAACAAGAACTTTAAAATCAATTCTATAAATTACAGGAAGCCAATGCAAGGAGGCCAAAACAGGAGTGATATGACAGAATCTACTGGACCTAGTTAGCAATCTTGCAGCAGCGTTCTGGACTAACTGTAGACGGTGTAAAGAGGATTTACTAAGACATGTAAAAAGAGCATTACAATAGTCCAAACGTGAAGAAACAAAGGCATGAATAATGATTTCTAATTGAGTGTAGGAAACCAATGACCTAATTTTGGATATATTCCTAAGGTGGAAAAAACAACTCCGGGTCAGAGATTTGACATGCTGATCAAAACTCATCGATTGATCAAAAATGACACCAAGATTTTTTAGATTAGACCGTACGTTAGAGCTTAATGAACCAATGCTATTAATCAACTTAGGAATTAGATTATCAGGTGCTACAATAAGGACTTCAGTTTTATCAGCATTAAGTTGCAAAAAGTTACTAGACATCCAGTCCTTGATTGCAGACAGACAATCATGAATAATTTTTAAATTGTCAACATGGTCAGGCTTAAAAGAGAAAAGTAGCTGTAAATCATCAGCGTAGCAGTGATAAGACACACCTTTAAATTTGCTGATAATAGAACCAAGTGGCAACATATATAGGGCAAATAAAAGTGGACCCACAATAGAACCCTGAGGCACCCCACAGGTTAAAGGAGCAGAGTCAGATGAATAAGAGCCAACAGCCACGGAAAAGCTCCTACCAGAAAGGTAGGAGAAAAACCAATCCAAAGCTTTTCCAGAAATACCTACCCAATCTCTAAGCCTCTGTAACAAAATAAAATGATCAATAGTATCAAATGCTGCAGTAAGATCTAATAACACTAAAACAGAGCATTTGCCAGAGTCTGATGACATTAAAATATCATTTGACACCCTCAGAAGAGCGGTCTCTGTCGAGTGTTTCTGACGAAAGCCTGACTGAAATTTGTCAAAAATATTATGTTCAATCAGAAAGTCAGTGAGCTGCTTGGCAACAACTTTTTCTAAAAGCTTAGAAATAAAAGGAAGCTTAGAAATTGGCCTGAAGTTTTTAAAAACAGATGGATCAAGGTTAGATTTTTTTAAAAGTGGCTGCACAACTGCATGTTTAAAATACGAGGGTACATAACCAGATTCAAGTGAACTATTAATGATATAAACCAAAGACGTACCCACTGAGCCAATTACCTCTTTTAACATTGAGGAAGGCAAAATATCTAAGATGCAGGAGGAGGATTTCATGGAACTCACCAACACTAACAAATCCTCAAAAGAAATTGGGGTAAAATCACTTAAAAAGGCCTGTCTGTTAGGACAATCAAGGATTAGGGGAAAGGAATGAGTAAAACCAGCCCTAACAGCAGTGACCTTGTCAACAAAAAAGGAAAGAAACTTGTTACAGTCATTACATGAATAAACAGGGGGAGCAGAACTGACAGGATTAACTATACTGTCTATTGTACTGAAGATGATCTTTGAATTGTTACTGTTGGAGGAGATGATGTTGGAAAAATAAGAAGTTCTTGCCATTTTTATCATATTGTTAAATTCAATTAACAGCTCCTTAAGGTACAATCGATGCACCTCAAGTTTAGTGGACTTCCATAGTCTTTCCACCCTCCGACATTTACGTCTAAAACAACGGAGATCATCATTGAACCAGGGGGATAAATTAACAACACGGACAGTCCTGGTTTTAAAGGGAGCAACTACATCTAAGATGTAGTTGCTCCCTTTGCTTCGCGCGATAAATGACGGGTGATTACATTTTGACTGTTACAACTCTCTCCATTAAAATTACTTAAAATCCCATTAAATGTCATTTACTTTTCAACACCACATCAGCACTGTTTGAATCCTCACAAATCCTGGAGAATGATTTAGCACGGAGCAGAAAATTAAAAACAGTAAATTTCTCAATGAGAAGATTTTTTTTCTTTTGGGCTGTCACATTTTTGGGAGATTACATATATATTTTTTTCTTTTTTTAATTCCCCCTTCTCCGTGCATGTCTGAAATGAGTTTTGGTTTAAAAACATCTGCTTGGCTTCATCCAGCAATGACCTACAGCTCTTGCTGGGACGGTTTTCCGTTGAGTGTGAAGCGGCTGGGATGAGAATCAGCACCTCCAAGTCCGAGTCCATGGTCCTCAGCCGGAAAAAGGTGGATTGTCCTCTCCGGGTTGGGGACAGGCTCCTGCCTCAAGTGGAGGAGTTTAAGTATCTTGGGGTCTTGTTCACGAGTGAGGGGAAAATGGAGCGAGAGATTGACAGACGGATTGGAGCAGCATCTGCAGTGATGCGGACGTTGTACCGGTCTGTTGTGGTGGAGAGGGAGCTTAGTTCTAACCGGCCTTCCCTCCATGTTCACTCTACTCAGGCAGCGCAGGCTCCGCTGGCTAGGCCACGTTCACCGTATGGAGGATGGCAGAATCCCCAAAGACGTCCTCTATGGAGAACTGGCGACTGGCAGGAGAGACGTTGGCCGCCCACAGCTGCGCTTTAGAGACGTCTGCAAGAGAGACATGAAGGCCCTGGATATCAACACAGAGCGCTGGGAGGACCTTGCAACGGACCGCTCCAAATGGAGAGGCATCCTGACCAGACAGCTCAAGGCGGGTGAAGAGAGACTGACTGCTGCAGCAGATGAAAAAAAGACCCGCAGGAAGAACCGCCACAGACCCAGCAGCACGGAGACCACCCACAAGTGTGACCTGTGTGACAGGGACTGTCATTCGCGCATCGGCCTGTTCAGCCACAGGCGGTGCTGTTCCAGCAGAGTAGACGTTTAGGATTCTCTTCCATGGTCATCATAGACCGACGGAGGCCGACGAGACCATAATTTGCAAATAAATTCTTTAAAAATCAGACAATGTGATTTTCTGAATTTTTTTTCCCTCAATTTGTCTCTCATAGTTGAGGTATACCTATGATGAAAATTGGAGACCTCTCTCATCTTTTAAGTGGGAGAACTTGCACAATTGGTGGCTGACTAAATACTTTTTTACCCCACTGTATATATACACAGTGCAGAGAGTTGTGGCTGGATGGAATAAACAGCTTAACCGTCTATTTAGTTATCCTACATAGTATGAATATGCACCCATACATATCGTCACCCTCCATAGTGACTGATATTGTCCTAGTTGTATACTGGAGGGGACCATTTCTGTAAGTCAGTTGCGTCTTTTGCATTCAATACTATTAGGTCGTCACGTTTTTTTGCTATCTCTGCGAGCAGCCCTGCTTAGGTTATAAAGTCTGACAGTCGTAGGTAGGAAGGACACTGCGAAACCTCTCAGTCACACACCTAGGATGATGTAGTCTGCTGCTAAATGAGCTCCTCAGTGCGTTCAGTATGTCCTGCATAGGGTGGGACTCGGACTCCAGCAGAGATGACAGTTTGGCCACCATCCTTCTCTCTCCCATCTCCTGTACTGGGTCAAGACGTTGCCCCAGGACAGAGCTAGCTTTCTTGATCAGTTTGTTCAGTCTCTTCCTGTCCGCTGCTGTGATGTTTCCCCAGCAGACCACTCCAAAAGTGATGGCTGATGCCACCACCGTGTCGTAGAATGTCTTCAGCAGCGCCCCTTGTACACCAAAAGACCTGAGCCTCCTCAGTAGGAACAGCCTGTGCTGTCCCTTCTTGTAGAGTGCGTCGGTATTGTGTGTCTAGTCTAGTTTATTGTTCAGATGAACACCCAGGTACTTGTAGGATGTCACTATCTCAATGTCTGTTCCCTGGATGTTTACTGGTGCTGTGAGGGGTTGTCCTTGCCTGCGGCAGTCCACCACCAGCTCCTTAGTTTTCCTCGAGTTGATCTGGAGGCAGTTCCGATGGCACCAGCCCACAAAGTCCTGGATAAGTCCTCTGTACTCAGCTTCATCTCCGTTGGAGAGGAGGCCGACGATCGCAGAGTCGTCAGAGAACTTCTGTAGATGGCAGTGTGTTGTGTTGTGTGAGAAGTCCGCAGTATAAAGTGTGAACAGGAAGGGAGCCAAAACTGTTCCCTGGGGGGGCCCCTGTACTGCCGATGATTGTGTCGGACACACAATCCCGGGTTCTCACAAACTGTGGCCAGTTTGTGAGGTAGTCCAGGATCCATGATGACAGGTGCTGGTCCACCCTTGCGCACAGCAGCTAGTCCCTCAGGATCATCGGTTGGATGGTGTTGAAAGCACTAGAGAAGTCAAAGAACATGATCCTCACTGCGTTCCCAGGCTTCTCCAGGTGGGACAGGGAACGGTGGAGGAGGAAGATCACTGCGTCCTCCATCCCATGCCATGCTGGTAGGCGAACTGGAGTGGATCCATCGCTGGTCCCACCAGGGGGCGGAGGTGAGCAAGGAGCAGTCTCTCCAGGGTCTTCATCATGTGAGACGCCAGGGCCACTGGTCTGTAGCTGTTCAGGTCTCTGGGGTGGGAAGTCTTTGGTACGGGTACCACACAAGATGTTTTCCACAACTGTGGTACCCTCCCCAGCTTCAGGCTCAGGATGAAGATGTGCTCTACAATCCCACACTGCTGGTCTGCAAAGGACTTGAGGAGCTTTGCGCTGATGCCATCCGGTCCCAAGGCCTTCCTCGCCTTGATCTTCCTCAGCTCTGTCCTCACCTGGGTCTTAGTGAGGGTCAGGTTGGAGGGCTGTGTGCAGGGAGTGGGGGGATGTTGGTGGAGTGGGGTGCGGACAGCAGGTCTTGATGGCTTTAGAGGCAGTAGCGGTTGATGTGCAGGCGGGGGGGAGGGCAGTTGGTCAAACCTGTTAAAAAACAGGTTCAGACTGTTCGCCCACTCCCTGCCCCCCGTGGGCCTGGGAAGAGGTATTCTGGAGCCCAGAGATGGTTTTGAGGTTTCTCCAGACCCCGCCGATGTCGCTCTGTTGCAGCTTGTCCTCCATCTTCTTCCTGAAGCTGTCCTTGCCTTCTCTGATCTTCCTCTTCAGCTCCCTCTGTACGGACTTCAGCATCTCAGGGTTGATCCAGGGTTTGTTGTTCAAGCAATACCGTATGGTCTTGGTGGGTACGGTGTTGTCCACACAGAAATTGATGTAGTCCGTGATGGTGTGAGTGAGGCCATCGATGTCCTCACCATGTGGATCGCAGAGCTGCTCCCAGGCAGTGATTTTCAAAACAGTCCCTTAGAGCACCCATTGCCTCCTCTGACCATATCCTCACCGTGCGCATGACCGGAGGTTGTCTGTGTACTAGGGGTTTGTACACCGGCAGGAGATGAACCAAGTTGTGATCCGATCTCCCGAGTGGGGGCAGTGGTGATGAGGTGTACGCCTCCTTAGTGTTTGCATAGAATAAGTCCAGTGTTTTATTGTCTCTAGTGTGGCATGTGACATACTGGGTGAACGTGGGCAGAATGGGGGACAGTGAAATATGGTTGAAATCACCCGAGATGAGGAGGAGAGCATCAGGGTGTTCTGTCAGCAGCCTGCCAGTTACTGAGTGGATGGCGTCACGCGCTGCCCCAGCGTTCGCCGTCGGATTTGCATAAATAACAATGCAGCTCACGTGTGAGTATTCCCTTGGAAGATAGGTAGGCTGCATGCTAACAGCTAGCAACTCAATGTCTTTGCTGCAGTGTTGCTCTTTAACCGTGATATGTCCCAGTCTACACCAGCAGTTATTGACATACATTATCACTCCTCCGCCCCTTGCCTTCCCACTGTCTGGTGTCCGGTCCGCCCGTATTGCGTGGAAACCCTCCAGTTCAATGTTAGCATCTGTTGCTAGTTGTTAGCCACGTCTCAGTAAACAACAACATGCTAATCTCTAGGAAGACGCTCTGGTAACGAGTCATAGCTGCTAGCTCATCTGTCTTATTGAGTAGCGATCGTACATTCCCCATAATAACGGATGGAAAGACAGGTCTGTAATTTATATTTCTCGCCCACCGTCTTGCTCCAGCACGGCATCCACGTCGTTTCTGTCTTATTTCACCCGGTATGTCAAAGTCTTGCGTTAGCATCTTGGTCCGATTGAGTGCTAACAGCTGGTCTCTGCTGTAACGTATCCTGCTAAAAACAGTGGCTGCCGTCCGCCGGCTCAGGAGACATTTGGGCGATCCATGAGTCCGTGATAGGTAAGGTGTCGCTGGACCAGAAAGTTACTCTTCCTTCAGGATTACTCCTACTCTGTTTCTTTTAATTCTTCATTCATTCAGTTTAAGTCCACCTCCAGTGCTCCTAGCCTTGCTTTCCTTCCATCTGGTTTCTTGAACACACATCTACCTTTCTTCTCTCCATTCTATCAGCCAACTCTCTGCCTTTACCAGTCAGAGTCCCTACATTTAAAGTCCCTACTCTCACCTCCACACTTCTACCTTTCCTTTTCTCTCTCTTCCTCCTAATATAGTAATTGGTAAAGAAACTCAATTACTAGTTACTTCTTTTCAAAAGTAACTAATTAGTTAATAATTTTCAGTAATTTGCTCAACACTGCTAGTTACATACCACCATAGCACTCCTCTCTGTCACTGTCTGTGTCACTCTCCTCATCAGGGTAATCATTCCTCCAGTTGCTTTCCTCATTCTCGTCATCGTCATCATCGTAGACCTCCTCTTCATGAACCACAAGGTCAGGAACCTGTGATTTAAAAAAAAAAAAAAGGTTATTTAAAAGTCATTTTTTCAACCATCTTGTCATTTTAAGCTTTCCAAGCTGTAATGTAGAAAAAGAAAAGTTATCTTTTATATTTACTGCATAATAAATCCAAACTATAGCTATATGGACAGTGGTTTGATAGTTTAAGATGAGACGTTTAATGGGAATTACTACATGCAAAACTAGTAATAATAATCTTTAGGCAGTGCATACTGAATGAATGCAGGTGGCTGATATTTTGTTATGTGCTACTATTGCCAGAGGGTGGCAGTATTACACACAAGACATTTACCAACTACAACTAAAATATGAGCCAAGGTATTGTGCTTTATTTTACGGAGATAGTTTAGAAAGATGGGAGTAGTGTCACGAGCCGAGCAGGCTTGGCTTCCCCCGGTTCGGGCTCGATCTCTGTGTGGGTTTCGTTTCACTGTTTATGTGCATTTTTGTGCGTTTCTGTACCTGTTCTACTACTGCCATGGCCACTGCCTGACCAGCAGCTGTTAGTCAGCTTCTGTGATCTTTTTCCCATGCTGCTGACAGTCTGTCGGTCCAACCCCACCCCCTTGCTCTCCTCAATTCCACCAGCTGTTCCCAGCCCCGGTAATTATCATTCCGGTGCCTCGCTCAGGTGTGCCCAATTTGTGTGGCCAGCGGCGTTTACATTTAAGCAGCTCTTCACTAGACAAACGCCGCTGGGTCATTATACGAGTCACACTCTCATTCTCCGTCATGTGACCGTCAGTCCCGAAGGATTCATGACTTGTGCTCGATGGGAGATCTGGACTACTTGGACGGTACTCGTGAGTAAATTGTCTAGCAATTCGCTGTGCAGTATTTTTGCTACGCTGAGCTGTTGCCCAGTTTGCTTTTCCCTAAGTCAGTTGAACCTCCTCAAGTCTTCCTTGCTCTCCCGAGTGCAATTGTGTAATATTATTTTCCTGTGGCCACGGTACACAATGGTCTGCCCGCTGGCCATTTTGTGTCAGCTGTTTTGTATACATAACTCCTTTCTTGTAAGTCTTTAGTTTGAACTGTTTGTCAATAAATGTGTTTGGTGAAACCTGGAGCGTAAATCCATCCTTCTTTGTCCTTCCCCGTGCACTATGGCAGAGCGCACGGAGAGCACATGACAAGTAGTGTAAAAGAGCTTTTTCAAAAAACAAAACAATTAGATCACTGTAACGCAATTTGTTATAGAGTTTGGTGACCCTAGCTTCCTAGTCACATTTCAGGGTTGCAGGGTGAACCCTGTGTACACAGTTGGGTGACTCTAGCTTTACTTATTGTATAGAGAATGCCAAACCTGGCCTTTGACCTTTTAACCCCAAACCCATAGTCATAATTCAGGGTCATCGCATGAACCCGTGTACCAGGTTTGGTGTGACAGAAAAGTTTCATATTTGTTTCATACATGTGATTTGCTTTGTCTCAGAGTCTGTGTAAGGATGTAGCTGCATTAGCCATCATCTTGCTTTTAATTCACTTTGTGAGGCTCCTGTGTGACTGGTACTGAGTGAGCGTCATGGGTTCCTGAGAAAAAGATAATCTGTACACCAAGTTTTGACCAGATGTACTGGACCAATCATGATGGACAAATTGCAACTCCACCTCTCAGATAACGGAGGGCTTAAAGAACTGAGTGGTGTGTGTTTGAGTCAGAATGGTGTGCGAATACGCTCTGAGACTATTTTTGTATTGTTCTCCACTGGCCAGTGTAATTAAATTTGCTGAAACTCTGATCCAGCCTGGTTTTTGACTGAAGGTTTAGAAGAAATTTTCTAACATACTTGGCGCCCGAACTCAGCGACTCCAGATATTTTTCCTGCCTGCTTCAGGCGTTCTGGGACCACAGCGAGTGCGCACAGCTCCCCCCCCACCACCACCACCACTGGTGCCAATGAACCGGTTT
Source organism: Pholidichthys leucotaenia (assembly GCA_020510985.1). Taxonomy (NCBI): domain Eukaryota; kingdom Metazoa; phylum Chordata; class Actinopteri; order Cichliformes; family Pholidichthyidae; genus Pholidichthys; species Pholidichthys leucotaenia. Next base: position 388,984,981 of record CM035837.1, on the reverse strand, counting down.
TGTGGAAGTGAGGCACGGTCCAGAGGCGCTGGGAGCCAAGCTGGAGAGTGACGGAGCCAACCCGCAGGTGGATCACAGTGAGTAAATTTAATTAATGATAACGCCTGGTTGCAGTCTGCGGTTGGTCTGAGAATACGCATTAAAGTGTTGTGAGCCAAGCATTTGATACCGCAAAGTCTAAATCAGGTTTTAGGCGAGGTAGGGGCTTGGTGGTCCTGGTTCGAGGCCGCAACGGAAATGTGCATTTCCATTGCATTAAGTGGACCAATAAAGGAGCACGCAGGGGTATTAAAATCAATGCAAGACCTTTTTTACATCACAAGTGAGCATAGATTTGGGAAAAATATCAATACATTACCTTTTTTACATCACAAGGGAGCATCGATAAAGTGAGAGATAACCTTAAAATAAAGGTAAATAGCGCTAATATAATAAGGATAAACTAACGTGGTAATAAGAACTAAAATACCTTAAGGCCTAAGTCAAAACAGGTCTAAAATTAAACAAAATAACCTTTAAAAATATACACAATAAAATAACCTCAAATTATAATAAAAATAAAATAAATACGTTAAATGAATAACTGCAGTTTGTCTGGTCATTTGTGTGCTTGTTCATGTGTGTTTTTATGTCTCACGGTTTACTTTGGTGAGAAAAAGAAAGAAAAACAATGTGAGAACGCATTAGTCAGGCAGTGGGACAGAAGTTGAGTCTGTTTTTTTTCTTGTTGTGAAGGGCAAAAGGACAATGATGAGATTGTTGTTTCACAGGAAACGGCAAATTTGTGCACGGGAGATTGGTAAGTGACAAAGATGGGAAAAAATTAATGCGTTTTCAGAGCGGCAGAAGATGACTGACGATGAGATGACTGATGAGAGCCTTGGGTTGCCAGATCTGCTTATTATAAGTGACTTTGGGATTGTTTCACTAATATGTGTGTGTGCTTATCTGGAGCTTGCTATGTGTGTGTGAGAAAGGACTAACCTGTGCTGTGCTAAAGCAATAATAAGGTCACACTGAACTGGAGACTTTGGTAAGATGAAAGGTATTAGATGATTGCTTTTTATCTCAAGATAGGTTTGGCAGTACAGTAATTTCTTCTGTTGCGCAGTTTTTTGTGGGGTTTTTGCTGGCTTTATGATAGTTACTTGTGTTAAGCAATTTAATATTGCTTTACTGGCAAATGTCTATTTTTAACTAACATTATCAATTGCCAAAATTTTTTGCTTATTTTAAGTACAATTATCTGCCAGCAGAGCAAGACAACTTGATTTTTCTTTTGTTTGGGATGCCTGAAGGCAGATAAACAGCATTAGGTTATTTCATTAATTCATCTTCTACCGCTTAATCCTTTTCGGGTCGTGGGGGGCTGGAGCCTATCCCAGCATCTTTGGGCGAGAGGCAGGGTACACCCTGGACAGATTGCCAGTCCATCGCAGGGCCAACACAGAGAGACAGACAATCATTCACTCTCACAGTCATACCTAAGGACAATTCCATTTGACTTATATTTGACTTTCAGGGATGAGAATGGGGTTTTTGAAAAAAAGAGGAAACTTAGCCGGGGGTCTTGGGGGACGCAGGCTAAGTTAGAAGCTAACAAAATCTGGTGTTTTAGAATGCTCAAATGTGGTCTTATATTTAAAGTTAGAAGTAAGTACAAATGCATTTATAGTTTATCTTTTTAATCTGCTGCTGCATCACATGTGTAATCATGTTCAGTACTGTTTTGATTCAGTGTCACACTTTATTGAGAAACAGAAAATGTCACTTCCATATTTACATGCCTGTGCTACTACTCTATGAACTTATGTACAAGTCAACGTATTCTTCACATCTAATTGTGCAATTTTTTTCTTCTTGGCTACCAAAGCCTGGAGCCGTTCTGTAGCCTTCCTCTTCTCTGATTTTCTGTGGGCAAGCAGTGCCTGTTTAGCTGCAGCTTCTCTCTTCTTTTTCATGGCTGCCTTGCTTGCCACAGAATCATGTTGAAGATCGAGTTCTTTCTGTTTCCTTTCCTTCTCTTTCCTTTTTTCTTCCTTTTCATACCTGTAGGCACTTAATTTGACCGTGTCCATCGATCGTTTTGAATGCAGCATCGAGCAAGTAGTTCGATCTCTTGTAGGCACAATTTTGAGATGTTTCTGTTTTGAACAGTGTTCAACTAAGGCAACACAACCATGAGATCCATAACTCAAGAAATTGTTGCAATAAACACACTGGGCTTTCCCTGGTACTTTGCATTTTGCTATGAAGTCGGCCATTTTTTCAACCACAAAATAAAGTGAAACACAGTACGTATTAAATTTATGATATCTGAATAGTATGTTGATGTAATAATACTAAATTATATTTTACTACTATCTAATATGTTTAGAACTGACACAGAATTACATTTACATAGTTCTAGAACAGACAAAATAATTTAACCAAGTAAAATAAATTATAAATATTAACAAAATTCCATCACCAAGTCCATCACTCATTTATTAAAATATACTGACATTCTGCAAACATTTTGATTTATTAATGTGTGCATTTGTTAGTGTTACTAGAAACATAAAAAAGTTGCATATCAGTATATTTTAAGCCCTTGAATTCTTGTGAATTCAGCGGGCGGTCACGTCTCTGCGTCTCAGTGGGCACTGAAAAAAAAAAAAAAAAAAAAAAAAGGCTGCATTTCCGGTCTTCCAGTACAGACACAGCCTTGTTACAACCTCAGAAAAAAAGCTGTGTAATATATTCATTTTTTGTGGTATTTTTACAAAATTCTGACCTGAGCTTGAAAACACTTGGTTCTACATTTCTGTTGCGTTTTCCAGCCAGTATCTGACAGCTGTATGTTATTTGCAAGCATTTGTATCTAAAAAAAAAAACACCCAGGCGAACTTTCCTGTTACTTCAAAACAGGCATGCCATCACAACTTACACATGCTATTTCATAACAAATTCATTACGCGAAAATTCTCAAGTACATTACTTAAACAAGAAAAAAAAAATCTTACCTTGGAATATGTCTTCCGATCACTAATTACTGTAATCGGGGCCGGCTGTGATGAACTTTGACTGACTGGCATCTGAGTTTGACCGTGTCCATCGATCGTTTTGAACGCAGCACTGAGTGAGTAGTTCGATCTCCTTAGTCACAATTTTGAGATGTTTCTGTTTTGAACAGTACTCAACAAAGGCAACATAACCACGAGATCCATAACTCAAGAAATCGTTGCAATAAACACACTGGACTTTCCCTGGTACTTCGCATTTCGCTATGAAGTCGGCCATTTTTTCAACCACAACTTCAGTATTTTTACCGATCTTTATCAGAATCAGAATCAGAATCAGCTTTATTGCCAAGTATATTTACAAGTAAACACACAAGGAATTTGACTTGACATAAGACGCGCACGTTAGGCGCATCCAATGACGCGTCGCCATACAAGGCGCCTGTTACAGTCATTGACACAGTTTTTTTCAAGCCATTCCCAACGAAACTTGTTCTTTATCCCTTTGTCGATTTCTAAAATTCTTGCTTTGTTCTCTTTCGTGAGTTTTAGGCTCACCATTTTGACGAAATCGGGAAAACTCGGTTGATTGAACTGATTGAACTGTCCGCCACTTGCATTTCGCTCCGCGTGTTATCCGGATATGACAAAAGAAATCTAACAAAATCGCCGATTGGTTGCTTCAATAAGTATCAGCCTATCAGTGACCTTGTTACATTACATTACTGATCTCGCTGGGTAGCGCGTTCTGCGCGGTGGATTTTCACAGCCGATCGAAAATACGACTCGCCGCCAGATCCCCTCCCCCCTAAAATTTTCTCCTCGAATTTAGACGATTCACGAGAATGACCCCAGACATGATCAAATCCGAGGAATTCCTCGGATCCGAGGAAGATTCTCATCCCTATCTCTAGCTCACAGTTGCATTATCTCTCCAACTGAGGGGCGACAGTGGCTTCAGATGGAAAAGAAAAAAAAAGGGGGGGGAACAATTTTTATACGTTTGGCAAACGCTGCCTAAATCGGCAAGATGTGACAGGGCCCAAATATTTAAGAAGCGGAATCTTGACATTTACACCGCGTTCCAAATTATTATACAAATCATATTTGTCTCCGATTTTTCTAAATAGTCTATGCAAATAACAACCAGTATATATTCAAGTCATCAACGAAAATCAGACAATGCTTTTGAATTGTGGTTCAACAGAATTATTTTAAAAAACAAACTCATGAAACAGGCCTGGACAAAAATGATGGTACCCCTAGAAAAGATTGAAAATAATGTGACCACAGGGACATGTTCAACCAAGATGTGTCCTCTAATTAACATCACAGGTGTCTACAAACTTGTTATCAGTCAGTCAGCCTATTTAAAGGGTGACAAGTAGTCACTGTGCTGTTTGTTGACATGGTGTGTACCACACTAAACATGGACCAGAGGAAGCAAAGGAGAGAGTTGTCTCAGGAGATTAGAAAGAAAATTATAGACAAACATGTTAAAGGTAAAGGCTATAAGACCATCTCCAAGCAGCTTAATGTTCCTGTGACTACAGTTGCACATATTATTCAGAAATTTAAGATCCATGGGACTGTAGCCAACCTCCCTGGATGTGGCCACAGGAGGAGACGGATAATACGAATGGTAACAAAAGAGCCCAGAACAACCTCTAAACACATTCATGGTGAACTCCAAGGTCAAGGTACATCAGTGTCAGATCGCACCATCCGTCGTTGTTTGAGCCAAAGTGGACTTCATGGGACATGACCAAGGAGGACACCACGGATGAAAACAAATCATAAAAAAGCCAGACTGGAATTTCCCAAACTGCATGTTGACAAGCCACAAAGCTTCTGGGAGAATGTCCTATGGACAGACGAGACAAAACTGCAACTTTTTGGCAAGGCACATCAGCTCTATGTTCACAGACGCAAAAATGAAGCATACCAAGAAAAGAACACTGTCCCTACTGTGAAACATGGAGGAGGTTCTGTTATGTTCTGGGGCTGCTTTGCTGCATCTGGCACAGGGTGTCTTGAATCTGTGCAGGGTACAATGAAATCTCAAGACTATCAAGGTATTCTAGAGAGAAATGTGCTGCCCAGTGTCAGACAGTTTAGTCTCAGTCGCAGGTCATGGGTCTTGCAACAGGATAATGACCCAAAACACACAGCTAAAAACACCCAAGAATGGCTAAGAGCGAAACAGTGGACTATTCTAAAGTGGCCTTCTATGAGCCCTGATCTAAATCCTATTGAACATCTGTGGAAGGAGCTGAAACATGCCGTCTGGAGAAGGCACCCTTCAAACCTGAGACAACTGGAGCAGTTTGCTCATGAGGAGTGGGTCAAAATACCTGCTGAGAGGTGCAGATGTCTCATTGACAGTTACAGAAATCGTTTGATTGCAGTGATTGCCTCAAAAGGTTGTGCAACAAAATATTAAGTTAAGGGTACCATCATTTTTGTCCAGGTCTGTTTCATGAGTTTGATTTTTAAAATAATTCTGTTGAACCACAATTCAAAAGCACTGTCTGATTTTCATTGGTTAATTTTCATAGAATTTTTATTTATTACCACTTTTGTCAGATTGAAGTTATTTCTGTGACCATTGTGGGTTTTTCTTTCATTAACAGAGGGATACCAACAATTTTGTCCATGTCTGTAACCTTCACAATTCGTGCATTCATTGAACTTTTGAATTTTTGGAGAGTTTCTGCTTGAATTTCTTTGCAAGATGTCAGAATAGACTCCCACAGCTGTTTTGATGTGAACTGCCTCCCATCCACATAGATCTTTTGCTTGAGGATGCTCCAAAGGTTCTCAATAGGGTTGAGGTCAATAGGGTTGTGGTCAGGGTAAGATGGGCGCCACACCACGAGTTTCTCTCCTTTTATGCCCATAGCAGCCAATGACACAGAGGTATTCCTTGCAGCATGAGATGGTGCATTGTCATGCATGAAGATAATTTTGCTACAGAAGGCATGGTATTCTTTTTGTAACATGGAAGAAAGTGGTCAGTCAGAAACTCTATATACTTTGCTGAGGTCATTTTCACACCTTCAGGGACCCTAAAGGAGGCTACCAGCTCTCTCTCCCCATGATTCCGGCCCAAAAAATGACTTTGCCACCTCCTTGCCGACGTCACTGCTTTGTTGGGACATGGTGGCCATCCACCAACCATCCACTATTTCATCCATCTGGACCCTCCTGGGTTGCACGGCACTCATCAGTCAACAAGGCTGTTTGAAAATTAGTATCCATGTATTTCTGGACCCACTGCAACCGTTTCTGCTTGTAAGCATTGGTTAGGGGTGGCTGAATAGTAGGTTTATGCACAACTGCAAGCCTCTGGAGGATCCTACACCTTGAGGTTTGTGGGACTCCAGAGACACCAGCAGCTTCAAATACCTGTTTGCTGCTTTGTAATGGCATTTTAGCAGCTGCCCTCTTAACTGATGAATTTGTCTGGCAGAAATCTTCCTCATTATGCCTTTATCTGCATGAACCCGTCTGTGCTCTGAATCAGCCACAAATTTCTTCACAGTATGATGATCACACTTAAGTTTTCGTGAAATATCTAATGTTTTAATACCTTGTCCAACGCTTTGCACTATTTGATGCTTTTTGGAAGCAGAGTGGTCCTTTTTCTTTCCCATATTGCTTGAAACCTGTGGCATGCTTAATAATGTGGAATATCCTCCTTACGTAGTTTTCCTTTAATTGGGCTCACCTGGCAAACTAATTATGACAGGTGTCTGAGATTAATATCAGTGATCCAAAGAGTCCTGAGACACAATACCATCCATGAGTTTAATTGAAAAAAAAAAAACAAAACAGTGTTTGTGACACTAAAATCCTATTTGCATAATAATTTGGAACGAGTGGTGTGCTATCGGCTCATGTAGCCATCACCAGCTTATGAAAAATGGTGATGTCAATCAGAAATACAAGTTTTTTTTAGAGTCACCTCGGCCAGCAAAGATTACCGAAGGAGGATTCTGTGGGCTACTGTCTGCCGAAGGAGAATGCCTTTTCATAATGGGGTGTGGAGGCGAAGGGATGACATGACCCACGTCTACATCTGTTCTGACCACCTTATAACAGGTATGTCTGTTTACCAAATTATGACTCTTATTTATCATTAAAAGTAACTTGCCTACACGTAAAGTTAATGCAAACATGCAAAAAACACACCAGAATTTGCATCTGAGAGAGTTAATACTGTAGCTAGAATAGCATTAGCATAGAAACGTGTGGGCTTGGTAGGAATATTCATTCCAATTTGAGCCGCTAATCAGCCTCAGAGTAAATGTATCAACACTGCAATGAAACTAGTTTAAAAATAAGACTGACACTCATCTGCTGACAAATAGATCGAAGCTCTGTAGAGCTGAAATGGAGTGTCGGGATTAAGAAGGGCTAACGAATGTAAACAAATAGCATCTCCCATACGGGAGATGGGGGGATGTTTGTCCTGTGAGCTCCGATGGATAAATTTTGCAAACCTAAACATGACGGCTTTTTGGGGATTTACACAGCAGGAACAATTTATTTTCTATTATTGGAGTGTTCTGACAATGCACAGTGAAGCTGGTGCATGTATCCGGTAGTTCTAAATATCAGTAAATGTTTCTGGCCACACTGTTGGATCATTCTTCCATATACTGGCTGGTAGACACTAGGGACACTTTTTGAGATCACAAATTTAAAGTTTTTGATCATATCCAATCCGATCTTGTGGTGAAAGCTCGTCATAATATTGACATGCCATATTGTTTCAATGGTAAACTGCCATTTTTTAAGTACCTTGGGTTTGCGCGTTCACATGCAAGTACCCAGATGTGTAGACAGCCCTATTTTTATGGTCTAGTCCAGGGATGTTAAACATGCGGCCCATAGGCCAAACCTTAGTTTGTATAGTGTGGTGAGTCTGTTCAGGTGGTTACACTGATGACTGATGTGGAAATTTCCGTAAATTTAAAATAATTATAATCTTGACAAGTTGTTTTTAATCAAAGTGAAATACTATACTTTTAATAATTAAACTGCACTGCTTGCACAGTGGTACACGGCAGCACGGTGGTACAGGGGTTAGCACTGTTGCTTTACAGCTAGACTGTTCGAGGTTCAAATCCCAAGGCTGGCAGGGGCAGGAACCTCTCTGTGTGGAGTTTGCATGTTCTCCCTGTGCTGTGTGGGGTTACTCTAGGTATTCCAATTTCCTCCCACAATCCAAAGACATACATGTTAGGTTAACTGGTGATTCTAAATTGTCCCTAGTTATCGGTCTCTGATGGGCCCTTAGAATAGAGGGTCAGTACTCGTGAAGTGCTTTGAGTGGTCTTTGAGACTTGAAATGTGCTACATAAGTACAGGCCCTTATCCTTACTTGCAGTCAGTTTTAGAGAAGTAACACACTTTCATTGTGCTACAAGTTTTTGTCTTGTGTTACATGACTATGAACCCCTGTAGCAACAGTGCTATGAACAAAAGTTAACATACAGCCCTGAGGTGTCACCATCACCACATCACAGCACAGAGCGGAAATGAATCACAAGGCTGTCTGTCATTATCATTATTACCTCTGCCAAGGAGGTTATGTTTTTGCTGGCGTTGGTTTGTTTGTCTATTAGCAACATTACTCTAAAAGTTATCAACAGATTTTGATGAAGTTTTCAGGAAAGGTATGTAATGGTATGGGGAACAGATGATTAGATTTTGGTGATGATCTGAGAGTGCATACCTCCACTAAGGGCTTTGTTTGTATTAGTGCATCAGGATTACACAAAAATTACTGGATAGATTTGGATGAAATTTTCCACCAGAGGTAGTCCTTGGGCTAGAGAGGAAGCCAATACATTTTGTTGATGATCCGAGAATGCATACCTCCACCAAGGCTCTTATCTTCTCACACTGTGTTAGCAACAATACTCCAAAACTACTGGATGGATTTGGATGAAATTTTCATCAGAGGTGGTTCTTGGGCTAGAGAGAAACCCATTACATTTTCGTGATGATCTGAGAATGCATACCTCAGCCAAGGATCTTATCTTCTCACAGTGTGTTCGCAACAATATTCCAAAACTAATGGCCAGACTATGATGCAATTTTCACCAGAAGTGGCTCTAAGTCTACACATAAACCCATTACATTTTGGAGGTAATCTATGAGCCTTGGTGGACATAAGCGCTCTGAGTGCTTTTCTAGTTCTGATTATAGTAATCTCAAGGCTGCAACAGACAACTTTGTGTGCCACAATTACACAAATATCACAGCGGCTGAGAGTGAGAGGTTTCTTTAAGAGCATTTTTTCCAGTCACTCCCTCAGACCTGTACCCCGGCTGCTGTGGAAAAGAGAACAGCCTGTCCTGGTTTGGTGAGGAGCAATCTATGCATTCCAGTTCACCTCACATTAACTTATCCTCTCCTCTTCTTTTTTTCCTTGAAAACCCCCTCCAAAATAAAACATATCCTGCTTTGTGGGGCGCTAAGCGCGACACACAAAAGTGCAGCCTGCGCACACAAACACACAGTCCAGTGCCGAAATGAAAGAACTGTCAGGTGCATTTTGAAATCTTCTCCATTGCAACAGAGGACAAAGAGCAGCAACCATTAAAGGTCTGATGACACATTTTTGACTTCAACCAATTTTTCAACACATAATACAATATAACGAAATAGGTTGGTCTGTGCAGTTCTAAGTCAAACAGGCTTTTTTCATGTGAATATCTGACGTTTTCAGGAGCGCCACGTCACCAATTGAGTCAGTGGCTGGAAAAAACCCCGGCTATGTTGTAACGTCATCGACAGAACACAGTGCTTGGCTGCCCATTGTACACACAGGATGGAAGTGGTAGAAAACCTTGACGATGGTTCTAGCCCATGTAGTCTGGAATTGGTTTGTGTTGTCCAATCTTCAGACGATTATAGTTCTGAAGAATGGGATGACAGTGAAGAATCTGGGAGCATCAGACCATATAGGTTTGAGCCATGCCAAGCGAGCATCGTGCCTAGCGAGTCAGACTCAAGAGAGTGACAGTGGAGAGGCACACATAGCCGGCGCAGCAGCAGCGACAAACACACAGCAGGGGAACACCGGGTGTCATGCTTTTGTTACAGATATTGCAACAAATTATTTGTTCATAAATATAATTTATTTAAACCCTATTTTTCAATAAAATCATAACAGTGTATTCTCTGTGGCTCAGGCATCGGGTTTATTATGTATTATAATTTGAGTTCTTCTCGTTTTGTTTTGTACATGTAGTTTATCTGCCGTTTTGACCCACTTTCAGGTGGGCACTGTCCAAGATTCGCCGGTCCGACCACAAACCCCCTCTCTTTGACAGTCAGTTGTTCATGCTTTGTGTGCATCATCTGCCGTGTTGTCAGCCAGCCAATATTGCCAACACTATCACGACATGTTCGCCACTCCACACAGACGTGGTTCTGTTGAGCCCCTTGAAGCGATGTCGGCCCTGGGGCGCAACCGTGGTTAACATGTCTCCTCTCCATGTTCGCTGGGCGATGTCGGCCTCGAACGCAAACTATAAGTGTTTCTGTTTATTTTTGTAAGTCTTCACCTTTTTGGGAACTGTTGTCATCATTCTTATGTTCAATACATGTGCTGTGGTGAATCCTGCACATAAATCCATTCATCATGACCCTCCGTGCGCCCTTTCGCAGGGCACAGGGAGGCAGGATGAAATAACGAGGATTTACGTGCAGGGTTCACCACAGCACATTTAATACAGAAAGACAGACAATTCCCAAAAAGGTGAAGACGTACAAAAAACACAAACATACTTACTGATGGCGTTCGGGGGCCGGCATCGCCCAGAGAATGAATGAGAGAAGACAACACATGTATTGAACATAAGAATGATGACAACAGTTCCCAAAAAGGTGAGGACTTACAAAAATAAACAGAAACACTTACACAGGTGCGCCCCTGCGCCGACATCGCTTCAAGGACGCACGAGAACCACGGCGAACATGAAGTGACTAACACGTCATGAGAGTGCTGAAAATACTGGCAGACTAACAGCACAGATGACAATACTATGGACCAGCAGTGCGTGACCGGCAAACGGCCGCTAAGTACACGCACTGCTGGTGATGGTGTGATGAGAAGCACCTGGGCGAGGACCGGGAAACATGATCAGCGGGAGTTTGAATCAGCTGGTGATAATGATAGAGGGGACATGGCCGGACCGGCGAGCGTCAGCATGCGCTCACAGAAAGTAGGTCAAAGCTGCGCGTAAATCCATTAATCCTTCCCCTCCTTGTGCGCTCCTCCTGCGTCAAAGCGCACGAGGAGGCTTATGACAGTTGGAGCTGAAGCGTGTGATGTGGTCTTTCACGGCGTAGTGTTTATCTAAGCCTGCAACACAACGCGAAGGCATAGCCGTAAAATTAAAACAAGAAACCAGAGAAACTGTGAGCTACAAAGCTGCTGTCATTCCAGTCAACAACATCGGCATCCGTTCTGTCGCTTACATCATGGTGGTGCTGCTCTTCATTTGGTGGGCGGCACCGCAGTCCAGTCAGCGGCTGTGTTTTTTGATGATAACTAGTTTATGCAGGCGCGGTTGTAATTATATTGATCATCAACAATGGCTTTTGGGTTTACACAACATGCTACAAAAAATGTCAAAATCATGTCATCAGACCTTTAAACTATATAGATTGGAGTATTCCACCACTGATCTACGCTGAGTTTGACACGGGGCGACAAAATTGAAAGACCTGTAAAAATGTTGGCGACTCAATAGTGGCCAGCATCACCAGCTTCCGGGCTGATTGCCGTGTTCATGTGACATCAGCAATGTGAGGACATGAAACTTGATATCCCAGAAAATGTGCTGTTATCTGCAGGAGATAAGACCTGCTTAAAGTCTGAAAAGGCTGTGGAGGGTTGTTGGGGTGTGAATTTATGCTAATGGAACTCACGACTGCCTCTCACCGCACCGGTGCTACTATTTTCACATCGCACTGTACAGTCCTGTTCTAGCTTTACTTGTCCCATAGTAATAGTGCAAACAGAATGTTAACTCTGACCTTTGGACACAATGTGACCCTCCATTAGTTATCCAAACAAAAATCCTAATCCTTCACCCAATCACTCACCCCAATTTCAACACTCATTCATCTGTGCGTACGTACACACACACACACACACACACACACACACACACACACACACACACACCAGTTCTCCTTCATCGGTGTAGGCCCTGACAGACAAGATGTCCTGGATCCATCCTGGTGTGGCCGTTTCTTGGTAGTAGAGGTCGTAGACGTAGTCTTCGTCCTGCTCCCGGTGCTCTTCCCCCAATCTCTCGGCAGATATGCTCAGACGCTCTCGCAGCATTTTGGTGCTGTTGCACAGGATGACTTCTGGGTCAGAGGAAGCCTTACAAAAGAAAAAAAAAAAAAGCCATACAAAAATGCATCCAGATTAGCAGTATTGATTAAGGTCATGAAAAAGAACTATGTGGAAATTGAAAATTATGAGGTAGCTTCTAGAACACAGCATACTGCTTTGAATTTCATTGCTTCATGTGTGCAACTAAAAAGGGACACAAACCTGCAAAGAAAACAGAACATTTCTCTACTTTATGTCAAATGTTTGAAGTTGCTTAATAATATCTGGGATAAATAAATGCACTCTACCTCACACTGCTCATTCCTTTACATTTTTGTCAGCACTGCTAGAAGGGTAAACAGTTTTACCACAGAGAAGACAAAACTCAACTTGCAAATTACACATTTATTTTTGTTTTTCTTTGTGCCATTTGTTTTTAAGTGGGATGTTATTCATCTGTTCTTATATTGCTTTTAAATGTTCTTGAAATTTCTATTTAATTGCTTAGATTATACCTTTTATTGTAAACTCTGAGTTGCATTTCTTGTATGAAAGGTGCTATACAAAGGTTTATTTCTGTCAATCACTTCCTTACAGTGAAGAATCTGAGAAACAAGCAATTACACCCTTTTCACAAAGGAGTGGAAAGCATTGAAAGATAGTTGAGATCTGGCCAATTTTTGATCTAGCAGTGATCTTCAATGATCTCCACAGTCACCTCAAAGATTTGACTCAGTCCAAAACAAACAAGAACCTCCCAAACTACCCCAAAGATCAAAGACTGGCCCAATCTCTCAACGATCTCCGTGCTGTGTAAAGAGGCTCTTAGGAAAAGATGCAACAACATTTTTGAGTGGACAGATTAATTTTAGATCTATGAAAGATTTTGATGACGCTGTATATACAGTACTTGATGCAAGGATGCTTGCAGTTCAAAATGAACTCTTTTTTTTCCTCTTTCAGATGCTCCCTTCATGGGTCTACACAGCAGATCTGCCTTAATCTCACCCCATCTCTTGCATCTTTCTCTTTAACGCCAATCCTCTCCATGTCCTCCTTTACTACATCCATGAATTTTCTGTGGTCCCCCTCATATCCTTCTACCTGTCATCTAAATCGTCAACATCCTTTATGCAATATATCCACTATCCCTCCTCTGCACATGTCCAAACCATCTCAGCCTTGCCTCTCTTTGTCTCCAAACTGTTCAACCTGAGCTGTCTCTCCGATATACTCATTTCTACTCTTGTCCCTCCTAATCACTCCCAATCAGAATCTTAGCATCTTCAACTCTCCCACCTCCAGCTGTGCCTCCTGTCTTTTTGTTAGTGCCACTGTCTCCAAACCATACATCGTAGCAGATCTCATTACCATCCTGTAAATTTTCTCCTTTCACTTTAGGTGCTATCCTTCTGTCACAAATCACCACAACACTCATCTACAACCACTTCACACTGCCTGCACTCTCTTCTTCCCCTCTCTTGTGCAATGACGATTGCTTTGGGTGGCAGACCCCAAGTATTTAAACTCCTACAGCTTAAAATGAACACTAAATAACACAAATTACTGGATGTAGATGAAGGAGGAAATCAAAATGTGAATAACAGTATGGTTCTGAACTAAATTTCATTGTAAGAGCTCCTTTACACAGCACAGTAGATCAATAAGCGATTGGGCCAATTTTTGACACTTCACATTGTTTGGGAGATCCTTGTGTATTTTGGACTGAGTCAAAACTTTGAGCAGACCGTGATGGTTGTGGAGACTACTGAATATCACCGAGACCAAAAATTGGCCAGATCTCTCAATGATCTCCACCCCTGTATAAAGGGGGTATAACAAATTGTAATCTCCTTAGTATTTTATTAGAAAAGTGTCTTTAAAAAATTCATAATAAGAACTAACTGTACAACCGAGTTTGAAAAGGAGAGGCAGACAACCTCGTCCCTTAAATGTAATACTTGTGTGCCATAATTAAAAAAAAAAAATGCATAACAAATGTTAAATTAGTTGCACACATCAAATATTCTCCTGATGTTTGACAGTAGGGAGTATATGAGTGTTTTACCAAGTAAATTAGGCAGGGAAAACAGAAAAAATGCTGAGCAGGCTAGTTGTTGCATCAAAGCGAACATTGACAAGATAACCGTGCTGGCACCTAAGCTACTTCATCCAGGAACTCTTCACTACAACACACGCACACACACTGATCTCAGGGCCGCACCACTCACTTTATGCAGCAATGGATTGCTCCCTTTACACTACGTGCCACTTTAACCCTCTATGTGCCCCAATATGTGCCTTAAGTCACAACATGCTGTCTTAATTTTTACCATATTTAGTTATTGTGCACACCCTTAGTATTTTCTGTTGGCATCTAGTTGGAGGTTGGTGTTCTTTACACTGATGTTTGATGTTCAGTGTTTAATGTTTGGTGTTAAATGTTATACTTTATATTCACATTTCCTACTTAGTGTTTACCTTGCTGCATCATGGGTCTCAGTAACGTAATTTCAATTCTCTGTATGTGCTGTACATATGGCAGAATTGACAAAGTGGACTTTGACCATTTTTCAAAATACTGTATATAAAACTGCCCTCCCTACACAAAATGGTTCAGTTTTCTCCATTTGGAGAAGCAGCCTGCAAATGTCACTGAGGATGAATCATCCTTTCCGTTTCCATGGCCACTATGAGATCTCAGGTACTTGTTGCTGCTACCATTTACACAACTTCCATCGTTAAGCCGACAACATTCAGATCTACAATACATTTCTACAAACTGCATAACCACAGTAGACAGCTCCATACTGGAAAACTGTTTCTCTGAAATAAAATTCTGGATGCAAAAGAACTTTCTACAACTACAAGTCTGACATGATGATCATCAGCCTACAATCTCTCATCAATACCACCCACAACTTCAGCCTTACTATTGTCAACTCCACACTTTCCCCATCCCCACAGACGCAAAACCCTGGAGTCATCTTTGACAGCCACCTCACTTTTGAACCACACATCAGTCATGTCACCAAAACCACCTTCTTTCACCTTAAAAACACAGTCCCACTCCGTCCCTATCTTATCTTCTCCAACGCAGAAATCCTCATACACAAATTTATCACATACAGACTCACGCAAACTCGACTACTGCAATAATATTCTTTATGGCTCATCATCCAAAGTCTTCCAGAAACTTCAACACATTAAGAACTCAGCTGCCTGTCTCCTTACCCAGTACCGCTCCCGCGACCACATCACCCCTGTCCTCCAGAACCTCCACTGGCTCCCAATCTCACAACGCATACAGCTCAAAGTCCTTCTCCTCACAATTAAAGGCCTCCATCACCAGGCCCCTTCCTATCTCACCGACCTGTTGCACCGGCACTCCCCCACCCCCCCGCCTCTGTTCCTCTGATGCAAACCTCCTCTCTCCACCACACAGAACCAAGCACAGAACCTGGAGGGACAAAGCCTTTTCCATCGCGGCCCCCTCCCTCTGAAACTCTCTCCCCCAACAGATCCATGACTGCACAGACTTAAACTACTTCAAATCATTACTCAAATCTCACCTGTTCAGACTTGCTTTTAATCTTAAATTTTAATCCACAATTTTACTTTTTTTTTTTTTTTTTTTTTTAAATGTAAAGTGTATTTGAATGCCTTGGAAAGCGCTACACAAATAAAATGCATTATTTATTATTATTAATTATTCTGAGGAAATTTTTTTTTTTTTTTTTTTTTTTTTAATTTAGCCTTCATTTATACAGGGTAGTTCCACTGAGAGGCAACCTCTCTTTTTCAAGGACGCCCTGTTCACATTCACACCAGGAAGCTGCCCAGTACAACCACAGACTGACCTGTGACCACTAAGCAGCCCCACTGGAGCAGTTGGGATTAAGGGCCTTGCTCAAGGGCACCACAGTGGGGTTAAGGAAGGTGGGGCAAACACTGCTATGTTATCTGTCCCACCTAGATCTAATCCTGCCGGTCCAGGGATCAAACCCATGACCCTCCGCTCACCAGTCCACATCCCTAACCATTAGCAGTGGTGGCCTGATTTAAGACTGATATGTCGACACTATGGATGTTAATGATTAATCAACTTTAGATTAACTGTCAGTAAGAATTTAATCAGCTAAATTAGTTGTTAACTGATAACTTGGTAGTTCTCTTCAAAGGGAATTTATTCTATGAAATGTAGCGGTGTCGCCATCTAGGCGGGGGCCCACGCGGTCACCCATTACTGCCTTCCAACCAAGACAAAAGAAAAAGAGCAGAAGAAGACGGCAAGCTACCAAAGCACATGCGCTGTGCAGAGCAAAATGCCTCGTTCTTCTGGGGAATGTTGGAGAGCCAAAACAAGAATGGCCAATTCGGATGCATGAGCTTGAAGATTCACCTGCCTGCTTCAAATCAGTAGGGTGGGGAAATGGACTGGAGCAAGAGAAAAAAAAATACATAAGCACAAAAACCCATCCCTGCTGCCTTCAACCACTGCTAGGCACGACTCAGAACAGGGGGAGCCTGGATCGTATTGGGTTTGCCTGGATTGCTGGGGGACTTTGAAGGGGGCTAATAATGTTTAACATGCAACAGATGAAGCAGCTCACAATTTATTTTCCTGTTAAAAACAGTCTACTGATGCATCTCAGTAAATTAGAACACTGTCAAAGTTAAATTTTGTATTTTATTTTGATATTTTTTGTAACGTAACTAAAAAACAAACTGATATATTCAGATAGAAAGACCAAATCGGAGTGAAAATCGGGTTCTAAGGAAAATTGCCGCTTAGCAATTATTTGTTAACTGATTAATAAGGTGACTCAACTAATGATTAATGAATTAATCGATAACTTGCATCTCTAGTTGACAGAAAAAAACATTCTAAGACTTATTTTGACTAATGTGATCTGATTCATCCAAAAGATGCACAACTCCCCTTTTTTTAAAAAAAAAAAACAAAACCAAAAACATGTGTCATGTGCAATTCTTATTCTCATGCAATTTATGAAACTTTATACGAGTTATTTGTAACCCAAATCAAGTTTCTTTTGCTATTAATCAATTTTACCTCTCTGGTGGCCCCACACAGTTTGCAGATCAATTAAAAGTGAGTATTTCACTCTCCATTGTTTGAAACAAAATATGACTGAAGACACTGTGCTAACCACTGAAGAGAAACTACACACACCCTCGTGCCACTGACATTATTGGCCATAATGGATGCCTGTCATCTGTTGTGATTCCATCTTATCACCACAATACAGCTATTTTTAACACTATGAAGAATGATGACATTTATGTCTGTACTGATTGTGTTGTACTGTTTCACTGCAAACATCCATCATAAGGTCACTGTGTTTAAAGGGTAAATATTATACCATCTCCTCTAATGCAGCACCTGTTGTTCCCAACGTGTTTTCAAAAGACACAACGTAGCTACAATGAGGAATACACAACATGACTCGAATTAGTCATTTTTCTTCACCAGCATGAGAAATGAGATGTTGAACTACAAGTAAAGAATGAAATCCAATCAGGTAGGGATGGAGGAGAGAGGGGGAAAAAAATGATAGTGTAGTATTGCGATAATTTGCATTGACAATATTGTATTGATTCAAGATGAGTGAATGGATGGATGGACTATTGCATTGATTCAGATACATCAGTACTGTACACATTAAAACAGAAGCTCAGCTTTTGGGTACTACAGTAAGAAAAACCAACTGACTTCAGCCCACTAGATGGTACAAAATGCTCACTATCCGTTTAGGTTAGCAAACCAAAGGAGTGACTCACGAGATGTAGTCACAAGTTGAACAAGAAAGGATCAGCACGGGAAATCGAAACATACAATAATGCAAGTCTCAACCTATCGCCAGATCATGATAATAAGCCCAAGTGGCAGGATAATATATCATGAGGCCTCTGGTGATTTCCAGAGGGGGAATGGGCTACATCAATTGCTGGGAACAATAGTTTTCCGGTTATCTGTATTATCTTCTTTTTTGTTAAACAGGTGCCAATAAATTAATGCATCCAAGGAAAATAAATAAAAATAGATCCCTCAATTCCAAAGCTACCACTGGGTCTCATGACCACACAATGTTCTGCTTAAGCATATTCACTCACAGGCATGTGATTGGTTAAAAACAGAGTGCTTTGGCACATCGCAGAAATTTGGATCTCTCCATCTGGGTAACATCAAGGTCTGACTATATGGGAATTAAAGTAGCAAGCTCTTAGGGCTGGGACATTGAAATAAAACCAAAACAGATGTTTGGGACATAAAACCAATGTAATCTTGCTCATGTTTTTTTTTGTTGTTGTTTTCTTTCTACTTATTGTGTGGTGTGGAGAGCTTTTCATTTTCCTTTAAGACGTGCCCACGAAGTTACATATGCGGACACATAACTCGCACACCAGGAGCAGCACAGTTAGTGCTGTTTGGAAGCAGCAAAAGCCTGCTGAAAATTTTAAACTGACTTGTAATGAAAAGAAATGTGGTCTCTGTCCACATAGTATGTGATAATTGACCCTTTATTTTATCTGAAGATGCCAAGAAAAAGCGAGCGAAGTGCACGGAATGCCTGCATGGAATTGCCTAGATGCCTGAAGCTAAGTTGCTGTTAGCCTCTAATGGCTATCCGTGTTATTTCAACCGTTTTCCAGCGGGGATTCATGACAAAATTGACAAGCTATGGCTGTATTTCAGAACCTGATAAGAGAATCATGACCACTAAGTGGTAGTAATGCAATCATGCCACATAAAGGACTCCCCCAAGGCAGCTAACAAGCTAATTAGCCAATGTGGTAAGCAGAGATTGCACTAAACTCTTTTTTTGTTATCTGTCATTTTGACAGACAGGCTTGTAAAAATTCTGTCATAATCTATTATTATCTGTCATTTCAGTTAACTTTAATTAGATCACCCCCAGTTTAATCTGTCATACGACAGACAGTTTTCAAAATTTCCAGTCATAGCTGAAAAAAAAAAATCTGTCAATTAAAGACAATTTTCAGTTAACACAACCTCTGGTCGTGAGTCATGCGACCAACAAACTCTCAAGAGGTATGTTTTGAAAAAAACAAAAAAAAAAACCCCCACTGACTTCTGCTCTAGACAATTTTTAAATTTGTGTGTGAAATAACAAGAGGCTTATTAATATACTGTATTCATTTACTACCGCACCGCAGTGATATGATGCCACACTCTTGTGTAATACTGCTTAATTACAAGCCTGTGTCAATGAGGGAGGAAAACAAAAACAGCGTGAAGTGTCAATTAACCATGATACTGATTCAAGATCAAATTGCCCAGCTCTAAAAGCTCCTGAAGAGTATTTTTAATCAAGTGCATACACAACTTGTTCACACAAGTGAAAAAAAAAAGTTCCTAAGCAAAATGCAAAAGACTGTTGGCCTTAATTATTATTTGAACTGTGGTTTATTCTTTAATTTCTAACTTTCTTCAGACACTATCAACGAGTTGAAAAGCAGTACATCTGTCTAACCCAGGGGTGTCAAACACTGCTGGCCAGAGTCCAAACCAACCTGCGGGATGAATTTGCAAAGTGTGAAAATTAAATAATATAATACAGGAGTAGCCCTTTTTCAATAAAGTAACTGCTACTCCCAATTTGTCCATTTGGGGTCGCACAAGAGTAGCAGACACAAAAGTGATCCCCAATTGACACTGAGGGAGTCTGTTATGCAGATAGGGAAGACAGGATTTCTTCTAGAAAGACTCCAAGGCAAACTTTTCCCCAATAGATCACTAAAAATATGCAACGAGTCTTTTTTTTATCAATGCCGGATCCAGGACACACTGAAATGTCACGGTATTTACTGTATTTAATAACTGTTCTTTAAAAATACATTTACACCTGTGTCTCGCAGCTCAGCCGTCAGTTCACTGCTGTTTACTGTATGCTTTTATGGTCGGAACCAGTTTTTCTTGTCATAAAATTTTTTGAACATGTTCTAAACAAGAGAAGCTGCCGGTGTCTTGCCAAAAAGTGATGGCCCACCAGAAACTGACTGGGTCGCTGCGGGAGCGCGCCTCGCTCAGCTAAAGCGGTTTCTCTACTGATTCTGAAGCAGATGGCTGCTTCTGAGCAAAGCGGACGTAACTTTTTGTCTATACAATTAGTATGTCTGATAATATTTAATGCAGTGAGGTATTAGTCATAATTTTAGACCCATGAGTTTTGTGTTAGAATAAACAGATATGACATTTTATCATACAGCTTTTAATGTTTTGTCTTGTCTTGTATGTTAAGAAAAGTGTGCTGAAATTAACAAAATTCATGTATAATGACGCAAGTCAATAAAGCTTTTCTTTCCCATGAATACTAATGTTTGTGCATTATTTACCTCCTATATTGTAAGTAAAATCCATACAATGTATGCTTCATCTGCCAAAAATTCATTATAGCTCCCAATTTGGATTCAAACATTTTATCTGCCAACAAATTACTTGATTTGGTTCTTCATGGTTGAATTGTTAAGATTATAACATGTTCTGTCCACCTTATGAATACTCTCAAAGGGCTGTTATAGCTTATAAATACGTTATTTCACCTGACAAAGATTGATTAAAGGTCTTAATGTTGATTGAAACATTTTATCCATCCATCCATCTTCTACCGCTTTTCCGGAGGTCCGGGTCGCGGAGGCAGCAGTTCAAGCAGAGAAGCCCAGACTTCCCTCTCCCCAGCCACCTGCTCCAGCTCTTCAGAGGGGATACCAAGGCGTTCCCAGACCAGCTGGGAGACATAGTCTCTCCACCGAGTCCTGGGTCTGCCCCGGGGTCTCCTCCTAGTGGGACGTGCCTGAAACACCTCAAGTGGGAGGCGTCCAGGAGGCATCCTAATCAGATGCCCATACCACCTCAACTGACTCCTTTCAATGTGGAGGAGCAGCGGTTCTACTCTGAGCCTCTCCCGGATGACTGAGCTCCTCACCCTATCTCTGAGGGTGAGTCCAGCAATCCTACGGAGAAAGCTCATTTCAGCCGCTTGTATCCGCGATCTCATTCTTTCGGTCATTACCCAAAGCTCGTGACCATTGGTGAGAGTAGGAACGTAGATTGACTGATAAATCGACAGCTTTGCCTTAGAACTAAGCTCCCTCTTCACCACAACAGACCGGTACAACGTCTGCATCACTGCAGATGCTGCTCCAATCCGTCTGTCGATCTCTCGCTCCATTCTCCCCTCACTTGTGAACAAGACCCCAAGATACTTAAACTCCTCCACTTGGGGCAGGAGCCTGTCCCCAACCCGGAGAGGACAATCCACCTTTTTCCGGCTGAGGACCATGGACTCGGAGGTGCTGATTCTCATCCCAGCTGCTTCACACTCAGCGGCAAACCGTCCCAGCAAGAGCTGTAGGTCATTGCTGGATGAAGCCAACAGGACAACATCATCTGCAAACAACAGAGATGAGATCCTGTGGTCACCAAGCATGACACCCTCCATTCCCTGGCTGCGCCTAGAAATCCTGTCCATAAAAATTATGAACAGGATCGGTGACAAAGGGCAGCCCTGGCGGAGTCCAACTCTCATTGGGAATGACTCCGACCGAGTGTTGGCAATACGAACCAAACTCTCACAACGGTCGTACAGAGACCGAATAGCTCGTAACAACAAGCCCGATACCCCATACTCCCGAAGAACCCCCCACAAAAATCTACGAGGGACGCAGTCAAATGCCTTCTCCAAGTCCACAAAACACATGTAAACTGGTTGGGCAAACTCCCACGAACCCTCAAGAATTCTCGAGAGGGTAAAGAGCTGGTCCGATGTGCCACGGCCAGGACGAAAACCACATTGCTCCTCCTGAATCCGAGGTTCGACCAACGGCCGGACTCTCCTTTCCAGTACCTTGGCATAGACCTTCCCAGGGAGGCTGAGGAGTGTGATCCCTCTAAAGTTGGAGCACACCCTCTGGTCCCCTTTTTTAAAGAGAGGAACCACCACCCCGGTTTGCCATGCCAAAGGCACTGCCCCCGACCTCCACGCAATGTTGCAGAGGCGTGTCAACCATGACAACCCAACAACATCCAGGGCCTTGAGGTACTCAGGGCGAATCTCGTCCACCCCTGGGGCCCGGCCACCAAGGAGATTTTTAACCACCTTGGCGACCTCAGCCCCTGTGATAGGCGAGTCATCCCCCTCGTCCCCAAACCCTGCTTCCTCTGTGGAAGGCGTATCAGTGGGATTGAGGAGATCCTCAAAGTATTCCTTCCACCGCCCGACGATGTCCCCAGTCGAAGTCAACAGTGTCCCATCCGCACCATACACAGTGTGGACGGGGAGCTGCTTTCCCCTCCTGAGCCGCCGAACAGTTTGCCAGAATCTCTTTGAGGCCGACCGAAAGTCTTGTTCCATGGCCTCACCGAACTCCTCCCATACCCGGGTTTTTTGCTTCAGCAACCACCCGAACTGCACTCCGCTTGGCCTGCCGGTACACCTCAGCTGCTTCGGGAGTCCCACAAGCCAACCAAGCTTGACAGGACTCCTTCTTCAGCTTAATGGCCCCCCTCACCACTGGTGTCCACCACTTGGTTCGGGGGTTGCCACCACGAGATGCACCGACCACCTTGCGGCCGCAGCTCTGGGCCGCCGCTTCAACAACAGAGGTGGAGAACATGGCCCATTCAGACTCCATGTCTCCAGACTCCCTCGGAATGTGGTTGAAGTTCTTCCGGAGGTGGGAGTTGAAGACCTCCCGGACAGGGGCCTCAGCCAGACGCTCCCAGCACACCCTCACTATACGTTTGGGTCTACCAGGTCCGAATGGCTTCCTCCCCCGCCATCGGATCCAACTCACCACCAGGTGGTGATCAGTTGACAGCTCTGCACCTCTCTTTACTCGGGTGTCCAAGACATACGGTCGCAGGTCTGATGACACGATAACAAAATCGATCATCGACCTGCGACCTAGGGTGTCCTGGTGCCAGGTGCACATATGGACACCCTTATGCTTGAACATGGTGTTCGTTATGGACAGACTGTGGTTAGCACAGAAGTCCAATAACTGAACACCACTCGGGTTCAGATCGGGCAGGCCGTTCCTCCCAATCACCCCCCTCCAGGTTTCACTGTCGTTGCCCACATGCGCATTGAAGTCCCCCAGTAGGACAATGGAGTCTCCAAGAGGAGCACCCTCCAGCACCCCAGTCACAGATTCCAAAAAGGGTGGGTACTCTGAAACATCATTTGGTGCATAGGCACAAATGATGGTCAGGACCCGTTTCCCAACCCGAAGGCGCAGGGAAGCAACCCTTTTGTCCACCGGGGAAAACTCCAATATAGAGGCAGCAAGGTGGGGCGATACAAGAATACCCACCCCTGCTCGTCGCCTCTCGCCCGGGGCAACTCCAGAAAAGGCCAAGCTCCAGCCCCTCTCCAGGAGACTGGTTCTGGAACCGGAGCTGTGTGTTGAGGTGAGGCCGACTATATCTAGCCGGTATCTCTCAACCTCGTACACCAGCTCAGGCTCCTTCCCCACCAGAGAGGTGACATTCCACGTACCAAAAGCCAGTTTAGAAAGCTTGGGATCAGTCCGCCAAGGTCTCCGCCTTTGACCGCCACCTGATCCACATGAAACATTTTACATGCTTTAAAATTTATTTTATTTGGCTCAGGTTTAAATTGTGAATATAATACTATAACTTGCTCTCTCACACTTGACAGATAGACAGACAGCCTCAAAGGACAGTAATTCTGTATTTTGCCTGCCAAAAATTGATTCAGAGTCTTAATCTGGATTGAAACTCCAGAAATCCAGTCATAATTGGTTTATTCGTGTGCATGTAAACATGGTCAATAATCATGTTTACATGCACACTAAAACTGGTTAAGATTGGAGTTGTCCAGTTATCTGATTATTCAAGTGGCTATGTAAACAGAATAAGCCAATAAAGTCCATGCAACTGGGATCATTAACTCAAGTGGTTTATCCTCCAGTAATCCATTCATTCAGTGCATGTAAACACGAGAAAACTGATTATTGGCATTATCAGTTTATTGCCAGTATTCGGTTTGTTGTGACCATGTCACCGGGGTCATTGTTCAAAATACAAACAAGCTCCAGGACTAAACAGTAGATGGCTGCAATATGATATCTGGTTCCTTAAATGGTATTTGTTTTTACTAACTAACTAACTAACTAACCTACCTATCATAATTAAGTTATTGTTCGTCGGCAGCTTCAGCTCAAAACAGAGCAGACAAGAAAAAAAAAAAAATTCTGATCATTCCTACTTTGATAAAGATTCAAGTTGTTCATGTTTTGTAAAAGATCAATGGTTCAATAAATGTAAACATTTCATAACATACATGTACTTCTTTGTACTAAATTTGGAGATGTCATTAGGTTGTTTTGCTATTATTTTACTGGTCCAGCCCACTTGACATTAAATCTGGCAATATGTGGCTCGCAAGCTAAAATGAGTTTGACACCCCTGGTCTAACCAAACACATGCTAAAATCCTCCATAACATCTCATTCATCTCACCTTGCCAGAAAGTTTGTCCTGGTCTGCTACACCCTCGTGGATCAGATCCACCACCTGGATTTCACCAATGCCCCATTTGTTTGTCTCTTTCCCAGTTTCTTCTGCACCCTTAGAAGCACCAGTTTGGGATGTTTTTTGCTCAGCTTGGGTTGACAGGCCAGCACGGTGGCTGGCGAGTATCCTGTAGCGCTCCTCCCTCCGGGTGCTCCACTTCGTGCTCCGTAGGTCACCCATTATTCGTTGTGAACTGGCAGCAGATGGTCGCACTGCGTGGGCCACACGAGGCCGAGACAAAGCCTGTCGAACCTGTGTCTGAACGGGAACATCCTGATCAAAATGCAAAAGAAAATAACATGTTAGCAATTCATATGTTCACCTTTATAAGTACTTTTTAAAAACAAAAAAATTAAATATTGTACAAAAATGTGGTGGAAATGTAAATTTTACTTTTTCAGCTACAATTTGAAAGTCAGCCTATGTGTCCATATTATTCAACTGTCAATAATAAGTGTTTTTCATTCATGTGACATGATTCACGCAAGAACAGAAAATTGCGTGCTGGAGAGTTAAATGACTCAAACATCCATCCATCCATCTTCTACCACTTATCCGGGGGTCCAGGTCACGAAGGCAGCAGTCCAAGCAAAGCAGCCCAGACTACCACCTGGTTCACACTGCACCACGATCCCCATGATCATTCCTGCAAGGTGATGAGGCCACTAGAGGGTGGACCCATGTGGCTCCTGTGGGTACACTGGATCCTTGATGGAACTTTTTTTCATGGGGATCCAATGGACCACTCTTGGTTGAGCCTTTCACCCAGGGCTAGTTTGTCTTGGAAGACCCTAACAGGGGCAAGTTGCCCTTGACAACATACAGTGGTGTGAAAAAGTGTTTGCCCACTTCCTGATTTCTCATTTTTGTATGTTTGTCACACTTAAATGTTTCACATCATTAAGCAAATTTAAATATTAGACAAAAATAAGAAGTAAACATAAAATGCAGTTTTTAAATGAAGGGGTTTATTATTAAGGGGAAAAAAATCCAAACCTACACCCGGTGTGAAAAAGTGATTGCCCCTTAAACCTAATAACTGGTTGGGCCACCCTTAGCAGCAACAACAATCAAGCGTTTGCAATAACTGGCAGTCTTTTCCAGCACTGTGGAGGAATTCTGGCCCACTCATCTTTGCAGAATTGTTGTAGTTCAGCCGCAGTGAAGGGTTTTCAAGCATGAATCGCCTTTTTAAGGTTATGCCTCATCTAAATCGGATTCAGGTCTGGACTTTGACTAGGCCCCTCCAGAGTCTTCATTTTGTTTTTCTTATGCCATTCAGGGGTGGACTTGCTGGTGTGTTTTGGATCATTGTCCTGCTGCAGAATCCAAGTGTGCTTCAGCCTGAGGTCAGGAACACATGGCGGGAGATTCTCCTTCAGGATTTTTTGGTAGACAGCAGAATTCATGGTTCCATTTACCACAGTAAGTCTTCCAGGTCCTGAAGCAGCAAAACAGCCCCAGACCATCATGGTACCACCACCATATTTTACTGTTGGTATGATGTTCCTTTTCTGAAATGCTGTGTTACTTTTACGCCGGATGTAATGGGATACACACCTTCCAAAAAGTTCAACTTTTGTCTCGTCAGTCCACAGAATATTTTCTCAAAAGTCTTGGGGCCCATCAAGATGTTTTCTGGCAAAACTGAGATGAGCCTTTTTGTTCAGCAGTGGTTTTCGTCTTAGAACTCTTACATGCAGGCCATTTTTGCCCAGTCTCTTTCTTATGGTGGAGTCATGAACACTGACCTTAACTGAGGTAAGTGAGGCCTGCAGTTCTTTGAATGTTGCTGTGGGGTCTTTTGTGACCTGTTGGATGAGTCGTCACTGCGCTCTTGCGGTAATTTTGGTCGGCCAGCCATTCGTGGGAAGGTTCACCACTGCTCCATGTTTTCGCTATTTGTGGATAATGGCTCTCATTATGGTTCGCTCGAGTCCCAAAGCTTTAGGAAAGGCTTTATAATGTTTTCCAGACTAATAGATCTCATTTACTTTGTTTCTCATTTGCTTCTGAATTTATTTGGACTGCAGCATGATGTCTAGCTTTTGAGGATCTTTTGGTCTACTTCACTTTGTCAGGCAGGTCCTATTTAAGTGATTTCTTGATTGAGAACAGGTGTGGCAGTAATCAGGCCTGGGTGTAGCTAGAGAAATTGAACTCAGCTTTCCAAAGATGTGATAAACCACAGTTAATTTATGTTTTAACGGGGGGTGGGTATCACTTTTTCACACAGGGCCATGTAGGATTTTTTTTTTACCCTTAATAATAAACACCTTCATTTAAAAACTGCATTTTGTGTTTACTTGTGCTATCTTTGTCTAATATTTAAATTTGTTTGATGATCTGAAACATTTAAGTGTGAGAAACATACAAAAAAATGAGAACTCAGGAAGGGGGCAAACACTTTCACACCACTGTTGCTTCTCGGATCATTAGGGCACTCAAAACCCTCCACCACGATAAGACGGCGATTCACAGAGGAGAACTCAAACATTTAAGAATATTTTATAAGATAATTGAATACTTTATATTCGGGCTGGGTGATAAAATGATAATTATCGCAAAATAACTTTTCCTCAATAGAGACATAAAACATTTTTGATAGAACTCATTTGTTCCGTGTTTTGACAGGCAACACAAAAAGCCAATGAAAATGAGAATACACCACACCGAACCAATCATGTGGCTGGAAGTCATGTTCAACTGACGCACACAACAGCATGCAAAGGCACGTACGACCAGCACATAGCTGGGGCTTAACCTACAATACCTGCTAATGTTTGGGCTAACACAGCCGTGTAGGAGATGACAGAAAACATTAATGAAAAGTCCAGTGACAGCGTTACCAAAGAAGATACCGAAATGGACGCCACCCAATGCGCAACAAACGAGGAGATTGTTGACTAGAACGGTCCAAGGAATTCAGTAATGTGAAGATATTCTGGCTGTTTAAAGTCTGACAAAAAGCAACTTGGAGTGCAGTGCAAACTGTCAAGCACGTTCCCACAAAATCAGGCAACACTACAAATCTTTTTTTACCATCTGAAGCAGTGCCATCCTGTTGAGCACACAGAATATCAGATTTAAATGGCTGATTAAAGTAATTGACCCTCGTTACCAACTCCCTGGCCATAAATATTTCTCCCAGATGGCATTTCCCCAGCTGTACACAGAATGCAGAGAAACTGTTGAAAAGGAGCTGCAAAGTCTGCCATACTTCGCTACTACGTCAGATCGGTGGTCAAGTCGTACATCTAAACCATATAGGAGCCTCACTGCCCACTTCATTGATCAAGATTGGAATTTGAAAAGCAAATGTCTTCAAACTTTCCTGAAGACTATACAGGTGAAGTCATTGCTTTAGGACTGACCGAAGCACTTGCATCCTGGAGACTGAGTGAAGACAAGTCTGCATTACAACAGACAGTGGGACAAATACAGTGAAGGCCACATCACTAAACACGTGGACACGGCTGCAGTACTTTTGGCATGTACTTCACTCAGCTATCGGTAACTTGATGTGCAGAATATCATAAAATATTTATATTTTAGGTTTTATACTTATTTAAAATGCAGTTGTACACTACATTTGTCAGGTTCAACTTCTGACAGAAAAC
This sequence comes from Pholidichthys leucotaenia, assembly GCA_020510985.1. NCBI lineage: Eukaryota > Metazoa > Chordata > Actinopteri > Cichliformes > Pholidichthyidae > Pholidichthys > Pholidichthys leucotaenia. The sequence continues at coordinate 388,956,410 of CM035837.1, read as the reverse complement.
AAATGTTTAAAATTAATCTTGTTATAGCTTCACATCTCAGGAGTAAAAAGGAACCTTTAAGCTTGACAGAAATAGTAATTTGATTCATATCGCAATATATAGCCACCTTATTCCTGGGGGTGCCGCTGTAGGAACGATTATGGATGCAACTTCTGGTTTCGGCTGCAGTAGTATTAAATCAGTCAGAGTGGAGTAGCAGGGGCATTTAAAATAGCGTTTTTAAAAGTTTTACAAATTCATTTTAATGTATAGTCCATACATGTGTTTTGCACTCAAGTGGCAGCTAATTTCAGCACTTGTAGTTTTTGTATTTTAATGAATGTTTTGGCATAGTTCTGGTACTTGTTGCTGGTGTTCGTGGTTGTGCCATAGACTGTATAAATGGAGGCTTCTCACCGGCAATGAACGAAAAAGGCCTGTTGGTGTGATCGGTGGTACAGACGCAGGACAGACAACAGCACCAGGTATGTTTTCACTTATATGAATGTCACAGATCTGACGTTTGTGTGTTATGTCACCAGAATGAAGGCTGCATGAAGTAAAATAATAAATAAAAAATAGTAACAATTTGCTTCCTAAGGCTTAATGGTTTAAGAAAGATAAACAGTTTTTTGGGGGGGTTTTTTTGCATTCGTTGCACTGCCTTGGAATGATATGGACTTCAGCATGCTTCAGTATGCATTAATTTTTAAATTATCATAAAACATACACTACCGTTCAAAAGTTTGGGGTCACCCAGACAATTATTTTGTGTTTTCCATGAAAAGTCACACTTATTTACCACCATGAGTTGTAAAATGAATATAAAATATAGTCAAGACATTGACAAGGTTAGAAATAATGATTTGTATTTGAAATAATATTTTTTCCAGATACTCAACCTGCTCAAAGGAAGGTCAGTTTTATAGCTTCTCTAACCAGCTAAACTGTTTTCAGCTGTGCTAACATGATTGCACAAGGGTTTTCTAATCATCCATTAGCCTTCTGACGCAATGAGCAAACACATTGTACCATTAGAACACTGGAGTGATAGTTGCTGGAAATGGGCCTCTATACACCTATGTAGATATTGCACCAAAAACCAGACATTTGCAGCTAGAATAGTCATTTACCACATTAGCAATGTATATTAGATATTATATTAGATATTAGAGTGTATTTCTGATTAGTTTAAAGTTATCTTCATTGAAAAAAACAGTGCTTTTCTTTCAAAAATAAGGAAATTACTAAGTGACCCCAAACTTTTGAACAGTAGTGTAGGTCAATAAAATTCTGAACAATTGTCAGAAAATGTCTGTACGTAAATTAAATAACAAGCATTTAGGGCATGGCAGCAGCATGAGCATTTTAATTTTGGGGTAAAATGAACAGCTACAGCTGTCTGTATATACCATGACAGCCAAGTACAGTGTTGTGGCGTACGCCTGCTCTAAGGTAAATTTGATTATGTCCAACATATTTTAACAAAATGCAGCTGGCTTTATTGCGGAGGAAACATTGATATATCTCAGAGCTTTTATTTGTTTACAGCGTTAGCATCTTAGCAACAGCGCTAACAAATGGAGCTACTACCTGCAAGGCCACTTTTTAAGGTCATCTTCCCATCCTTCGATAGTCGTGGGAAGTGGTATGATTATATTACTGTTTTGAGGTGCAAGAGGCCGTGTTCCCGCATTTTTGATGCCGAAGTCATTGTTTTTTTAACAAGGAAAAGTGTCCCGTTTCAGTGACAACCATACGTTCTAAACTAGTACCGCAAGTTGCTACCATAATTCATGCAAGGCATCATGGGGCCTAGGAATAAGGTGCATATCATGACTGGATTTTTTTCATATCGCCCAGCCCCACTTTGTTTGCTGCGATGGACTGGCGATCTGTTCAGGGTGTACCGTGCCTCTCACCCCATGATGCTGAGACAGACATACAGGTACATCTCAAAAAATTAGAATATCATGAAAAAGTTCAATATTTTTTGTCACTCATTTCAGAAAATGAAACCCATATATAGATTCATTACACAGAGAGTGATATATTTCAAGTGTTTATTTTAATTTTGATGATTATGGCTTACAGCCCATCAAAACCCCAAATACGGTTTCTCAAAAAATTAGAATATTACATAAAATTAATTTTAAAAAATAGTTTTTTTGACACAAATGTGGACCGACTGAAAGGTATGTCCATGTACACACTCAATACTTGGTCAGGGCTCCTTTTGGATTAATTACTGTACTAATGTGGCGTGGCATGGAGGTGATCAGCCTGTGGCACTGCTGAGGTGTTATGAAGGTCCAGGTTGCTTTGATAGTGACCTTCAGCTCGTCTGCTTTGTTGGGTCTGGTGTCTTTCATCTTCCTCTTGACAATACTCCATAGATTCTCTATGTGGTTTAGGTCTGGAGAGTTTGCTGGTCAATCAAACACAGTGATGCCATACTCATTAAACCAGATTTTGATACTTTTGGCCCCGACCAAAAGTAAAAAAGGGAGCTCCGACGAAAAGGAGCCCCGACCAAGTATTGGGTGTGTACATGGACATACTTTTCAGTCAGTCCACATTTGTATTAAAAAAGCAATTTTTTTAAATTAATTTTATGCAATATGCTAATTTTTTGAGAAACTGGATTTGGGGTTTTCATGGGCTGTAAGCCATAATCATCAAAATTAAAATCAATAAACACTTGAAATATTTCACACTCTGTGTAATAAATCTATATAATATATGGGTTTCACTTTCTGAAATGAGTGACAAAAAATATTGAACTATTTCATTATATTTAATTTTTTGAGATGTACCTGTAATACAAGATTACTTAGGTAAACAAGTTAACTAAAAATTACTACAAGTATTTCTAATTAATAATAATTTCCCACCAACCCTCCCTCAACATCCAATTACTTTGACGTTGATTCTTAAGCAAATTTAATGAAAGCAAACTAAATACACAAAGCAGTACAAAACTGTAAACTACCAGTTAAAAAGCCGACATATTTTTTTTTACATTCATCTAACAGAAAACTACAATAAAATTAATCCTAGTATTGAGTTCGCTTAAATAAGTTAAATACTGACTGCCTAAAATGAGAAAACGACTGTACCAGCGAATGAAATTAGTGGCTAATATGGCTAAACTCAATGCTAAGCTAACACAAAGCTACATTGTTCTTCAGCAACAAATGTCACTTTGGGCGCTTCGAGTGAGTCACTCAACCTTTATAACATGCTAAATCTCAACTGTTTCACGAGGTTAACCATCACGTCTCCTGGAGCGTCTGGAACTTTGTAGCCGGTTAGCAGAGGGCCTCTCACCTGTGTCGCCACAGTCGCCACGAGTTTGAAGACTGAATTTTCCACCTGCTCCTCGGTGGGTTCCGGTACAGTTTCCACAGAACTCTGGGTCGTTTCGGGTCGGATACGTTTACAGGCCAGCAACAGAGCGTCTGCAGGGTCAGTCCCCCTTTTTCTCTTGACTCTGAGGATGGTCGTGTTTGGATCCATGTTGTCACTGGTGATGTGACGCTAGAGGAAAACAGCTCGACAGCTAGAGTATGTGAAGCGGAAGTGTCGCACAAAAGTGATTTGACGCTTATGCCCCCAAATCACGTGACCATTGCAAACGAGGCTTTATTGCCGTCAAAAGCTTATAGTAGATCTCGCGAGAGAAACAAGCAACAAGCCCCCCCCAAAAAAGCCCAACAGCCAACCTGCCACACTGTGTAAAAGAGAGGCTGCTTGATAACAGTATAAGATATATAGATTTATTTTTGTTTGCAGTGAATTGACTGTAAACAGAGACAGCATTGAGTAACTGAATTTTATAAACGCTAATTACAGGAAAATACATATGCATTTTGCACAAGCAACAGTAAATTGACAGTAAAGTTGACAGTCAACAAAAAAAAAAAAAAAAAATTGTGTTTAATGACATGGGATGTTGGGAGTTGTTCGCTAGTCGTTTAAACAAAAACTAAATATTACTCTGTTATTATATGACAGCCTGTTGTGATGGGATTTTATTGTGATAATCGGTGTGATGATGTCACCTTCCGGCTGCATCATCACACTGACATATATAGGGGAGCAGCCGCCATTAGAGGCTCTTGCCCGGACGGCTCCGCATGTGGCCGCATGAAACACAGTGTTGACAGTTCTTTAATAAAGCCCAGTTCCAGTGCAGTCTCCTCGTCCGTCTCTTTCATGCCAGGTTTGTGGACGTTGTGGAGAGATATGGAAAGGACGAGGATGAGTTTATTTCTCAAGTCCAACTTTATTCACAATCACATTCTCCAACATCCAAAAGCAGAAAGAGAAAGGAATCCCCCAACATCTGTCCCTTTAATACCCCAGGACATCAAAGCACACAGTCACATTGTCTTTTAATCCCAAATCACAATGCACCCCCCTCCGGGTCTTCTCGTCTCCACCTAAAGTCCTGGTGGTCAGGAAATCCCTCAAGGCCATCTCTTCGCATACAAAAGGCCAGACTTCACATCCTCCTGTTACCCCTAGGAGGTTCAGTCCTTTTGTTCCTCTGAGACGTGAAGCATACAATAAGCACACAGTAATACACATGTGAAGCATATGAAACCCACATATGTGCACCACATGACCCCCCCCCCCAAACGTCTAAGATGGAACAACATAACCACAGATTGCATGTCATAATAAAATCACTACATATCAGTCCACGTGCCGCTTGGGCCTCAGTCTTCTCCTGTATTTACTGTAAGCAGGCTGTACCACTTCCGCGGCGTCTTCCTGCTGTGGCGCTGTTGCCTGGGGATGAGAACTGTTAGTCAATCTCTGTGGGTGTTCTGGGGAATGCTCTCTAGGGGGTCTGCCGCGCCGAGGAGCCTTAGCCAACTGCACACCTTCGTCAGCTATCACAAAGGCGGGTTTGATCCTGTTTATGCCAATCATTTCTTTTCTGACCCCCAAATCTAGCAAAAAATGCTTATCCCCTTTTTCCAGCACTCTATATGGTCCGTCATAAGGCGGGCGTAAAGGTGGGCGATGGGCATCACGTCTGACAAAAACAAACTCTGCATTTTTTAAAGCCTTAGGCACAAAAACACGCGGAAAACTGTAGTGAACGGGGCCCGGTAGCGTGCTCGGGCCCATACTATTCTGTAACCGCTGAGCCGGGGAGCACTATGGCGCTGGATTATCTGGGAGAAATTCCCCGGGCAGCCGAAGTGGCTGTGCGAAAACTAGCTCAGCTGGGGAGGCTTCTAAATCCTCTTTAGGTGCAGAACGCAACCCCAATAAAACCCATGGTAGCTTGTCCACCCAATTTGCATCCGTAAGCGACGCTCTGAGAGCCGCCTTCAATGACCTGTGAAAACGTTCGCATAACCCGTTAGCCTGCGGGTTGTACGCGGTCGTGCAGTGGATCATTGCCCCCAGGCTGCGGGCCATCGCTGACCAAAGTTCGGAAACAAATTGAGTACCTCTGTCAAACGTAATGTCCGACGGGACTCCAAAACGCGCTACCCATGCCGTTAAAAACGCGCGCGCCACCTCCTCGGCTGTGGTTGACGACAGCGGAACCACTTCCGGCCAGCGCGTGGTGCGGTCAACCATTGTCAGAAGATGTGTGCACCCTTGTGAGGGTGGGAGGGGGCCTACGAGGTCCACGTGGACATGATCAAACCTTTTAGCTGGAATGTGAAACGGCTCCAAGGGAGCTCTCATGTGTCTATGGACCTTGGCTCGTTGACAAGCCATGCAGGCTGCCGCCCACTCTCTAACTTGTTTGCGCAGGCTCGGCCATACAAATTTCTCTCCTACCATTTTGACCGACGCGCGCACTCCTGGGTGTGCCAGAGAATGGATCGAGTCAAAAGCGCGGCGGCGCCACGTGGCTGGTACCACAGGACGCGGTCGCCCCGTGGAGACATCGCAGATTAGGGGGGGCATACCGTCTTGCAGCACCCTGTTCTCCAGCCTTAACCCTATTGGTCCAGACTGGAGTGCGCGCACATCCGCGTCGCTAACCTGCTCCGCGGCCATGGCTACGTAATCTATCCCCACGCGGACTGGGGCCGTGAGCACTTCCGCGTCGCTAACCTGCTCCGCGGCCGTGGCTGCAGAATCTACCCCTACGCGAGCTGGAGCCGCCACAGCGCGCGAGAGGCAGTCCGCCACTACATTAAGTTTACCCGCAACATGCTGGATATCGGTAGTAAACTCCGATATCGCGGCCAGCTGTCTCTGCTGCCGGCCCGACCACGGTTCTGAAATCTTGGCCATCGCGAAAGTCAGCGGCTTGTGGTCAACGAACGCGGTGAAACGGCGTCCTTCCAGCCAGAACTGGAAATGGCGAATGGCCAAGTGGAGAGCTAACAACTCCCTGTCGAATGCGCTGTATTTTCGTTCGCTATCGTGCAGGGTCTTGCTGAAAAACGCGAGCGGTTGCCAGGCTCCGGCTACATACTGTTCCACGACCGCCCCTATGGCCACATCTGACGCGTCCGTAGTGAGCGCTATGCGGGCCGTTGGGACTGGATGTGCCAACAACGCAGCGTTTGCCAGGGCTGTTTTGACTTCAGAGAATGCGCGCTCTCGCTCCGGAGACCATTCAACTTTATTTGTGGGCTTTTGTTTTTTTAGTGCAGCATACAATGGTTGCATGAGCTGCGCTGCGCGGGGGAGAAAATGGTTATAAAAATTCACCATTCCCAAAAACTCCTGTAACGCTTTGACCGTTTGTGGTTGGGGAAAATTTGTTACTGCGCGCACTTTGTCAGGCAGAGGAACCGCTCCTTCTGGGGAGACGCGATGCCCCAAAAAATCAGTCTGCGTCACCCCGAACTGACACTTCGCTGGGTTGATTATTAACCCGTGCTCTGCCAACCTCTGGAAAACTGCCGTGAGGTGTTTTTCGTGTTTGTCTTCGGACGCTCTGGCTACCAATATGTCGTCCAGGTAGAAGAACACAAAGGGGAGATCGCGCAAGATCGCGTCTATCATGCGTTGGAACATCTGCGCCGCGCCTTTAAGCCCAAACGGCATGCGCAAAAATTCGAAAAGCCTGAAAGGAGTTATTACCGCTGTTTTGGGTATGTCCTCAGCGCGCACTGGGACCTGGTGGTAACCGCGTACCAAGTCTATTTTAGAAAAAACGCCCGCCCCCGCCAAATGAACTGAAAAATCTTGGATGTGCGGGATCGGGTAGCGGTCGTGCGCTGTAGCGTTGTTCAACCTGCGGAAATCACCGCAAGGTCGCCACGAGCCATCAGCTTTCGGGACCATGTGAAGCGGTGAAGCCCATGGGCTCCTCGAACGTCTGATGATGCCCAACCTTTCCAGGTTGGCGAACTCCTCGCGCGCTATGGTCAGTTTAGCTGAATCCAAGCGCCGAACTTTTGCAAAAACGGGCGGTCCGGTGGTAGTAATAAAATGTTCCACCCCATGTTTAGCCACGGTCGCCGAAAATGTTGGGACCGTGAGTGCTGGGAACTGAGTGAGGAGTGTGTGGAACTTACCACCTGCAGCTGTGACGTTGGCTTGTGCTGCTGGCGGGGCCACTCGAGCTGTACAGGGAATAGAATAAAAAGAGAGTGCATTAACCAGGCGTCTGTTAGCAAGATCGACCAACAAACTATGTGAGCACAAAAAATCAGCCCCTAACATGTTGAAATTGACTGCCGCTATGACAAAAGTCTACTCGAATGTACGGCCGTGTAAAGACAGAAGCAGAGTCCTCTCACCGAAGGTCTTAATCGCCGAGCCGTTCGCTGCTGACACCCCGGGACCACTGGAGGGCGCCAGCCGGTCAGCATAGGAAGGTGTGATGAAACTCAGCTGGGAGCCTGTGTCCACGAGGAAGTGCCTCTCCGAGCGCGCATCCCTCAAGTAGAGCAGCTTGTTCTCCTCTCCGAGGGCCGCAGCTGCTACCGACTCCCGGTCTTGGTGTTTCCCGAGCGCTTGAAATGGCACGGTGGAATGCACTTGCGTGCCCTCTCTGCGAAGCGGCGATGGTAGAAGCAAAGGACGTCGTCTGCTCCGTGTTTCCTGGCCCCTGCCGCCGCCGTCATCGGTGAGTCTGGTGCTGCAGCCTCTGGCCCCCTGCCATCTCCGGATGTTGCGCCTAGCTCCGCAGCCGTAGCCGTGCGCCGTTTATTGGCATCGACGAGTCGTTGCGCCTCCTGGCCCAGCTCGTGGTAGTCTCGTCGGGCCAACAGTGGTGAACTGGCCAGGGTCACTCTCACCGCTGACGGTAGGGTCCTGAGGAAAAGGTGGTGAAGATGAAGTTATCATCTTCGGAGTCTCTCAAACGCAACATCTTCCCCATCAGGTCTGCAGGTCTGTCGCTCTCAAATCCAGTCAGCGCCAGGAGCCTCTCTGCTCGCTCCTCCACCGAGGTGGTGAAGTAACGGATGATTGCAGCCTTCAACGTGCTGTACTTGTCGCTGTCCGGCGGGTGGTTGATCAGGCTCTCCACCCGCTGGGCTGTGTGGTTGTCCAGCTTTGCAACCACATGGTAGAACTTTGTGGTGTCCACCGAAATCCTCCGGAGGTGGAACTGTGCCTCGACTGCGTTAAACCAGGAGCGCGGATTGTTCGGCCAGAAGTCCGGTAGCTGAACTCTGGCTGCATTCGTTTGGCTGGCTCCTGCCGCGTCTGGCTCGGGAGATTCGTCTCTGCTCATGATACGTCTTAGGGTCACCAGTGTGGAGAGATGTGGAAAGGACGAGGATGAGTTTATTTCTCAAGTCCAACTTTATTCACAATCACATTCTCCAACATCCAAAAGCAGAAAGAGAAAGGAATCCCCCAACATCTGTCCCTTTAATACCCCAGGACATCAAAGCACACAGTCACATTGTCTTTTAATCCCAAATCACAATGCACCCCCCTCCGGGTCTTCTCATCTCCACCTAAAGTCCTGGTGGTCAGGAAATCCCTCAAGGCCATCTCTTCGCATACAAAAGGCCAGACTTCACATCCTCCTGTTACCCCTAGGAGGTTCAGTCCTTTTGTTCTTCTGAGACGTGAAGCATACAATAAGCATACAGTAATACACATGTGAAGCATATGAAACCCACATATGTGCACCACAATGTAACATTTGGCGACTGAGGATTAAACCATAGAGGCATGCGTAACACTGCTGCGGCCTTTCCTTAAGCTCCTGGGAGAACCACCAGTTCCATGGCCACGTTAGCTCAAAGCTTTTAAAACGTATGTTACAGCGCTGGACCTAGGAAAGCTAGACAAGGTGAGGATGTGAGCACTGCTTGTCCACAACCTAGGCTTAGAGGGCCAAAGGATTCTCAGCACGCTCTGCGCAATGGACTCATATGAGGGAGTTGTAGAGCTGCTAGTTAACCATTTTGCTACGCTGGGCAGCGTGACGGTATGACGGATTTGCTTTTGCCAGAGATGACAGAGAGTCAGTGAGCCATACCAGCAGTTCGTCACTGACCTGAGACAGTTGGCTAGTGTGTGCCGTTTTGGGCCGCTGGGAGACGGAATAGTGCGGGACCAATTTGCTGAACACACATGTAACCCTGGGCTATGAGCTAGGTTGCTAATTTCACAAAATGACTTGATGCTAGCTAAAGCGGTTGAGCTAGTGCTCCAATTGGAAGCAGCAGAAGAGTTTGCCACGGAGCTAAATGGGCGCCAAACACAGAGGCTACCCAGACAGTCAACGCTAGCTAGTGCAGTGGACTCGGAGGATGACGAGAGCATGGCAGAAGAATAAGAGGGTAATGTGGTGAGCCGGAAGTCTGCTCCGAGAGGCCCCGTCTGCAGGGGATGTGGGTCCCCGATGCACCAGAGCAAAGCGTGAGTGTGCCCGGCAAGAGGAAAGCGGTGCAGCAAGTGTGGGCGCATGAACCATTTCACCAGGGTATGCCGGTCTTCAACGCTGTGGGGCCCGCCAGGAGAGCCCACCTACCCGCAAACAGTGACCATTCATTTGGTAAGCCCCGGCATCAGTGGTTATTTGTACAGCATGGTTGAATTTGACGGAGTAGCTGTACCACTTCTGCTCAACACGGCGGCGGTGCGGTCAATGTTAAACTGGGCCACAGTAAAAAAGTTTTTCCCCAACCACAAAATCAAGGAGAAGCCAACGCCGCTGTATGGATATGGTGGTCATAGACTGTGCAATGTCGGAACAGTGAAAATGACTGCTGTAAACCCAAAATTGTGTACGACTTCACGTTTCAGGTGACAGCGCGCGGTGACAACATTATGGGATGTGACGTTTTCTACAGACTGGGTTTCACTATCAGAGACAGCGCTGGGTTTGAATGGTCCGCATGCGGCAGTTGGGGCACAGTGGACCTGGATGACGACACTGTGGTGTGGGATGAGGTAATACGTAACAGCACCAACAATGCTCCATCCACACCATGCGCTCAGGAGGAGAGAGAGCCCATGCCCATAGGGAACAACACCGACAAGGTAATTGTGAACGGCGCCGACACCAAAACGCCCACTTCACGCTCTCAGGAGGAGAGCCACCCAGAAGGGAGGCCCGAGCATGCAGAGATCCCCAAATCACAGCAGCGGCAACCAGGCACAAACTCAACACATGAAGCGGCACAGGAGAGCGTTTCAGACGGCAAAGAGGAAGAACTGGACTGCTGCCGTACCAGCGCTCAACAAGCTATGGAGGTTGCGACCAAGTTATCGGGTGAAAAGGCCGCTTCAATGAGCGACACCGGTGAGGCACCGGACACCTTCCGTACCCACGACGAGCCTCGACTGATGGCGGAGACAGCGGGTGAAGGGTCCGCAACGTACACGGTGACTACGGAACCACTGCAGCATGTCGGCGATTCCAAGCCAAACGAGCATGCAAAGCCACTGGGAGTGCAACAACTACACATAAAACCAAGTAAAGTGCCACTCCAAGTCATGGACTGGGTTCGGGTTTGCACTGGCAAAAGACCGGGACAGTGACTGATCAGGCCACAGCCAGCGAAACGGGTGCCACTAATGATCGTGGCGAAGCTGGGAACAGCATGCTTTCGGCTGACAGACAGTTTGGTTTGGCATGCGAACCAACTATGGCATGTCTGGGTGGCGGCTCCGGGTGGTGGGACTCCGCGGGAGTCAGCTGCCGCAGTGTGGGACCCGGGCCTCAGCATCATGAAGATTGACCTTGGGGGTCTGATAGCTCCAGGGAGGCGGCTGCCACGGGCTCACTTCAGAGCTCCAGAGATGAGGCCACCACGGGCTTGTTTCAAAGCTCCAGGGACGAGGCCGCCATGGGGCTGCCACAAAACCCCCTGGCAGAACTGTTCCTCCCATGAAAGACCGTGAAGAAGAAAAGAAGGACTGTTTAGTTAGGAGCACGGCTGGACTCATTTAAGTGGCAGAATACCACCACTTAGCTAGCAGGTCTCATGGTAGTCCACCCATGGCCCTAGTTTGGTTGTGGGCTAATGTGTTTAGACTGTTTTATTTTTAGTGTGTTTATTGGGGAGTTTTGTTTTGCCAAATTGGGGAGGGTCTTGATTGGATGTGTTTTGTGTTTTGTAAAGGGGGGGAAGAATGTTGTGATGGGATTTTATTGTGATATGCGGTGTGATGATGTCACCTTCCGGCTGCATCGTCACACCGACATATATAGGGGAGTGTCTGCCATTCGAGGCTCTTGCCCGGACAGCTCCACATGTGACCGCACGTTACACAGTGTTGGCAGTTTTTTAATCAGTCCCTCCAGGATTTCGCAATGTTGCGATCGCATAAATTCACGCAAAATCAGCCAATCGGCAGAACTATTGTACAACCTTGCAACTTTGTCCAATCACCACAACTTTCCTGCAATTTTGGACAATCCTCGTCAACTTCCGCCAATTTCACCAATCAAATTTGTTTCTGCTTGGTGCTGAAACGCTCAGTCTAACCAATCAAATGCATCGCTGCACTGCATTCACTTCTGTGTTTACTGTGACAGAACACATCAGCAAACAGAGTGTGTGATTTAAAAAAAACCCCGCTCACCCGCGAGGTTTCCAACACCGTCCTTCCTCCGTCTCCCCCAGCCTGCCGGTGGATGTCTCGCCACATCTCCATCCTGACCGCATGTATGAAGTGCTGAGTTTGTGTTGAAAAACATTTGCGTACTTCAAAAGCACCCCGTTGCAGGAGCGAGCGTGAGGAGAGACACTGTAAAACCACAAACACAGTAAGCAAGTCTAACACTATAGCCAGTGTTTGATCATTTTATACATCTTTAGAGGTAAAATAATTACTACATCTGGTCAATGAGCTTTAAAGCTGTGTTGCTCCTGTCTGGACAGCCAAATGCACCCCCCCCTCCCCCCCGCCGTAAATAAAAGATGTGTGTGTGTCAAGACCGAAGTGCAGCAGACAGACAGGTAGGAGTTAGGCATGGAAAGAGAGAATATTGCCTGTAATTTTTTTTTTCAGAAAGACACAGACTCCAATAGACAGTCCCTCCAGGGTTTCGTGGGATGTTTTTATGATTGTTGCAGCCCAAAAAGCCTGAATTCGCGGGAGCTTTTTTAAAAAGCTGCGATAAAAGTTGTAATGTTTTTAGAGATTTTTTTGCACTAAAAGTTGTGGGAAGAATTACAAATTTTAAAACAGACGCTTTTTTTTCCAGTTTACTGCAGTGATATTTTATATAACAATTCAAGAAAAGCACAGGATTGTCCAAAATTTCCTATTATAGTGATTTGTAAATTAAGCAGAAACTTCTGCTATACAGAAAAACTCTTTTGTGCAACAGCAAATACAAACATTAACACAATATTCATTACAACAGCTAAATTGCATTGAATGCATGTTAAAGAGTATAGATTTGGAAATTATTGGCAGCACCTTCATTTGAAAACTCCCTACAGTCCCCAACCACTCAGTATCGAGCGGAGAGAAAAAAATAATTTATTCTGTTGCTCTGTATTGTCTATTGGAGTCTGTGTTTTTCTGGCAAAAAAAAAAATTACAGACAACGTTCTCTCTTTCCATGCTTAACTCCTACCTGTCTGTCTGCTGCATATTGGTCTTGACACACACACACATCTTTCATTTACAGCGGGACGGCTGGGGGGTGGGGGGTGTTTTTCCATCAAGACCGGAGATCCACAGCTTTAAAGCTCACTGACCAGATGTAATAATGATTTTACCTCTAAAGATGTATAAAATGTTCAAACACTGACTGTAGTGTTAGACTTGCTCGTTGTGTTTGTGGTTTTACGGTGTCTCTCCTCACACGCATTCCCGCGACGGGGTGCTTTTGGGGAGGCGAATGTTTTTCAAAGTTGCAGTGATTGGACAAAGTTGCAAGGTCGTGCAATAGCTGCACTGATTGACTGATTTTGTGTGAATTGATGCGATCAAAACATCGTAAAATCCTGGAGGGACTGAATAGACAATACAGAGAAACAGAAAAAATGATTTTTTCCTCTTCGCTCAGTACCGAGTGGCTGGGGACTGTAGGGAGTTTTCAAATGAAGGTGATGCCAATAATTTCCAAATCTATACTCTTTAACATGCATTCAATGCAATTTAGCTGTTGTAATGGATATTGTGTTGTTTGTATTTGCTGTTGCACAAAAGAGTTTTTCTGTATAGCAGAAGTTTCTTCTTAATTTACAGATCACTATAATAGGAAATTTTTGACAATCCTGTGCTTTTCTTGTGTTGTTATATGGAATATCACTGCAGTAAACTGGAAAAAAGCATCTGCTTTAAAATTTGTAATTCTTCCCACAACTTTTAGTGCAAAAAACACTCTAAAAACGTTACAACTTTTATTGCAACTTTTTTTAAAAAGCTCCCATGAATTCAAGCTTTTTGGGTTGCAACAATCGTAAAAACATCCCGCAAAATCCTGGAGGGACTGTTTAATAAAGCCCACTTCCAGTGCAGTCTCCTCGTCTGTCCCTTTCATGCCAGGTTTGTGGACATAACACAGCCGACAACTTTAATTATGTGGAAAATTATCTTTTAAATTGACAAACATATGTGGAACTCGTGACAAAATTTGATCAGGATCAAAAGATAATTTCACTCTTGCCATTCATTTCAATGGAGAATTTTTTCTATTTAAGGTCCCATATGCGATAAATGTACAAGTGTGGTGGCACGGGTGGGGGATTCTCCACCCAGAGAAGGCAGCTGGGATAAGGGGGAACAATGGACCGGAGGAGGAAGTGCCACTGGGGGGTCTCAAATGGGACAGTATGGACTATGAACCCCCGGGAGAGGAGGAACCGCCGGAGCCGCTGAAAGAGAGAAGGGTGGTGAGCAGCGGGGCCAGTGTATGTTATGATAATGTGCCACACGGGTCTTTGTTCCAAACAATGTATTATGGTCGGAAGTTCCATGTCTCAATAACATGAAATTAAAGGTAAAAAGAGGACTGCCAGAGACCCGGGAGCTCTTTTTACTGTACTGTATGTTGGAGATGGAATAAAGTTCATGTGTCGTCCAGCTCATTGCCTCACCTGCTTCCTCTCTCCACACTGGTGACCCTAAGACATGCCATGGAAAGCGAGCCGAGCACTGCCCCGGAGACTACCTGGAGGGAGAGCACCAGCACCGCATGTGCTGTCTCAGTCAAGCTCCCAGACTTCTGGCTTCACAACCCAACCGCGTGGTTCTTGCACATAGAAGCCCAGTTCGCACTCCGCAGGAAAACAACGGATGATACCAAGAATTACTACGTGGTCGCTGCGCTGGATGTGTGCACCACACAACAGGTGACGAGCCTGCTCCAGGAGGCTTGTTCAGGAGCTGCCGGCCGAAGAAAAATATGAAGCACTTAAGAGGATGCTTCTCCAGCTCAATATTCTTTCTGACAGTGAGAGGGCAGAGAAACTCCCAACGCGTTCAGAGTTAGGTGACAGATCAGCAGTGGAGCTCATGGAGAGCATGTTGGCACTGAGGGGGAAGGACGATGAATCTTTCTTGTTCGCCCACTTGTTCCTCAGGAATCTACCGGCTACAGCGAGGGCAATCCTGGCAAACTTGCTGCGGCTGGCTGCAAAGGACTACTGTGCCCTGGTGCAGGAAGCAGACTGCATCATTTTGGTGACCAGAACTCTCAGCATGCAGGCAGTGGCACCGGCATCCATGAGGGACTCCAGCAAGGTCGAGAAGCCGTTGGTGGTAGCTGGGACGGACACCAGGAGACGAAGGAACGGGGCGATCTGTTTTTATCATCGCCATTTCAGCTCGAATGCCTAACACTGCCTGTCGCCATGCCAATTCAAGAAGCCGGGAAGATGGCACGTTCGGAATTCAGTTGCAGCTGCAACCGATGGTGACAGAAACAGACTGCTTTATGTCACGGACACACATTCGGGGAGACGGTGTTTGGAGGACTCCGGCTCCCAGAAGAGCCTCATCCTACCGGTCAACACAGACAGGGTGGCAGGAGGCAGCGGTCCCGAGCTCACGGCCACCAATGGATCCACCATCAGGACATTTGGCGAGCGGACACTGACGATATGCTTACATGGACGCAACTTTCAGTGGACTTTGTGGTAGCTGCATACCCCCCCCCCCCCCCATTTTAGGCACAGATTTTTTATGTGCTTATGGGTTGTTAGTTGATATTGCTAATAGGAGATTAGTGGATGCTGTCTCTTTTACCTCACTGCCCTGTACAGCTCGGGGAGCTGGGGCAACAACACTGACTAACGTTATAGGTCTAGGGGGTAAGCACCAACATTTGCTCACACAGTTCCCAGCACTCACAGTCCCAACTTTTTCGGCTACGATAACAAAGTACAGGGTCAAACACTTCACAACGACAAAAGGCACGCTGGTGTTCGTATGACCTCAGCACTTGGACGCAGCTAAACTGACCAGCGTGCGAGAGGAGTTTGCCACCTTAGAGCAGTTGGGCATCATTAGGTGCTCCAACAGCCCGTGGGCATCCCCGCTATACATGGTGCCTAAAGCCGATGGGTTTTGGCGACCGTGCGGCGATTTCTGGCGCTTGAATAATGCCACGGAACATGATCGTTATCCCATTCCGCACATCCAGGATTTTTCTGTGCACCTGGCCGTGGCGCGTGTTTTTCCGAAAGTGGATCTGGTCCGCGGATACCATCAGGTCCCGGTGCGCACAGAAGACGTTCCAAAAACAGCGGTTAATAACTCCTTTTGGCCTTTTCGAGTTTTTACGCATGCCATTCGGATTAAAAGGCGCAGCGCAGACTTTCCAGAGGATGATGGACGCAGAGCTTCACGACTTGTCCTTTGTTTTCATCTACTTAGATGACATTTTGGTAGCTAGCGAGTCCGAAGAGGAGCACATCACCCATCTCAACACAGTTTTCCAGAGGTTGGGAGTGGACAGGCTTCTAGTGAACCTGACGAAGTGCCAGTTTGGTGTGCCTGTCATTGACTTTTTTGGGCCACCGCATTTCGCCAGAGGACACGATTCCGCTACCGGATAAGGTGCATACTGTGTCGGACTTTCCGCATCCGCAGACCATGAGGGCCTTGCAGGAGTTTTTGGGGATGGTCAATTTTTATAACCATTTCCTTCCCTGGGCAGTCTAGCTGATGCAGCCATTGTACGCCGCGCTGAAAAAAAAGAAGCCAGTGGAAAATGTCGACTGGACTCCTGAGCGAGTCCAGGCTTTCACGAATGCCAAAACAGCGCTTGCGGATGCCGCGCTGCTAGCTCATCCAGATCCGTTGGCATGGATAGTGCTCATTACGAACACGTCTGATGTTGCCATAGGAGCAGTGATAGAGCAGTACATCTCCGGTTTGTGGCAGCCGCTTGCATTTTTCAGTCGGACTTTGCGCAACAGCAAACGCAAATACAGCACGTTCGACAGAGAGTTGTTGGCTCTACACCTGGCTATGTGCCATTTTCAGTTTTGGCTAGAAGGGCATGAGTTCACCATGTTCGTGGACCATAAGCCACTGACATACGTGATGTCCAAGGTCTCAGAACCGTGGTTGGCCTGGCAGCAACGGCATTTGGCCGCGATCTCAGAGTTTACGACCGACATTCAACACGTTGCTGGTAAGCTCAACGTCATGGCCGATTGTCTGTCGCGCGCGTTAGTCTCCTCGGTCTACATGGGAATAGATTTCCCTGCGATGGCCGAGGAGCAAGCCGGGGATGCAGATATTTGCGCGCTCCAGTCTGCGCCTACTGGATTAAAGCTGGAGAGCAGGGTGGTGCAAGAAGGGTGCCCTCCCTTGCTCTGCGATGTCTCCACCAGCGTTCCGAGCTCTTGGCGCCGTCGCATTTTTGAGTCAGTCCACTCCCTTTTTCATCTTGGAGTGCACGCTTCCGTGAAGCTAGTGGAGGCCAAATTCATCTGGCCGCGCTTGCGCAAGGACATGAAGGAGTGGGCTGCAGCTTGCGTCGCGTGCTAGCGGGTCAAAGTGCACAAGCACACCAGAGCCCCCCACCGAGCCGTTCCAAACCCCGGCCAGGAGGTTCAATCACGTCCATGTGGATTTGGTGGGACCCCTCCCGCCATCGCAAGATTTCACACACCTTTTAACAATCGTGGATCGCACCACGCGCTGGCCTGAAGTGGTCCTGCTGGCTTCTACCATGTCCGCAGAAGTGGCTCGTGCTTTTTTGTCGGCTTGGGTTGCACGATTCGGATCCCCGTCAGACATCAATTCCAACAGCGGTCCACAATTCATTTTGGAACTTTGGTCCGCGATGGTCCAGAGCCTGGGAGTCAAAATTCACCGCACTACCGCATACAACCCCCAAGCTAACGGGTTATGCAAGCGTTTTCATAGGTTGCTTAAAGCAGCGCTCAGAGCTTCGCTCACGGATACAAATTGGGTCAACCGCCTGCCCTAGGTTCTTTTAGGGTTGCGCTCTGCACCTAAGGAGGATTTGGCAGCCTCCCCAGCAGATCTCGTTTTTTCTCAGCCCCTGTGGATCCCCGGACAGTTTTTACCGGAAAACCTTGCATCCGAGGCTGATCCACCCACGCAATTTTTGCAGAGTAAGGGGGCTTTTAACGTACCGGGCCCGGCCCACCATTGTTTTCCCCACACTTTCATCCCCAAGAGTTTACAGAACGCCAGCTTTGTTTTCGTCAGGCACGAAGCGCCCATCATACGACGGACCATTCAGGGTGTTGGAACCTGGGGTGAAACATTTTGTGTTAGACTTGGGGGGGCATAAGGAGACCATCTGCATCAACAGGCTGAAGCCTGCTTTTGTGTTGGCAGACGAGCAGGTGGTGTTGGCCCAAGCTCCCCGACATGGACCTTCACCATTGGTGGTTCCGCAAGCTGGTGTTCCCTTGGTAGGGACCTGCGCATGTGAAGCTGATGTGTTTCCCCCCTCCCTTTTTCCCTCCACAGACTGACGTGCCCTCCTGTACACCTTGCCAGCAGGGTGCTCCAACTGGATCAGCGACCCCCCACTACAGTCGCTATGGGCGCCGGCTCAAGCCCAAAGGACGGGGGGCGGGGGGGAGCTGTGTGTTGGCACAGGTGGAGGATTTTCCACTCAGAGAAGGCAGCTGGGATAAGGGGGAACAATGAACCGGAGGAGGAAGTGCCACCGGGGGGGTCTCAAACGGGATAGTATGGACTATGCACCCTCCGGGGAGAGGAGGAACTGCCGGAGCCACTGGAAGAGAGAAAGGTGTGACCAGTGGGGCCGGCGTTATGTTATGATAATGACACAGGTCTTTGTTCCCAGCAGTGTATTATGGTCAGAAGTTCCGTGTCTCAATGCATGGAATTAAAGGTATAAAAGAGGAATGCACAGAGATCTAGGAGCTCTTTTTTACTGTACTGTATATTGGAGATGGAATAAAGTTCATGTGTCATCCAGCTCGTTGCCTCGCCTGCTTCCTTTCTCCACATAAGAAGTGTTATGCAGACAGTGGGAATACCTACAGGTCAATGTTTTTGGGCAGCTCAGTATCAAGGGTTAAAATGGCAACAAATTTGGTCAGTTAGTGATAAAAATTTTTTTGCTAATAACTGTCATGAGCAGAGCTGGTGGTTCCCAAGCTCAGGCTTCATGATGGTTTCCTGTTCCATATCATCTGTGTTTTATGCTACCTTTGGCTTTCCATATATTTTCTGTGCCTCCTGCCTCTGGTAGCCACTCTCCCCTCTCCTGTCAGTTTCTGATAGGTGATTCCAATTTGTCATTGTCTGTTCCTCTCCCTGCTCAGGTTAACCCACTCATACCCACACACACACACCCACACACAACCACACACACACACACACACACACACACACACACACACACACACACACACACACAAGCATTCATACCTGCTCTCACTCAACCCAACACACACCCATTCAGTCCTCTCTCACACACACTCTCCCAGGCACACCGGCAATCACTTTAGTCATTATGTTTGATATTATTTAAGCTCTGCTTGCACTCCTGTGATTGTCGGTGCAGTGTATTGTCATCTGCCTGCACGCAGTAAGTCGTTCTGCTCAGCCTTCTCCTCGTTTTTGGACTTTTTCTCCTGGACTATGTTTGCTGTTGTTTCCTCAGAGCTTTGTTCCAACACATCCATGTAAGTCCTCCTTCCTGGTTTGCATTTCTTGTTTTTCCCCAGCGGCCAGTGTTACCCTGAGGCTGATGTGAACTGTTATTCCTTAGGTCAAAACTTGATTTTACTGAACTGTATTCACCTGCTGTGCAGCCTACCTTTAGGAATCTTATGTTGGGATTGTAGCCCTTTGATTCATGGTAATAAAACTCACTCTTCATTCGCAAGTGGGCTCATTTCTCCTCATTTGTGTGTGTGTAAAGCGCACATTCGTGACAATAACAAGGAAAAGGAAGTTTCTTATAAAAATTTTGCATCGGATATGACATGGTTCAGGTGACCCACAGAACAGACACGACTCAGGGTAAATACAATTAACGTATTTTAATTGTAAACGTGAGTGAGTAGGTGCGTGAGTGCAGGGTATACGGTGTAATGTTGTGGGAGTGCGATCCGTAATCTCCAGCTGGGGCCGGCAGAGCACCGTACAACCTGGCAACCCTGTAATGAGACAAGGGCCGTTAATTTACAGTTCAACCTATGCAGCACTACAGATGTTACAGTGTTTACTGTCAGGAGATGTTGGAGAAGCTCAGGTAGCGCCAAAGTTGCAGCCAGGGAGACAGTGTCTGCTGGGCTGGCTAGCTGGAGGTGAGAGGACGAGTTCGCCGCCTGGAGGGAGATGGAAAATCAGTCTTCTTCTGCTCAGCCTTCAGGTTGATGTGCTTGGTAGAAAGCCATACCTGCTGACCCACCAGGTAAACGGGACCCAGAACCCTGCATCGATTGGCCACCGTGGTGTTGCGTTCTGCCGTCCGTCGTAATGCCGCTCTGGCCGTCCTCCAGATCCGTCGACAACGCCTTAGGTGGGCCCGAACCGATGGAACGGCGATGTCCCCCTCCTCTTCAGGAAACAGCGGGGAGTTGTAACCCAACGAGGCCTCGAAGGGGGACATGCCGGTGGCAGTGGACACCGCCGTGTTATGGACGTATTCAATCCAGGGGAGGTGTGTGCTCCATGATGATGGGTTGGCGACTGTGACGCACTGCAATGCTGCTTCCACCTCCTGGTTGGCCCGTTCGCATTGCCCATTGGACTGAGGGTGGTAACCAGAGGACAAACTAGCTGTAGCCCCCAAAGCGGCGCAGAATGCCTTCCAGACCCTGGAGATGAACTGGGGCCCTCGGTCCGAAACGATGTCCTGCGGAATGCCATGCAGTTGAATGACATGTTGGACCAACAGATAGGCCGTCTCCTTGTCTGAAGGTAACCCTTGCAGAGGGATGAAGTGGGCGGCTTTAGAAAACCTGTCCACCAGCGTGAGGATGGTGGTGAAATTGTTGGACGTGGGGAGACCTGTGACGAAATCTAGCGCCACGTGGGACCATGGCCTGCCCGGGACAGGGAGGGGATGAAGCAGCCCGGCCGGCGGAGAAGAGGACGTCTTTCCCGTTGTGCACTCAGGACAGGCATGGATGTACTCCCCCACGTCCTTCTGGAGGGATGGCCACCAAAACGACCTCTGTAGGAGCGCCAAAGTGCGTGCCCTTCCCGAGTGGCAGGCAGACTTGGAGGTATGCCCCCACTGGATGACCTCCCCTTGGACCGCTGCAGGGACGAATAACTTGCCCGCTGGACCCCCCCCCCCCCCGGGTCGGCCTCGTCAGACTGCGCCCTTATGACCTTATCCCTAATGCCCCACGAGAGGGCACCCATGATGCATGCTGGGGGAAGGATGGGGTGCTCAGCCTTTTCTGCCGTCTCCGGGGCGAACTGACGAGACAGGGCGTCGGGTTTGGTGTTCTTTGACCCAGGGTGGTAGGTGATGGTGAAGTCAAATCCTCCGAAAAAGAGCGACCAGGGGGCCTGTCGGGCGTTCAGCCGCTTGGCGGTCTGAAGGTATTCCAGGTTTTTATGGTAGGTCCAGACGATGAACGGCTGTGATGCTCCCTCCAACCAGTGCCGCCACTTCTCCAGGGCCAGTTTAACCGCCAACAACTTCCTGTCACCGATGTCGTAGTTACGCTCCGCTGGGGACAGACGATGAGAGAAGTAGGCGCAGGGACGGATTTTACTGTCAGCCGGAGAGC
This sequence comes from Pholidichthys leucotaenia, assembly GCA_020510985.1. Taxonomy (NCBI): domain Eukaryota; kingdom Metazoa; phylum Chordata; class Actinopteri; order Cichliformes; family Pholidichthyidae; genus Pholidichthys; species Pholidichthys leucotaenia. The sequence goes on along the minus strand of CM035837.1, from coordinate 388,934,856 downwards.
GCTGGGACAAAACAGCCCCCACCCCAGAATCTGAGGCGTCCACCTCCACCAGGCACTGAAGAGCGGGATCAACCTGCGTCAGAATTGGCGATGACGAGAACCTGACCTTCAGCTCAGAGAATGCAGCGTCTGCTTCTTCCGTCCAGCGAAAAGGCACCTTGGTGGAGGTCAAGTTGGTGAGGGGGAGGGCGATGTGGCTGTAGTCCTTGACAAAACGGCGATAGAAGTTTGCGAAGCCCAGGAACTGCAGGAGCTGTTTCTTCGACAAGGGAGTAGGCCAGTCCACCACCGCCTTCACCTTGGCTGGGTCCGGGATGATCTCCTTCGGGGTGATGATAAAGCCGAGGAAGGAAATCCGGGAGACGTGGAACTCGCACTTTTCTGCCTTGACGAAGAGTTTATTCTCCAGCAGCCGCTGCAAGACCCGCCTGACGTGAATGCGATGCTCCTCCATAGACTGAGAAAAAATGGTGTATCATCGTCAAGTAGACAAAACCAAAGGTGCCAGAAAATCCCTCAAAACATCATTAATAAGGCGCTGGAAAATGGCCGGGGCATTGGTCAGCCCGAACGGCATGATCAGGTATTTGAAATGCCCGCTAGGGGTCCTAAAGGCCGTCTTCCACTCATCCCCCTCTCGTATCCGCACCAGGTGATAGGCATTGCTCAGGTCTAACTTGGTAAAGCAGCAAGCCCCCCAGAGGGAATCGAATGCTGAGTTGAGGAGAGGGAGAGTGTACTTATCCTTAATGGTGATGTTATTAAGTTCCCGGAAATCAATGCAGGGCCTAAGGGAAACCGTCCCTCTTCCCCACGAAGAAAAAACCGCCCTCCACCGCCGAAGATGAAGAGTCCTAATATGCCTGAGCTTAGTGACTCCTTAATATCCAAGACATGGCCACGCGCTCCGGAGCACACAGGTTGTAAAGTCTGCTAGATAGCAATGGAGCGCCGGCCCGCAGGTTGATTGCACAGTCATACGGTCGGTGAAGGGGAAGGGAAAGGGCCTGGGATTTGCTGAAGACGGCCCCAAGGTCATGATATTCCAGTGGCACTTTTGACAGGTCGGGAGGGGGAGAGGCAGGGACACACAGAGGCATGGCAGGCGAGCATGCAGCAGACTGCAGACAGGCACTTAGGCAGAAAGGGCTCCACAAAACTACACTTCTCGAACACCAGTCAATAGACGAGTTATGCAGGCGCAGCCAAGGATAGCCCAGGATGACCGGGGAGGATAACACCAGCAAGACATACAAGTCCAACTCCTCCCAATGGTTGCCCGAAATAATAACTGGCACTGTGGTGACCCGATGAGTGACAGTGGCTAACGAGGCTTTTGCGCTCAGCCGCCTGTTCCCTCAGACGGTTGTCAATGCTAATGGACAGGGAGATATACTCATGCAGCGTAGAGGGTTTCTTCAGGCGGGCCAGCTCATCCCGCAGGCTAGGGCTCAAACTTCTAAGGAATATACTACTCAGAGAGGCATCCTCCCACCCGACCTCCGTAGCCACGACCCGGAAGTCCACGGCATAATCGGCGACCGCCCTCGACCCTTGCCGAAGATTTAATAGGCGAGAGGTGAGTACGTCCTCCTAGTCCGAGTGACTGAAAACCTCCTGAAATTCCTGTGTGAATTGTACATAAGTCATAGAAGCATAATCTGCCCTAGCTATTACCGCATATGCCCAAGCTAAAGCCCGTCCTTCTAATAAATTGATCATGTAGTCGATACGGCTCTGGTCAGTGGGAAAATCCCCGGGTACCCGTTGGAAAACTATGTCGCACTGCATGAGGAACCCCCTGGCCTCCCCCAAAACACCTCTAAAGTGAGCGGGAGTAGGGACGGGAGTGAGTCGACAAGCGGGGCCCGGAGAGGAAGGGCAAGGTGTAGAGCTAACGGTGGAGTTAGCGAGAGCAGAGGAGCTAGTAGGAGCTGTGGGAAAACCCCGTGGGCTAACCAACTGATCTAACTGTCGGTGATACGGGTTAGCTGACTTAGCATCATCTGCTGCTGATACGCTAATTGATCTACCCGAGCCTCAAGATGGTTTATTCTGCGTGCGAGCGCGCTGTCTGCCGGGTCACTTTGGTGGAGTCGTACTGACATGGATCAGGTGACCCACAGAACAGACACGACTCAGGGTAAATACAATTAACGTACTTTTATTGTAAACGTGAGTGAGTGGGTGTGTGAGTGCAGGGTATATGGTGTAATGTTGTGTAGTGCGATCCGTAATCTGCAGCTGGGGCCGGCAGAGCACCGTACAACCTGGCAACCTTGTAATGAGACAAGGGCCGTTAGTTTACAGTTCAACCTATGCAGCACTACAGATGTTACAGTGCTTACTGTCAGGAGATGTTGGAGAAGCTCAGGTAGCACCGAAGCTGCAGCCAGGGAGACAGTGTCTGCTGGGCTGGCTAGCTGGAGGTGAGAGGGCGAGTCCGCCGTCTGGAGGGAGATGGAGAACCGCCGCCGCAGATCTCCACCTGTGCACAGGGGAACTGGACAAGATGAGAAGCGAGTAGGCTTACTTGGTAGTTGGTCCGGGTGGAACCGGCCCGGACGAGGTTCAGCAGGGCTAGGAAGCCGAAGGCTGGAGAGTTGAGTGCTGGGAAGCACGGAGGCAGGCGTAACAGGATTCAGCATAGAGAATCAGACGACTCCACGCCCAGCACTGGTCCTGGTGGAATAAATAGGCTGTAGGAGATGACAGGCAGGTGCGTGCACAGGTGCCGTGATTGGCAGCCATGACAGTATATACCCTGTTAAAGCTTTATTTGAAAGGTTTGGACTCGAAATAGATGATTCTTGTGTTTTTTGTTGACTGGAGAGAGAGATGATCTCTCATCTGTTAATTGTACTTACACAAAGATGTTTTGGACAGATGTTGAACATTTTATGTTGTGGAGGACTGGACAAATAATTCTCTTTAAAGAAAGAGACAACATTTTTGGATTTGAACAAAAATCAGTGTACAATGACTTTGTTTATTTCATACAATTATTGCTTAAAGGAAAGTTTCACATACACAAGAAGAAGTGGACAGACTCCAGAATGAAACCAAACTGAACATTTTTATTTTGAACTGAAACAATATGGCACAACTATTAGCAGCATAAAAAAATAAGAAAGCTATTAAGATGTTTGGTGTTCTGTAACTGTGTTTAATCTAATGCTTCTCTCTTACTTTATTGCACAGTAGCCTGGTGGAGCACCCACAATTCTGTTGTACTGTACAACTGTACAACAACAAAGCCTATTCTATTCTTGAGAAATTTATTATTTGTACATAAATATCGAATTTTAATTTTATTTTTGTATTGCAACCTTGGCTTGAAACTTTTCAGAATATAAAAGTAATATTATTCCCCTGGCAGTAACAGTTTTGTTGTAAAAATTGTGTCTTCTAATAAAGTAAAAAGAAAAAAAAGAGGTCCCATTTGGGGAAGTACAGGGGGCTTTTTCTTGCTTTTTTTCCTGTTCAATTTTTTTTTATTGAGTTGTATTAACAATATACAAACATTAAAGGCATCAACAACACACTGAGCTGACTTCGGAATCACAGTGTGTTATGTATTAATAATGAGACAGTCAGAGTCGGTCTTCATGCAGCCAACAACAACCTTTGTTATAGAGAACCAAACTATTTATATACAAGGGACGTGTCCGCCTGACGTCATGCCAGGGGCAGGTATGGCAGCACATACATGCCACACTCACTACACCACACTTCCCCTCCCCTTACAAAAGTGAAAAGCCTTATTCATGCTGCATTTCCCCTCTAGTCCGCGTGCGCTTTGGATGAGCCTGGCACGCACACGGCGCTGTTGATGCTCACTTTTTTCATCTACCCAGGCCAAGCGGTTGACGCATGCGCACAACCATCATCTGTAGTTTCACTCCCGCTCGATGGTAGTGCCAATGCACTGACGCGCCAGTATTTTCACCAATGAAGAAATGCTGCTTGCTTTCTGCTGCTTGACTTCACAGTTTTCACTCCTTTTCCACAAAGATGCTGCTGCTGAAGTATTTATGCATGAGTCATGTATGCTTATTCTCGTCTTCCGCTTCCTCGTTGTCTTCTTCGTCTACTTTGTCTGTGTTGATATTGCCACCTTATGAATGGGATGTTCAGTCTTGCGCATGCGCTTTTCAACGTGTTCAGGTCGTGGGCAGGCGGCGCAGTCACAAAATTTAGGCTGCATGTGGTCATCCGTGGTCGAGCAGTGCAGACACTAGCGGAGTGGAGATGACGTAAATTTCAGCACATGAGGTTTCCGTTTACACGCGGACAGCAGAAGTGCAGCATGAATCCAGCTTAAGACCACACACACAATTGAGGCCCTACCCAATTTAGGACCCGAATCACGCACTAAGGGAACGAGGAATCATTGACAGTAATAAAATGTCCGAACACACTCATCCAAAAGAATAACAAAATTGGACCAAGTCTCTTAAAACGTATATAAAAAATAAATACTCACGTAGAACTAAGAAGAGTCACTAAAATATGACTTTAGTAGTGAGCACATACCACATACATACTCTCATGAACACCAGCAATATACTGCATATGTAAATATTTGCATCCTAACATTCAAGTTATACCGATGTCCGTTGGCAGCCAGGGGTAAAACCGGCCCGGAGGCCCAGAACAGCCCAGAACAGCCCCAAACCATCCACTCCTTTGGCCGCCGAAGATAAGCCAGGCTTGGAAGCCCCAGGCAGCCCCACGATGTGCGTGCCCCTGGCCACCGTCTGCCCCGGGATCAAAAACAGTCTCTCCCGCAAGAGTGTCCCTCTTCACCATTGCTTGCTCCTTTTCCCAGGACCTGCAGTGCTGCTGTCCGGCACGCTGTCCTTGCATGCTCATCAGTCCGCTCCTGACCGCTTTTAGCACTGCCGACATGGCTCTGAACGCTCCGGCCCCACTCCGGGGAAAACCGAAGCCTGCTCATTGGCACCGCTCGCTGCCTTGGGTGCCTCGCCATACTGCTCAGCACCCTCATCCAGGTTGCTCTGCTGTGCTGCCTCCGTGTCCAGCTGCTGCTGCTCACTCCTGGGAATCACAGCTTCACTCTGGTCGACGCCACTCTCCGACCCATGCGCCTCATCGCTGCTCTCAGCACCCTCGTCCCAGACGCTCCGCTGCGCTGACTCCATGTCCGGCTGCAGCTGCTCTCCCTCAGGGCTCTCAGCGTCACTCTCGTCGGCTCCACTCTCCAACCCAGGTGCTTTGTCGCTGCTCTCAGCACCCTCATCTCAGGCGTTCTGCTGCGTTGTCTCAGCACCCGACTATCGCTGCTCTTCCCCGGGGCTCTCAGCCTCCATGGTCCCGCTCACTCACTGCCTAGCCTTCAGCTGTGGGGATGACTCCTGGTGCTCTCCCTCTCCACTGTTGTTGCACACCACGCCGTCCAACTCTTCAGCGCACCGGTCCTCCACCTTCCTGCGCTCTGCGGCTGGCCCACTGTCCTCAGTGACCGGGGGCTCTCCCTCTAGCAGTCCCGGTCCCACCACGAAGTCTAGCTGGCAGCTTGGAGCTCTCTTTTGCAGTTAGCTTTGCGACTAACCTGCCCATAGGCACCAAATGTGCTGTTAGGTTCTCCAAGCTAACTAGCTTAGCCACTCTTGGCGCCAATACTCCTGCCACCCACAGCTTCATGGTCCTTGTCTGACTGCGAAGAATTCGCCAGCTGTTCGACAGCATCCTCATACAACTCAGTCACACCCAACGAACCGAGAATTCTTTGGCCCTTTGCGCCGAGATGGTGAGCCACAAAGTGCTCGTCGTCGCCTCCCATCGAGTCTGCTTAGCCCAGTGCCCCGATGTAATCCTCGAACATGGCCGCCCACTGTGGCCACAGATCACCGCTCTCCCGTGTACTCTAGGAATGGTATCAGAGGTTGAGGTAGCCCATACATTTCCACAGCTTTCTCCTCGCCGCCAAATGTTATGTATTAATAATGAGAGAGTCAGAGTCAATCTTCATGCAGCCAACAACAACCTTTATTATTGAGAACCAAACTATTTATACACAAGGGCCGTGCCTGCCCGATGTCACGCCAGGGGCGGGTACGGCAGCACACACACGCCACATTCACTACACCACACAGTGTATATTCATAAAATTATAAACCGATTAGAACTAAAATAATAAAAAAAAGCAAAGGATGAGAGCCCATTTAGTGTAACATTAGAAGTCTTCAAATATTTTTAGATCTTCATAAGCTCCAAGGAGAGCAACTGCATGTTTTGCCTTTACTAGCTTTAAAGAGCTGACATGGTTTGTGACACGGTCCCTTTTAAATACTGAAAAAAATGGTTTAATTTTTCAATATTTAGCCACATGAATGGTATTTGGCCAGGAGAATCAAGTTATTTAGTATTAAGTCTATTTTCTTGTCCATCATGGTGATACCAAATACAATATTGTTTCTTGTGAGGGGAGCTTGTAGAGGGATTTTTGTCGATAAACACTCCTATAAATCCTCCCAAAATGTCATGAAGTAGGCACAGAAGAAAAAAAGATGAGCAGTAGTTTCAATTTCACAATCACAAAAGGTGTGGAGGAACGAATAGGTTCAGGCGAGATGCGGTGAGCTGGAAGGTTGCAGAGTTTTATTCCTCCAACATCATGAGACACACACTGTAGCGCTGTGCTGTGTGTGCTGTGTGTGTGTGCGTCCTGTGTGTGCTCTCATGAGGCATGTAAAGTCAGCTCTTTTACACAGACAAGAGAGAATGCATGGCACATTTGCATATTGATAGACATATCAGTAAATACATATCAATCGCGTGATTAACTGGCGCCGGACTTCCTCTCCTTAATCCGGGGATGTATAACAATAGTCATTGTTCTGATTGTCTCCTAGGGGTTCTCTGTCCATATGCAAATTGCCCTCTGCTGAGCGTGAATATTATCAGTCTGCATTGTGCTGGGTGCCCACATGGCTCCCCCCAGAACGCTCGGAAGGGACTGTGACCCCCCCCCCCCAGAACACTCAGCAGGGTGTGACCCCCCCCCCCCCCCCGTCATTTGGGCTCCAGCTCTGGTAGAACTGTCGGAGGGCATGTCAGTCCATGGGGGGGATGGGGGAGGGGTGGAAAGGGCAGTGTGCTCCGCTCCGAGTTCCAGCATGTTGAACGGCCGTGAATCGTGGGCGCACGGGCCGGTGTGCAGTCGTGCGTAATGGAACCAGATGGCGATCGGCCGGCTTTAGGGAGCGAGGTGCGGGAAAAGCTCTGTGCAGGAGGAGGGGGAGGGGGTGGGAGTAAACGAGTGCCGGCCTGGGACGTCAAAGGTGTCTGGGCCGCGCAAAAATTGCGTGTAGATCCGCGATGGTGAGGGACTTTCCCGTTAAGCCTGGCGGAGGTCAGCAGAGGCTGTGGAAAAAAAAAAAAAATTTTGTCTGACTCCTCCCGCGGCTCAATCAAACGAGGATGTGGGGAAAGCGAGCGGCCAAATTCCCCGAGGATGCGTAGTGGCTGTGATAAACTGAAGCTGTGTCAGGGACTCGGCAGTTTGGCTTTAGATGCAGGAAGCAGCCCTAAAGTCATCGGGGAAAGCAATCGGCTAAATTCCCGTTGTGTGCCGCGGCTGAGAAACCCATACAAAGTCCTGTGTGCAGGCTGCACGTCCTCTCCAGGTGCATGAGCAGCCCTGAAGTTTCTGAGAGTGGCGATTGGCCATTTTTCTCGGGCATGTGCAGCGGCGGAGGCCGATGTATCAGTCTGTGGAGCCGGTTTGTCCCTGGTGCGTGGCGCGCCTGGCGCAGTGACCACATAGCTGGCAGTTGCGCTGTCCTCGTAATCCTGCGGTGTGCGTGTAGGGCTTCTGTGTGTGGGAGGTCCGCTGTCCGGAGTTTAGTCAGAGTTGGGGAGCTCGGTGAAAATCAGCGCGGTCGGCATTGATGATTGTCCCCGTTCAGGCTGCTTCCTTCATTCGCTCGTGTTGATCATGGTGCGTTTTGGTCCCAGCGCTGCGCTCCAGTGAAGATAAAGAGATTGCAGGCATTCTCTGGTACTCTGTGTCCACAGCGCAGTGAGAGGGAGCAGACGGTCATTCTCCCTCATCAGGTCACCAGTGTGGAGGTAAAAGATCAGGCGAGGGGCGCACCATGACGTGTGCTGGGGCTTCCCGTCCGGGTGATCTCCGGGGTGTTCGCCTCGTGTTCCATTCTTTGTCAAGGGTCACCAGTGTGGAAGAACGAATAAGTTCAGGCGAGATGCGGCGAGCTGGAAGGTTGCAGAGTTTTATTTCTCCAACATCATGAGACACACTGTAGCACTGTGAGCTGTGCTGTGTGTGTGTCCTGTGTGTGCTCTCATGAGGCATGTAAAGTCAGCTCTTTTATGCAGACAAGACAGAATGCATGGCACATTTGCATATTGATATACATATCAGTAAATACATATCAATTGCGTAATTAACTGGCGCCGAACTTCCTCTCCTTAATCTGGGGATGTATAACAATAGTCATTTTTCTGATTGTCTCCTAGGGGCTCTCTGTCCGTATGCAAATTGTCCTCTGCTAAGCGTGAATATTATCAGTCTGCAGTGTGCTGGGTGTCCACAAAGGTACAGTTATTGTGGTCCATGTTAAATCTCACTTTTAGCAGTTCTTTGATGGATAAATGTTTAAAATTTGAAATGGATTTCTTTTGTTTTAGGGTTTAATGGATAACTGAGCACGGTGGGTGGCAGTGGTTAGCACTGTATGCCTTACAGCTAGAAGGTTCCTGGTTCGAATCCCCAGGCTGGCAGGGGTTGGAACCTCCTCTGTGTGGAGTTTGCATGTTCTCCCTGTGCTGCGTGGGTTTTACTCCAGGGGCTCCGGTTCCTCCCACAATCCAAAGACATGCATGTTAGGTTAATTGGCTTTCTACCGAACAAGCTACCGGAGTGGTGGCTCAGTTGGTAGAGCATCCGCCCCACACCCGGGAGGCAGTGGGTTCAAATCTCGGCGCCGGGTCCATGCCGAAGACCATATAAAAGTGGAACTTCCTGCCATCCAGCTTGGTGCTCAGCAATATTGAATGGTGGAGGGAACTCTGTGGCGGCGCCTTGCATGGCAGCGGCCCTCTTACACTGGGGTGTGTGTGAGTTGCACTGTAGATAGGTAAAACACAATCTCGTTCTGCTGTACATGATTGTTGTACGGTTGAATGACAATAAGGGTGATTTAATTAATTAATTAAATTGTCCCTAGATATCTGTTTCCTACAGACCCTTAGAATAGAGGGTTTAGTGCTAGTGGGAAAGCGATTTGAGTGGTCTTTGTGACTAGAAAAGCGCTATATAAGTGTGAGGTTAGTTAGTTCTCAATATTTTAATGTCTGATTGTGGGAATAGCTGCGTTGTGGAATTTCTATTTGAATGGATAGGGTACAATAAGGTATTTACGTAATGATTTGTTTGAAATTTTATCTTTTACAAAATGCTGTCCATCAATTTGAAGGGTAGGTAAATTTTTGGGGAGTGATAGCTTATTCACATTTTGAACTAACATTTTAATTGAAGTGGGAATAGCTTTGATGACTTTTAAAATTGGGCAGGTGAACAAGTTATGCTGTAGTTTGAGCAGAAGGTTTCATATGATAATCCCTGGTCATTCATAAGATGAGTTACAGACCAAATGTTTTTTCTCCATCCAAATCCTGAAAGTAGAGAGACTTACCATTGCACAGTACATATCTGTTGTTCCAAATGGGAGTCTGGTGTGGGATGAAGTTATTGTGAACATCAGTTTCCAGTATACAGTGTCATGAACTTGGTTTGATGGTCTCAAACCCAGTTCTATGACGCTGTGGCTTTGTTGCCTCTTATTTTCCATCAGGGCTCTCAGGGAGCCTCTTGGATCCATTTGGCTCCCTGACAGCTCAGCCACGCCTCCTCCTCCTGTCAGTGGGATCAGCTGTGTCTCATTATTGTGTTTACATTTCAGAATCAGAATCAGAATCAGAATGAGATTTATTGCCATTGTTCATGTAGTACACAAACTAGGAATTTGTCTCGGTGCAATGCTGCAACATTAAACATGGAGTAGCACTAAAGATAAAAATAAAAAACTATGCATGTAATAAAAGGTAGAATATGAATAAGTAATACTAATCTATGCAATTTTTAAATATATTAACAAGCAGCAGATATTGTGGAGTTCCACATAGTGCAAGTCGGTAGTGCAAAAAGAAAACAGTGATAATTGTCATGAGTCCGGTTTGAGCTGCTGTACGTAGTGCACGAGAGTCTAATAGTCACTTAGTGTTCACAGTCTGATGGCAGAGGGGAAGAAGCTGTTCATATAGCGGGAGGTTCTAGTCTGAATGGACCAAAGTCTTCTGCCTGAGGGGAGGGGGGCAAACAGTGCGTGTCCAGGGTGTGAAGGGTCGGCTATGATTCGACCTGCACGCCTCCGGGTCCTGGAGATGTACAGGTCCTGGAGGGATGGGAGCTTGCAGCCGATCACCTTCTCAGCAGCGCGCACAATGCGCTGCAGTCTTAGTCTGTCCCTGGTGGTGGCTCCTGCGTACCACACAGTGATAGAGGTGGTGAGGATGGACTCGATGATGGCCGTGTAGAACTGCACCAACATCTTGGTGGGTAGCTTGAGCTTCCTCAGCTGCCGCAGGAAGAACATCCTCTGCTGGGCCTTTTTGATGAGGGAGCTGATGGTCGGCTCCCACCTGAGGTCCCGGGTGATGGTGGTGCCCAGGAAGCGGAAGGAATCCGCAGGTGGTGATGGGAGAGTCTGTAGAGGGTAAGGGGGGGCAGAGGGGCTGTGACTTTTCTGAAGTCCACGATCATCTCCACTGTCTTCAAAGCGTTCAGCTGCAGGTTGTTGTGGCTGCACCAGGACGCCAGCTGGGCCACCTCTCTCCTGTAGACGGACTCATCGCCGTTGGAGATGAGCCCGATGAGGGTGGTGTCATCCGCAAACTTGATCAGCTTGACAGACTGGTGGCTGGAGGTGCAGGAGTTGGTGTACAGGGAGAAGAGCAGGGGGGAAAGTATACAGCCCTGGGGTGATCCGGTGCTGATGCTAACAGAGTCTGAGACAGTCTTTCCCAGCCGCACATGCTGCCGCCGGTCCATCAGGAAGTCGGTGATCCACCTGCAGAGGGAGTCAGGCACGTTGAGCAGGGACAGCTTGTCCTGGAGCAGAGCGGGGCGGATGGTATTGAATGCAGAGCTGAAGTCCACAAACAGGATCCTGACGTAGGTTCCCGGGGAGTCTAGGTGCTGCAGGATGGAGTGGAGGGCCAGGTTGACTGCGTCATCCACAGACCTGTTGGCTCTGTAGGCAAACTGCAGCGGGTCCAGGAGGGGAGTGGTGATGGTCTTGAGGTGGGGCAGGACCAGGCGCTCAAAGGACTTCATGACTACAGAGGTGAGCGCTACAGGTTTGTAGTCGTTAAGTCCAGTGATCCGTGGCTTCTTGGGGACAGGGACGATGGTAGAGGTTTTGAGGCAGGCCGGCACGTGGCATGACTTCAGGGAGGTGTTAAAAATGTCTGTGAAGACAGGAGTCAGCTCCTCCGCACAGTGTCTCAGGGTGGAGGGAGACACGCCGTCCGGACTGGCCTTGCGCGGGTTCAGTCTGGAGAACTGTCTGTGCACGTCCTGTTCATTGATGGCAAGGGCAGGGGGGGAGGAGGGGGGGCACCTTTGATGAAGTGGGGACCATGGAGGCAGTGGCGCGGGGGGGAGTGGGGGAGTTGGACACAGCTGACGAGGTGTCAAAACGGACATAGTGTTGGGACAGTCTTTGACAAAGGGCTTTGTCATCCTGTCCCTTAGAAGCCTGAGGCCGATAGTTGGTGATTTGCCTCAGTCCTCTCCACACAGAAGCAGAGTTGTTAGCAGTGAACTGTTGCTGGAGTCTCTCAGAATACACAGATTTAGCTCTCCTCAGCTCTCTGCTAAACCGGTATTTGACCTCCCTTTAGCAGTCCCGGTCTCCACTTTTCAACGCTGCTTCCTCCTCCTTTCTGATCTGTCTGAGCTTAGCTGTGAACCAGGGCTTGTCGTTGGAGTAACTCACCCTGGTGTGCGATGGAAGAATGCTCTCCTCACAAAAGTGGATATATGAGGTCACAGTGTCCGTGTACTTATCCATATCATGCGTGGCTCCTTTAAACATGTCCCACTCAGTTATTTCCAAGCACGTGCTCAGCTCCTCCACAGCTTCATGTGGGAATCAGGTGGACCATCATGTGATCAGATAGTCCGAGCACAGCGCGGGGAACAGCGCGATACGTGTCCTTAACTGTAGTGTAACAGTGATCCAGCGTGTTCTCTCCTCTGGTGGGGCATTTAATAAACTGTTTGTACCGGGGGAGTTCATGGCTCAGGTTGTTCTGGTTAAAGTCGCCAACCACAATAACCAGAGAGTCCGGGAAAGTCCGCTCCACTTGCTGAATGTGATCCGCGAGCGCGCGCTGAGCCTTGCGCACGTCCGCGTCGGGCGGGACGTAAACAGCGGCCAGGATGAATGAAACAAACTCACGCGGGGAATAAAATGGCTTGCAGTTGATGAATAAATATTCCAGAGCGGGAGAACAGTTTTGGGAGATCACAGTTACATCGGAGCACCAGCTGCTGTTGATGTAGAAGCAGACTCCTCCGCCTGTGGTCTTGCCGGAGAGCCCCCGTGTCGCGGTCTGCACGAAACAGCTGAAATCCCTCGAGGAGGAGCGCGCTGTCCGGTGTCTTTTCCTTGAGCCAGGTCTCAGTGAAGCAGAGGGCACATGAGGTGCAGAGGTCCTTAAATCGCATCAGCAGTCTCAGTTCATCTACCTTGTTATAAAGAGAGTTGACGTTGGACAGAAAGATTCCAGGCAAAGCCATGCGCGTGCCTCTCCTGCGAAGCCGCACGAGGGCGCCCGCTTGTCTTCCTCTCTTTCGCCGTCTCACTTTTTGGGCTAAAAAGTGAACCAGATCGGCGGCAGGAGCCAAAAAAAACTGGGAGTAGGTCCGTGGGAGTGAAAGTCCTGATATTTAGTAGCTCTTCACGGGTGTAAGAGCAGGCAGACACACAATTGACGAACAAAAACAAACAAAAAAAAGTGCAGCGAAGAACCATGGCGACCACTGTGGGCGCCATCTTGGATAATCTTCTACATTTCTGTTCCACGCACACACACATTCACATGCATACACACACTCGCATCCACTCATCTTCACTTACATGCTCGTCTAGAACACGCATTCACTCACTCTATCACACCGGCAATCTCTCTCATTAGTGGCAGCACTCTTAAGGTCTGGTTCTGCTGGGAGAGATTGCTGCATCATTGGTTGTTCTCCACTACCTTCATTGTGTGTCAGCCTGACTATTTAGTCTTCTTCTTTCACTACCTGACGTTTGTTCGTTATCTAGTGTTAGAGGCTGCTCCTGTTCTCCTGCGCTTTGGACAGCACGGACTGCCTCGGACTGCTCCAGCCCGTCAGTTTATTTTGCCTTTCTCCCCATGCCGTTCAGCTTTCCTGCAGCACTAGGCATCCTCTCCCTTGGGCTGTTGAGCGTCCTAAAGGCACCCCTGTTCTCCCAGTGCCCTCCATGACTGTTTGCTCATCCTACAGTGCTCATTGTAATTGTTTGCTGGACTGAATCTATTTTTATTCAATAAATTGCATGCAACGTACTCTGCATGTGGGTTTTCTTCTCTCCTCTGTGCGCTGCATAATGGCGCACGGGGACGTAACATAACAGTACCTGTTTGTGAAAAGACGACAACTTAACTTGCAATTTTTCAGTCTGAAAATCACATTTGAGAATAAACTTCATGCCACCCATTTTTTTGAACAAGCCTTTGGGAAGACGGTACCAAATACTGTTTTCATTTAGCAGAAAAGATTTTAACCATTTTATTTTTAACACAGCATTTAAGCATTCAAAATCTATTGCTTGTAAGCCATCATCTTGGTATTCTTAAACAGTTTCTGAATTTTTTTTTTAATGTAATGAACTCTATTTTTCCAGATGAAACTGAAGTTCAATTGGTTGATGGTCTTAATGAATTTGTTAGGTATAGCCATGGAATATGCTGGGTAGATTCACCTTGCTAAGGATTCCATTTTAGTTAAAAATGTTCCCCCAAAAATTGTCAAGTCCCTTTGTAACCACATATTTAACTTAGATTTACATTGGTCGATTTTCTCTTGTATGTTCAACCTTTCACTGATGTTAAGATCTTTGGATACATGAATTCCTAGATATTTTACAAAATATTTAATTGGGATACCACAAGCTTCTGTTAGGGTAGAATCACGTATAGCCAATAGTTCACATTTACCTCAATAAAGTGTTAATCCTGAAGCTTTAGAGAACATATCAATTAGTTCAAATACCCTAGGGATTTATTCCAAGTTTTTCAGGAAGATGGTGGTGTCATCAGTGGATCTGTTCACCTAACACATTAAGTTTGGCAATGTCAGAATTTTTAATAAGGATTGCTAACATTTCTGCCATAATAAACAAAACAGGAGTGATATTGCATCCTTGTTTAACCCCTCTATTTAAAGAGAATCGAGGAGAAGTACCCAAAGGAAGTGCTACTGAACTAGACGTTGCGTTATAAAACGATTCTGTTATATTACAGAATTTGGGCCCAAATCCATACATACGCAAGACTTTAAACAGGAGTCCATGTTCAAGTTTATCGAACGCCTTATGAAAGTCTAAGAATATGTATCCTTTGTCATGAACCTGGGTTTGGTGGTTCCAAACCCAGTTCCGACACTGGGGCTATTTTGTCTCTTCTTGTTGGCCATTTTCCACCAGGCGCTTCAGGGAGCCCTTTGGGTCCTCCGTTCCCTGACAGCTCTGCCACACTCCCTCCTCCTGTCAGTGTCATCAGCTGTTTCTCATTATTGGTGTCTCACACACATACACTCACGCCTCATTCACATCCATTCACATGCTCAGACACTCACTCATCCACACATGGTTTCAATTTGTCCAGCCCATGCTCTTCCACACCGGTGGTCTCTTTCCTCATTAGTATTATTACTTAAGCTCTGAGTGGGAAGAGATAGCTGGAGCATTGCGCTATATACACTGTAGTGTGTTTCTCTGTGTATGGAAGCCTTCACTCCCTACATCCTACCTTCAGCCTGACTAGGTTAGTCTTCTCTACCGCTTCTTAACTGTTCTTGGTAATCTGGCATTAGTGGCTGTTCCTGCCTTGCCCTCTTCCACCGGACAGCATGGACTGCCTTGGACCACTTCAGCACCGTAAGTTCATGTTTGCCTTTCTCCCTGTGCCGACAGCTGTTCTACGGCACTAGGCATTCCTCTCCCTCAGGCTTTAGAGCGTCCGTGTGGCGTCCCTGTTTTCCTGGTGGCCTTTAGCACAGTTATATCAACTCTCTGTTTAAACACAGTGACTGTTTGCTGGACCAAGTTTGATTTATGTTCAATAAAAGTGCACGAAACTACTTCTGCTCGTGGGTTTCTATTCCTCCCTCTGTGTGCCGCGAAATGGTGCACGAGGGGTCATAACAGAATGCTCCGGCCAGCAAAAGAAAACCCAGCAGAGTAATGGTGTGTTTTTTCGTTTCCTTTTCACCATTTTTCTTTTTCCCGATCTACACCATGGTGGTCTAGACGGTCGAGGAGCTGAGAGCGCAGGACCTCCTGGAGCAGGCGCTCTTTTCTGCTCAGTGGCTGCAGTCTCCTGAGGACGTTTGGCTGGCGCGGCTCACCGCTGAAGACATCATGCGGCACCAGCCTGACCTCTGGTTAGTTCCAAGGGTGGATGACATCCTCTCCTTCCTCTTCCCCCTGCTGGACGCGTAGTCGGAGTGGGCCATCCTCTCGCCGGAAGAAGCACTTGCGGCGGAGGAAGACACCCTCCTCCTGCGGCTCTCCTGCTCCTGTACCATCCGTCAATCCCTGGCACGCTCCATCCCCAGATATTAGGATGGAGGAGGAGAGACGGTCCCTGGTAGCCCAGATGGACCGCCGGATTGAGGAGCACCATGAGAGAGAGGAACGGGAATGCGCTTTGCTGGTCAAGTCTGTTTCATCCTCCGGGCTGGCCCAATCCATGGGTGTGATGACGGAGGAGGAGAGACTGATGTTGCTCGCCATAATCAACCATCGGTTGGAGGAGGAACGCTCGGAGAGGAGAGGTCTCGGAGGCTGCTGGGGACATCCAGAGCCAGGAGAACAGGCAAATTCTTCCTCATTTAATTTTCACTTCTGACGAACAATTTTGCGTGTCCCCTGGCCAGGAGTCTCGGGGTTTGCAGTCCTCTGAGTGCTCCTCTCCAGTGGCATATAGTAGCTCATCACCTGACCTCTCCAAACCCTCTATGTGCACCCCTATGAGTTTGCTGGCTCCAGAACCAGCACCAGCTGGTTCTGGAGCCAGCTGGCTCAGGTCCCCCCCCTCCGGGGGAGGGGGGGGACCTGAGGTCTTGGAGAATCCTGTTCCAGGGCCAGCAGTGAAGCAATCTCCGGCCACTACACCAGATGAGCCGGTGGCATGGAAGACAGTGCACGGGGGCATGAGACTGCAACAACCATTACGCCTGTTGCTGGGGCCACCGCAGAAGAGTCACCCTCCGGACCAGACCTCCGGCCGACTGGGTCCAGGACATCAGCAGCGGCATCGTCGGAGTCCTGGACAGCAGTGGAGAGTGAATACAGGCAAGTAATCTCTCCTGTAATTCTCCTGTTAGTTGTTGAGAGATCTTGTCTGGCTCTTGGGGAGGAGAGTCGGGTGCAGCCCTCAGCTGCATCCTGACTCCCCTCACCGGGCTTTGCCGCTGCCAGCGACCCTAACTGTCTTTCCTCTCCCGTCTTCTCTGAGCTCCTTCCTAGGGTTGCCGAGAGGAGCCGCCGCAATCTGGGGTGTCTGCAGATGATGGCAACGTGAGCCCAGCCACCCCGGGAGAGGTTGATGTGGGTGCAGCACCCGGAGGGCCGATGGAACCCGTGCACCCCAGATCGCTGGAGTCCTGGATGGGGGTGGAGCCCGAGTTCAAGCAAGTGTGCTCCATTATGTCTCCTATGACGATGTTGAAGTCACACTGCCCGACTCATGGTGAGGAGGGCCTGGGGCAGCTCGCAGCAGTTCTCAGGGCCACCTCACCTGGCTCTGCTGCTGCTGGCGACACTGACTTGGTCTCTCTCTCCCTCCGCGTTTGGAGCTCCTTGCTAGGGTCGCCAGAAAGCAGCCGATCCCTCCAGAGGCCACCGAGGATGTGGGTTCAGCATTGGGGTTCATGAAAAACCCTACTTCCCTCGCTAGGGAGGCCACTGTGGGAGCAATGAGGTCCCTGATGGGGGCCACCGCACGTGCAGCATAGCTCCAGCCGGAGTTCACCGCTAGGACAACGCTGTCCCAGATCAGGACCATCGCAGGTGCAGCTATGTCCCAGACCTGGACTGTCACAGGTTGTGTGGTCCTGATTGCTCCAATCCTCAGAGGGCTGGGGGGAGGGGGGGGAGCTCCTATCCCTTGGCCTGGCCACCTACTTCCAAGTTCCCCGGTGGGTAGGCTACCTCTTCGCCTTCCCCTTCGGTCCTGGTGGCTTAACCACGCTGGTTGGCCACCCGAAAGACTAGACCGTTATGAACACTGTGACTGTTTGCTGGACCAAGTTTGGCTTATGTTCAATAAAAGTGCACAAAACTACTTCTGCTCGTGGGTTTCTATTCCTCCCTCTGTGCACTCCGTAATGGCGCATGAGGGGCCATAACATCCTTCATCATCTATTGGATGGCTATAGTCCAAAAGATCCTGCACAAGTCTTATGTTGTAATGTATAGATTGTTTGCTAACAAACCCCGTTTAAGTATCACTGATTATTTGATCTATTCCTTTTTTTAATCTGTTGGTATATATGTAGGTATTTTGTAGTCACTTTGAGAAGTGATATTGGATGGTAATTTTCTAATGTTTTGCCATCTTTGCCCGGCTTGGGTATGAGTGTAATAATACCTTGTTTCATGCCATTTGGTAATGAGAAGTTCACCCACAAAGATAAATATCCTCTGCTGCTGATGTACTCCACATTTGAGCTCCTGCAGCGCTCGTTTGTATTCTCTAAACTCAACCTATGCAGTGCTTACCATCTTGTCAGAATACGCGAGGGGGACGAATGGAAAACAGCGTTCAACCCTTTGAGTGTGTGAATTTGCGTTCCCCTAGTGGCAGAGCGCGGCGCTGCTCCTGTCGTCTCACTCTCACGTGATCGCCTGCATTGGGGATTTGTACTGCTTTGTACTGATTTGCCAGTTTCAAAAGGTGGCAGACATCTGTTGGAGGACTCAATGGATGTCATGTAATACACCAAAGAAGAAGAACTCCTCATTTCCTCTTCCTGTCTTTAGCATTTTAGCCCAGAAAGCTAATATGTTCAAGATTGGTCACCGTCACTTTTATCGGCTTTGTTCCGGAAAATAGTGGCGGGATACAAGCGAAATTTATGTGGGATAATCATAAGACTTTGTAGATGTGATAGAGACTTTAAATGACCGTCAGAACGCAAAATAACAACCATGATGGGTGAAAATGCAGCGACCACGCCAGCCAGCCAGCTCCCCAGCCAGCCCCTCTTTGTCAAAAGTAAGTGAGAATTTTCTGTTATTTTTTGTTTTTTGTTTTTTTTTATCTTGTACTGATCTTGTCACAAACCCCCATGTGCCATAACACGGCGCATGAGGGAGAGAATGAAAAACCCAATCGCAGGAGTAGAGAGTGCCATGTTTATTTAAGTTCACCACAAAAATACAGTTCAGTTCAACCACAAGGTACAGAATGATGACATGATGGAATAAAGGCCACCAGACATATAAGACGCCTGCCGAATGCTCTACAGCCTGGTGTATATGGAGCCTAGTGCTGCAGGGCTGCGTTATGCACAAAACAGGAAAGGCGATCAGCCTAGTGCTGCAGGGCTACAAACAGCACGGGAAAGAAAGGCGAAAAAACACTTACAGGGCTGGAGCTAATCCGGGGAGAACTGTGCAGTCTGGAGGATGGGGTGAGATGCAGGGCCAGCCGAAACACCAACGGAATAAACAGGTTTGCAGTGATGGGCTGGAGAACAACGGAGGTAATGGATATACGGGGAGAACTAGCTGCTGCGTATAGAGGCGAATGTCCCGACAATCTCCCTCCTCAGAAGTGGCAAACATATACTCCAGAAGCTAATGAGGAAAGAGATTGCCGGTGCGAGGGGGCGTGCCAGAGCTGTCAGGAGGAAACTAGGACAAATCATAACAATAAGTCAGAACTGGGTTTGGCCTCCAAACTCGGATTCATGACAGCCCCGCCCCCCTCCCCAGGGGTGGAAACCAGACACCTCAGTACCATCAGCAAAAAAAAGAAAGGAAACAGCACCCCTCAAGGGAATCCCTCCCCCCTGGCAACAAACACTAACCCAGGGTGGGAGGTGGGGGAAAACCGGTTAGGAGGGAAGCAACCAGTGAAAACACAATTAGTACAAACACAAAATAAAGAACAAACCCCTCCTAACGACCCCCAACCTGGAGCACTAACCCCCCTTCCCAGAAGTCTGAAGTTCAGGGGGTCGACCAGCGTCCCAGGCCCTCAGCATGGTGAGGAGTGGCAGATCTACTGGCCTGCCCAGGTCCCAAGTCCAGCAAGTGGCCCGTGGGATAGTGTCCGGCGGCCTGCCCGGGCCGATGGACCACCCAACCCAAAAACCAAGTCCTTCAGGTAGCCAACTAATGTGGTGGGGCCACCAGGACCTGAGGGAAAGGTGGAGAGGCAGCCTCCATACTCGGGAACATCGGCGGCCAACCCAAAGAACAGGAGCTCCCCTGCCATTCGAGGCTTGGAGCGGGGGGATTGTAGCACCTGTGATGGTACTGGTCTGGGATGTGGCTGCACCCGCGATGGTCCCGGTCTGGGATATGGCTGCACCCGCGATGGTCCCAGTCTGGAACGTGGCTGGACCGGCGGTGGACTCCAGCTGGGGCTCTGCTGCACCGGCAGTGGACTCCAGCTGGGCATCTGATGCACTGGCGGTGGACCCCGGCTGAGGCTCTGCTGCACCGGCGGTGGACTCCAGCTAGGCCTCTGATGCACCGGCAGTGGACCCCGGCTGAGGCTCTGCTGCACCGGCGGTGGGCTCCGGTTGGAGCACCGTTGCACCTGTGGTGACCCCCATCGGGGGCCTCATTGCTCCCGCGGTGGCCTCCCCAGCAAGGGAGGTGATGCTCCTCACGTTCTCAGGAGTTGGACCCCAATCCTCAGTTGCCTCCAACAGCTCTCCAGCGACCCTGGCCGGAGGCTCCAAGCCCGAAGGGAGAAAAAGAGAAACCGGGTCAGGATCGCCAGCAACGGTGGAGCCCAGTGTGGCGGTCCCGAGGGCTACTGTGAGCTGCCCCGGGTCCACCTCACCATGAGTTGGGCAGTGTGACATTAATATTGAAATTCTTGATATAATGGAGCACACTTGCCTGAACTCTGGCTCCACCGCTGTCCAGGAATCCTGCGATCTTGGGTGCACAGGTTCCTCCGGTCCGTCGAGTGCCTCTCCGAGCAGGCTGGACCTGCCTTGTCATCTATGGGTGGCCCAGGAGGTGGCTGCTCCTCTCTGGCGACCCTAGGATGGAGCTCAAAGGGGGTAGGAGAGGGAGAGCAATTAGGGTCACCGGCAGCAGCAAAGCCCGGCTAGGGAGGTCCAGATTAGGCTAGGGGCCGCACCCGACTCCCCTCCCCAAAAGCCAGGCAAGATCCCTCCACCATCAACAAATGAACTACAGGAATGACTACTTGCTTGTGCTTAAGCTCTACCGCCATCCAGGACTCTGATGATGACGCACCGGGTCCCATCGGCTGGAGGTCCGGTCCGGGGGATGACTCCATGAGGCCCCAGGGGTGAGATGATGGTAGCAGGAGTGGAATTCTTGTGCGCCATCCTCCATGCCTCTGGTTCCTCCGGCGTGGCGGCCGTGGACGTCTCCTTCACTGGCCCATGGGCTGGACCCTCCTGGTCCTCTGGCTCCTCCTTCCCCGAGCAACCTGGATCTGGGATCAATGGGCTCGTGGGGGTACATAGAAAAAGGGTGAGAGGCAGGGTACACCCTGGACAGATTGCCAGTCCATCGCAGGGCCAACACAGAGAGACAGACAAACATTCACTCTTTTCTCTAGAAAAGGGCTTACTTGATAACGAAGGAAGTCCTTCCAAAAGATGACGCTGAAGCAGCAGGGATGATGAAGGCAGGATGATAGGCTGGGAAGTCGAGCATAGAGCTTTGTGCAGCCAGGGCGACAGACGGCTCTGTGCCGGTCTGAGGGCAGAGTGGGTTATATAACCCGAACGTGATGGAGAGCTGGTGTGCGCGCAGCTGTGGATGATAATGGCACAGAGCGAGTCATCACAATCAAACTGCATAAAACAAGTTAAAACAAGCATTAACAGCTTTAATGTATTTCATTTTACTTATATTTGACTTTTTACAGTGCAGTTGTGTTTTCTAGCTCAAAGTTGCATTATTTCTCAAACAGAAACAAAAATGAGGCCATCGTGGCTCAGGAGGTAGAGCAGGTTACCCAATCACGGGAGGAATCCTACTCCCCCCAACTTGCTGTTGTGTCCTTGGGCAAGACACTTTACCCACCTTGCCTCCAGTGTGTTCATAGTTCATGATACTGATGTATGAATGTGAATAAATGTTCGGTGGCGGTCGGAGAGGCCATTGGCATGGATTGACAGCTATGTTTCTGTCAGTCTGTCCCAGGACAGCTGTGGCTACAGAGGTAGCTTACCACTATCATTGTCTGTGGAGTGAATGAATAATGGACTCATTGTAAAGTGTCTTTGGGTAAAGTGCTACATAAATGCAATCCATTATTAAAAACATAGCTATTACACACTTTTAAACTGAGATTATGTGTTCTGTAAAATCTGAAATTTCTAGGTATACAGTGTTGTATTTTTCCCTTGTAGTATTAAACATGACATTGAATATCAGTATTTTTTTAAGGCATTATCAAGGTAAAAAAAATCCCAGTATTATGAAAATACTAATGTCCACCACATTGTGGCACTGAGAAATAGCTAAAACCCTCTGTCCCTTATTTGACTGTGAGAAAGTTGGCAACCCTATATGTGAGCCAGGTGGAAGTCTGGGCTGCTCTGCCTGGACTAATGCCCATATGACCCAGATCCCCGGAAAAGCAGTAGAAGATGGATGGATGGATAGATGTATGGATGTATGTATCAAAGTAAAGATTATTGACACAATATTCACAACACTTATATGCGGGGTATGCTCATGAGTTGTAGAATAGTCGGGGTCATTGAATATTTTTCTAAACAGTCATCATTTTGTCTTAAAATGTGGAGATTTTAAAAGTTCTCCCTTTCACTTTGAATATAAACCCATTTCTTTGTAGAG
Organism: Pholidichthys leucotaenia; assembly: GCA_020510985.1. Taxonomy (NCBI): domain Eukaryota; kingdom Metazoa; phylum Chordata; class Actinopteri; order Cichliformes; family Pholidichthyidae; genus Pholidichthys; species Pholidichthys leucotaenia. The sequence goes on along the minus strand of CM035837.1, from coordinate 388,912,462 downwards.
AGAAGCTCTTTCAAAACTCCATATTGAGATAAAATGACAAGTGTAGAGAAAAGTCTCCACTGATCCTGGTTGTTCTGTAGCTCATCTTGTAGAGCAGTGGTCTCTGTGTTAGTAATCATCTCAGACATTGGTTCAAGTTTGGAATAGCATCATTCCATAGATATTAACATGAATTAAATCTTTTATGTGAAACACTTTTAGCATCGTCCTTGGATTAAAGGTGTTATACATCTAAACTTCACTATAAAGTGAAAAAACCCAAATACTACTGCAATTGCAGATTTTCACCAGAGCAATAAGTTGTTATAAATCATTCATTGTCATGTGCGCCTCTTAGCGGCGCACAGAGATAGACAAACCCACACGCAGGATGATATTTGCAACATTTATTGACACAAAACTCAAGTTCAACATAATGCAAAACACAAGTGCAAAAACTAGATAAATTTACAACAGATGCGCTCCTGAGCCGTAGCCCAGGAGGAGACGAGGAAGCGGAGAAACAGGGTAAATGTCCTGAGGAGCACTCAGTGAGAATCAACTGACAAAGCAGAAACACAGAGTGAGAAAACAGCTTAAATAGTGAATGAGCTGATAACAGAAGTGAACAGAGGCACGGGTTGGCCCGAGCAGGAGGAAGGAGCAAAAAACTGATCATTGGGTACAGCTGGTGGAAATGGCAGGTGAGGGAGGGGTAGAGTGCAGCTTGATAGGTAGCAGGGCACGCCCACATGAGGCTGCACAACCCTGACAGCTGTCAACATAGAAAAGGAACACTGGGAAAAAAATAAAATGACATCCTCAAAAATATATATCAAAAACTGTAGAAATAAAACACAACAGGAAAATGGCAACAGAACCTATATACATACAACAGATAACGATCAATACAGGGAAAACGGAAGATGATATGGAACTCACAAGACATAACAATACGGCAGAAAAATATGAATACAAAGGAAAGTCATGAAACTGAGTCTGGGGGAAAATCCAAACTCAGTTAATGACATTCATTCAATTTTTTAAAGAAAGCTTATATCTGTTCACTGTTGTATCAGAATTTGCTGCATTCTGTACAAGCATATCCCGCCAACAATTTCACTCAGTTCAGACACACACACATCACATTTATTATATCATGTCACATCATATAGAGCACATACACATTATACCTGCTTTGCAGAAAATAACTTTTATTGCGCACCAAGTCAAACATGAATCTTTGAACCCACTTCCTTCAATTCTCAGATGCAATAATTAGTCACGGCCAGCAGATGTCACTCTTCACAACTGGGTCGAATCATTCAAAACAGTGAATCACTGTCAGTGCAAGTGGTTCAAAGTGGTTCATCGCTTCAGAAAGCTTTGGTTTGCCCATCACTTGTCACTATCTGTTTTCAGTGAGTGCCACCTGACTTTATTTCCAGCCACCAGATGCTCAAAAAATTCCCCAGGTGAAGAAACTACAGATATAGTTAACCTCACCTGGGAAATTAGGTTAACTGATTCTGTGGTTATTTCATCTTTGCGGTCACTAGTGAATCACTCAGTGATATGTATGGTCAAGGTGAAAACAATCTCAACTATGGAGATGGTGGAGATGACCGTGGAGACCATGGAGATCAATAGAAGATCATTGAGAAATCCTTGAGAGATCACGGTGATCGTTGAGAGATCATTGAAAGATCATTGAGAGATCTGGTCATATTTTCATCTAACAGTGATCTCTCAACAATCTCTACCCCTGTGTAAATGGAAGAGAAGAGCACTAGAAACCTCTGACTGCCAAACAAACTCTCAAGGATACATCAGTGATCTTTCCTGGTCTCTCAATGATCTCTACTGGTCTCTCAGCAATCTCTCAAGGATCTTTCAAAGATCTCTATTGATCACCATGAAAATCTTACAACGATCTCCCAAACATTTACACAGATGGAGATTGTTGAGGGATCAGGTCAATTTTTGAGCTCTCTATGGTCTCCCAGTGATCTATGTGCCCTTAGGAAATACATTCTAGATCCAAACCATGACTCCATACTCCATGATTATCTTCACTTTGAGGCACTGGCAGCACATGATTACAGTTTTTCATATGTAAGTTGTGGAATCCATCCACCTGTGGTGATAATGGGTTTACACAAGAAGGGCGTTTTTAGCATACTAGGTAGTTTTTGTTGTGTCTTTGATTTGGCATAACCAGAACCATGAGATGACAATGAATTTAAATGGCATTTGTTTTTATCGTGATTAAGATATTGTTCGTCAGTAGCTTCAGTTCAAAACAGAGCAGAAAAGAAAAAAAATTCAGGTTGTTCATGCTTTGATAAAGATTCATCATTCAGGTTGGCTCAACAAATGTAAACATTTCATAATGTACTTGTACTTCTTTGTACTAAAGCAAACAATGAAATTTGGAGCTGCCATTAGGTTGTTTTGCTGTTATTTTACTGTTCCAGCCCACTTAACATTAAATCTAGTGGTATGTGGCCCCTGAGTTAAAATGAGTTTGACACCCCTGCTCTAGATTGTCAAGTTGGATCACCTTCTCGGAGCCTTGTACAATGTCCTCTTCTTCCTGTTCTTCTTGTGAGTTGCTCTCGGGTTCAAATATGTACAGCTTAATCACTCCGATGTTTTGACAAGCCATTGCTTAGTGTTAGAATAATCTTGAGCTTAAATTATTCAAAGTCAAATAATCAGTCGGAAAGTTGAATTTATGTACATTTTTTAAGGAGTCACCCCAATGGTCACTTTGGGGTAGGAATTACAAAGCATGGCATTCAGACACGCTTAGGATCCCTAAAGGATCCATTCTTCTAAGTCTGATATATATACTGTAGGTAGGAGAAAGGAGAGGGAGAATGAGGATAAGGGAAGGGACAGAACGGGACAGTCCCGACAATCAAAGCTTATCCGGGCAGACGTCACAGACACTCTGGAGACATGGGGTCATAGAGACATGAGATCCATAAAACTAACAGAATGTTCATAAAACACTAATCTATGTAAGCTGAGGAGTTCCTGTGCATTCCTGTGACCCGAAACAGGACATGTCAGAGAGATTATAAAAGTGGCTTAGATCATTCCTTACGCATGTAATGACCCTGTACTGATCTCCAGTCTGAATTCTCTGAAATTGCTCACAGAAACATGCCAAGAATATATGAACTTATCCTACGTATATGGAATGCACATATAAACATTAAACATGGCATATGAAAGGTATGATACTTCTCAAATATAATAATACATTATTAATATAAATAATAATGTAGATAATATGGAATTTTTCTATCATTTAGCGAGGCAGTCTTTGGTGTTCTTAGGTCAGAGGAGAGCGGAGGGCTGGCCTTGCGGCATCCGCTACTAGTGGGCAGGCGTATGGGTGGAGCTCATTAGAATATTTATAGATCTGTGCATACCTAATTAGGTGGAAGATGTAACAGCTCTTTCCAAGCAATTCTAAGGCAATGAAAGTTTTTTGTGAATAAAAAGCCACAATATACTATTTTGGACACTACACGTTTGTTTTTGAGGTGGTTTTAGAGCCGCCGGAGTGTGTCTTTAATCATTTCTCTTGATTTTATTATTCATTAATATCATGTGACCACCATTTGTAAAGCCTCAGTTCTGCGTGGGATAGTGAAACTGTATAACGCTCACAAGTGAGCCATTTGAATGTACTAATACTCAGGGGGGAACGTACTGTACTGAATCACTTACGAAAATGCAGGTTCTACTTCTGAATCTCATACATTTCATTAATTGACAGCTCTCCTAGCCGATCTACAGCTGCGCAAACTCAGAGCTGCTTTTTAATTGACAACTTGTAAGCCAGAAGAGGGGCGCAGCAGGATATTAAACTGATTCAACATGGCACCGACTCAACAGTAAACTTGCTCTAATATTTTGAAAATGAAGCAGCAGTAAGTGAGTTGGAAAATATCTGAGGAGAGAAATGTGTCATTTAGTTTCTGTATCTGTTTTTATTTGACAGAGATATTCTCATTTAAAAGTTTTTCATTCATTCAATACAGCAGCAGCCAAAAAAAAAAAAAAGAGCCATGACACACCCCTAAAGCATGACAAAGTGGTTCACATAGATAGTGAATAGGAAGAAGAGCAGAGAAAATTCTATTCAGTAGACATGTACTAACTATGAGCTAGTACACAGTGACCGTACCGCACAACAAATGAACCCCACCCACTCTGTTCAGTTGCCTCTAATTTCAGTGAATGTACAAGTACACAACGAACGAACCCCGCTCGCTCCTTTCAGCCACAGGTTTTCAGTTCAGGGAATCAACTGCAAAGTGAATAAACCCTTTCTCCTCCTTTCTGCTCCTTTCAGCTGCCTCTTAGTTCAGTGAATGTATTAGTACACTATGAACTAAGCCCGCCCCACTCCATTCAGACAGTTCAAGCTCCAGTACAGCACTGAGTAATTTGGTGAACAAATTTTTGGACTGAATCTTACTGTGGATCCCATCACCAGTGTGGGACTGATGCCACTAACTTGTCAATTTGACACTGAGGAGCATGGTCCCATTCAGGAAGTAGCTGCGCCTCAGACCTAAATTGTATTTAGAGATATATTTAACTGCATATGAATTTAGTCCAATCATGAGTAGGCACCTAATGTAGGTCAGAGTTGATACATCTTCAAATGTCAGTTATTTAAAACTGGTTGTCATCATTTTCTGTGAAGAAGGGTCCCTGGCTGACAAGTTGTTGTTAGAACGAGATTTGAAGGTCAAAGCCAAAGTCCACAGGAAAATAAACACACCTGTTAAAGAGAAAAAAGTCTGTAAGTCCTCCAGTAAATCACACCATTTATACATGAATGGCTCACATACTGACCCTGTAGGGAGTTGAGTATTGTGAAAGCATAGATCCCAGTGACAGAAGCAAACGTAGTGCTAATTAACCACCATGGCAACCCCAACACGTAGCTGAGGCCCAGCACTGTGACACCATCCTTCCATAACCCGCTTTCTTTCTCTTTGAGCATCTTCTTCCAGTTGCTGTTGCTTCCAAAGCTTCTCCTCTCCCTCCTCAGCTGCCAAAGCTTAAACACCACCAGCCCCAGCATGCAGGTGTTAAACAGTGCCACAAGGAGAGGATAGGCTACTGTAGTGATGTAGCTTACTAAAGTTTGATGTCTGTCCATCCAGCATCTAAAAGGAAAACAAGAATTTTGAATGATTTTGAAAGACCTACTAGGCATTTAGAAAATATATGCAGTTCCATATTTAAAGACTGCATCAGTGATTGTACAGAAACAATACTATTAAACAAAATGGTGGGTATAAGACCAGGGACAAGACAGACTTATTAATCAGAGGATGTGCTAAACCAAGGGTCAAGGAGACCCTGAACTATAACGGCTTCTGAAACCCAGTGCAACTGTTCCTCCACACAATGCCCCAGAATTATACAAGTGGATCAGTGGTTGTTTCTTACATGTCTGCTGTTGAATTTTGGTTGCTGTCATCTCTCAGTTTCAGACTGTACTTGCCATAAACCCCTGAAATCCCACAAGCAGCTACAACCAATGAAGGAAGACCTGAAAGAATAAATAAGTAAGTAAATTCAGCTAGCAAAAGTTTAAGAAAACTCGGGACACTGACTACGCTTTTCAGATTCAAATGTTGCATCTATATCAGAGACAGAATGTTTAAATCAGTCTGAGACCTCAACCCACTTTGAGAATTTGGCTTTAATCAGCCTCCACTTACCCCATCCAAACAGGCTGAGTTTGAGCAGGTATCTCCTGACATAGATGTTAAAGACTTGGACAAGTAGAAGGTAGAGGTGGAACCCCTCCAGTGCAGCCCAGCTAAAGGTGGCCAGCAGGGACCAGTGTAAAAAGAGCCCCAGAATCTGACAAAACAAGGTGTCCTTCATACCACTCAGCAGCGATAATCCAAAACTGCAAAGGAGAAAGCTGAAGTGGAGGCAGAACATTGCCCCAGTTAGCTGCATATGCACGCCCATGGCCTTCTCAGGACGCCGCCGGCTAAAAGAGAAATGGCATTATTTTCATAAATCCCATTTACATACATACATACATGCATACATACATACATGTATTGATAGCATATGTCCATGTCCTTCCTCTCCAATTAATTACATTATAGAGAGGAAAAACTGTCAAAATCTAAAACAAACTTAACATGCAAGAAAAAAGCTACCTGTTTGTGACATTCTTTGTAGATATGTTACTCAAGCATGTCAGAAATTTATACAAAACATCTCTGAACAATTTAATGCCTCCGTTCCTAAATATTAGTATAAATGCACATGTAACCATGTAACCTTCCCAGTGTAGGGAATTCAGCAGCAGCTAACAGTCCTTCTTTTACTTCTGCAAACATGCACAAGATTCAGGGACATTCATTTCACTTAAGTTTTTAGTTCTTAAACTAGTTTGTTTCACGGAAAGATTGGCTTCATGGCCACACTGAGTTTTAGTTGTTTGGTTAGTCATTTATGAAGTGACATGATGCAATAACAATTGTGGTGGAAAAGCACTACTCACAAGCATATTTTGCTTTAAGTCTGCATACAGCAATGCTACAGACAACACTTACATTGTAAATACTCACTGTAGGCAAATATAAATGATCAAGCTGATGAATGTGAAGCAGGCAGAGAATCCAGACCCAAAGTAGGTGATGTAGGTGAGGTTCACTGCATTTCTTTTATCCATCGTTATTACTGGGTTCTGAGACAGAAAATAAGAGAATTATCTTAAAGTGACACTCTGCCAAAAGTGAACTTTTTTCTTGTTAACATGTCTGGAACATGTTTTTTTTATGACTTGCAAGACATATCAAGAGCGAAATCACTCTTATTTGCCATGTCTCTGTTTTTTTGGCTTAAAGTTTCAGTTAAGCCCCGCCCCCTGAAAAAGTTGAGTTTAGATCAAGTATTTGTGGTGATGAAACTACAGGAGGTCTGTAGTATTGAGCCAATCAGGACTCTCTGGCCCATCTGAAGTTAGCCTCCAGGATCAGTTAGCATTTTTGGACAGCTGCTTTGAAAATTTGACCCAAATTAAGATGGGTTTCACAATTAAACTGCTTTTAAGTGCCGATGCCGTTTCAGTCATTAACGTGGACCTCCATGCATACAGCTGGGCATGTCCTTCAACCGGTAAGTCTTTTGATCAAAGGATTTATTCTGTTTTATCTAGTACTAGCCACCTATTCACCTTGTGACATGCGGGTAGGGTTGCCACCCATCCTGTAAAATACAGTATTGTCCTGCTTTTCATACTAAAATAACAGTGTCATGTGTGGAGCTGGTGTTTCAGCTCCGCCCATGACTTGTGGCTGTAGCTTCTGATTTTTGTTAATTGGTTTCAGCTGGCAGGTTGAGCCCTGAGCTTTGGCTCTTGCCAGTCCACAGCCACACCCCTCTCTCTACCAGACACTCACCAGCTATTAGTTATTTTCTCATTTGTTCCTACACACACACACACACTCATTCACAGACTCCCGCCACACACCTGCGTCCACTTGTCACCCATTAGCCTGCTTGGTATTTATTGGGTGACTAGTGGGGGTAATCAGTGTCGTGGCATAAATCTTCACTTCCCAGTCAGTCTGTGGTCACCAGCCTATGTTTTCTCTGGAGCTGTTGGCACCTTTTCCCTTGGACTTTGACAGTGTTGTTTCCCCAGAGCCCGCTGAGCTCTGACACCCTCTGTAAGTCTTCCTTCTACTTTTCATGCGCTGCCCAGTTCCGCCCTGGGAGCGTTCCCTGCCAACTAGCTTGGGCGTGCATTGTTAGTGTGCCAGACTGCATCATCCAACTGAACATTTTCCCTGTATTTTGTGTATTTTTGAGTTTTGCCTTTCTGTTATTAAACACGCTCACTTCACCTGCGTTTTGGGCTCGTGTTAATTCATATGTTTGCTGCAAGATTATGCAGTGGACATGACACATAGTTTGTCCTGTATTTACTAGCTGCCTTTAAAGTGGCATCATCTCATCCGCATTCTGCATATTGCCCTCCTATTCAATAGTTGTTGGTTGATTTGTTTACTTTCACGCACCGCACGTGAAGTTATCCCTCGACAGTGATTGGGCGAGATATAGCCGGGCAGGCTAAGCAGCAGATGCAGTTGCCTTGTCGGAGACCAACATGTCTACGACTGCACCGTGTTCCAATAGTCCACACCGTGCAGTCGAATGGAAATGTTTGCAAAAGTACCAACATGAGTAGGAAGAACTCAATGTTTGACTTGACAGCATAAAAGAAAATGAGTACAAGCAAACTGGAAAGTATGCCAGTGGGTGTTTTCTGTGGCATATGGTGGCTTGGGAGATGTGTGGCAGCATGCTACAGGAGAACAGCATTCTCCTAATACCAGGAGTAGAAGAACCTGCAATTTTGCAGTCTCTCAATTCTTGGTCCCCCAAGCATCTCCTGAAGCTGATGTGGTTACAGCAGCTGAGTTAATGCAAGTATACAATAGTCTGCACACCTGATGATGGTGATGATGATGATGATGATGATGATGATAAGGAGGGCAGTTTTTCAGTCAAATGTATTTGAAGTAATATCATTTGGTCTACAATCATGGTTGGTACACATTTTACAAGGTCAAGCACTTTTTAAGTTTTTTTTCAATTATTTTCAGCACCTTGTAGCTGCAGTAAATTACATATTTACAGGTCAGTTTCAAGCACTTTCAAGCATTTAAACTGAAATTCATATGTAATTAATATGTATATGTATGTATGTAATAATATGTATTTATATTTTCAAATTATAAAAAAAAAATACTGCTCTTAATTACTGTAGGCTAATTAAATTACTTTTTTTTTTTTTTCCCAGGAAAGCTATTTGTGCCCATTTCTGCAGGTATACCACACGGTCAAATACAACCTCAGCTATAACAGCACTACCGGTTGACACAAACAAAATCAAAAGATTTTGCATAATTCCAAAATTGGAAAGAAGAGAAGGGAGAACAAAGGCAAAAGCGTTGGTAAAAGATGTCCTCGGTCCAAAGGCCCGGGAAGTGTGTGTGTGGGGGGTCTTTTATTTTTCTGCATTGAAGGTGGCAACCCAAGATGTGGGTGAGAGTATTCACAGACCGTGGCATTTGAAGGAGGAGGAAAATTAAAAAGATTTTGACACAAAACTGTAAGACAATGAAATGTTTTTTGTTTTTTTTTTTGTCGAAAAAAGTGACAGAAGAAACCATTTTAGTTTTAATAGTGGATTTACAGTATATCCGCCGGAGTGCATCTTTAAAGTGACACGCTTGTCAAAATAAAAAAAAAATTCTTAACATATCTGTAACATGTTTTTTATGACTTACAAGACAAATCAAGAGCGAAATTACTCTTACTATGTGTCATGGCAGGTTTTTTTTTTCTGCTGTAAAAGTTCAGTTAAGCTCCTCCCCTTGGAAAAAGGCAAATTTAGATGAAGCATTTTTCTGATGTCACTATAATAGGTGAACCAATCAGGACTAAGCATTGGCTGTTCAAATATTCCAGCTTGCAGACTTCTATGTCCTGCTGGGCAGGATGTGGGTGGGCCTAACTAGCTCCTGCCCTTTGAAGGAGGAGGAAAAAGGAAAACACTTTTATAAGAAAACTGTAAGACATTTTTTTTTTTGTGTTAAAAAAAGAGCACGAGACACCATGTAGATTAAATGTAGATTTGTTTTTAAAGGGATTTATTTCTACTGAAACCTGATGTACTCAGACCAGCTGTAAAGTTTTTTTTTTTTTTTGTTATTGTCCTGAGAGATAATACAACGGTGTGGATTTGCGTGGATGATGAACGCTTGATGTTGTGTTGCAAAATCCCAATAGTGAGTTGTATGTACTTTCACATACAGTAATGTTATGGATGCAAACCTATTATAGCTATTTCTGGCATCTCTGAGAATTTCATAACAGAAATAAAGTACTATGATACTGAATTTATTTTATATATTATATATTTTATATAATATATATTTATTTATGACATTTATGGTATTTATGATATTTATTACGATATTTATTTATGATACTGAATCTTACTCTACCACTCTCATTGACAATATATTCACTGACAGAAAATAATGTAACATGTAGACTATTAATAAATGACATTAGTGATCACCTGCCAATTTTTACAGTCTATGGCAAGAACCATAAGAAAACTAAATCCGACAGAATTAAAATAAAAAAACAAATGAGAACAGATGAATTGCTGGCTGTTCTAGAACATGACTTAATATCATATAACTGGGATGACCTATATCAAATTAAAGACGTGGATAGTGCATATGAGGAATTTCTGAAAATATTTATGTTTATATATAATAAAAATTGTCCTATAATACAGATAAATAAAAAAGTAAAATATAAAAAATGTCCATGGATAACCAAAGGTTTATAAAATGCCTGCAAAAATAAAAACTCACTTTATAGAGAATTCATAAGACAAAGAACGAAAGAGGCAGAAAATAAATATAAAATTTACAGAAATATGTTAACTGCTATTATTAGGAATAACAAGAAAAATTATTACAAGAGAATACAAGATAAAAACAAAGATAATATTAAAGGAATATGAGACATATTGAATAGTATAATCAAGAATGGCTCTGGACATTCACACTATCTGGAATCCAGATTCAATGTTTCTTAATCCTGTGAATGAAAAAGAGGTGATTGATATTGTTATGAAGTGTAAAAACAAAAAGTCAACGGATTGTGGTGACATTGATATGATAACGGTGAAAAAGGTAATTGATGGGATTTCCAAGCCATTAACCTACAGATGTGGACAAAATTGTTGGTACCCCTCTGTTAATGAAAGAAAAACCCACAATGGTCACAGAAATAACTTGAATCTGACAAAAGTGGTAATAAAAATTCTATGAAAATTAACCAATGAAAATCAGACAATGCTTTTGAATTGTGGTTCAACAGAATTATTTTAAAAAACAAACTCATGAAACAGGCCTGGACAAAAATGATGGTACCCCTAGAAAAGATTGAAAATAATGTGACCATAGGGACATGTTCAACCAAGATGTGTCCTCTAATTAACATCACAGGTGTCTACAAACTCGTAATCAGTCAGTCGGCCTATTTAAAGGGTGACAAATAGTCACTGAGCAGTTTGTTGACATGATGTGGACCACACTAAACATGGACCAGAGGAAGCAAAGGAGAGAGTTGTCTCAGGAGATTAGAAAGAAAATTATAGACAAGCATGTTAAAGGTAAAGGCTATAAGACTATCTCCAAGCAGCTTGATGTTTCTGTGACTACAGTTGCACATATTATTCAGAAATTTAAGATCCACGGGACTGTAGCCAACCTCCCTGGATGTGGCCGCAGGAGGAGACGGATAATACGAATGGTAACAAAAGAGTCAGAACAACCCAGAACAACCTCTAAACACATTCATAGTGAACTCCAAGGTCAAGGTACATCAGTGTCAGATCGCACCATCCGTCGTTGTTGATGACCAAGGAGGACACCACTGTTGAAAACAAATCATAAAAAAGCCAGACTGGAATTTGCCAAACTGCATGTTAACAAGCCACAAAGCTTCTGGGAGAATGTCCTATGGACAGATGAGACAAAAGTGGAACTTTTTGGCAAGGCACATCAGCTCTATGTTCACAGACGCAAAAATGAAGCATAGCAAGAAAAGAACACTGTCCCTACTGTGAAACATGGAGGAGGTTCTGCTATGTTCTGGGGCTGCTTTGCTGCATCTGACACAGGGTGTCTTGAATCTGTGCAGGGTACAATGAAATCTCAAGACTATCAAGGTATTCTAGAGAGAAATGTGCTGCCCAGTGTCAGACAGCTTGGTCTCAGTCGCAGGTCATGGGTCTTGCAACAGGATAATGACCCAAAACACACAGCTAAAAACACCCAAGAATAGCTAAGAGCGAAACACTGGACTATTCTAAAGTGGCCTTCTATGAGCCCTGATCTAAATCCAATTGAACATCTGTGGAAGGAGCTGAAACTGCCATCTGGAGAAGGCACCCTTCAAACCTGAGACAAATGGAGCAGTTTGCTCATGAGGAGTGGGCCAAAATACCTGCTGAGAGGTGCAGAAGTCTCATTAACAGTTACAGAAATCATTTGATTGCAGTGATTGCCTCAAAAGGTTGTGCAACAAAATATTAAGTTAAAGGTACCATCATTTTTGTCCAGGCCTGTTTCATGAGTTTGTTTTTTAAAATAATTCTGTTGAACCACAATTCAAAAGCATTGTCTGATTTTCATTGGTTAATTTTTATTTATTACCACTTTTGTTAGATTCAAGTCATTTCTGTGACCATTGTGGGCTTTTCTTTCATTAACAGAGGGGTACCAACAATTTTGTCCACGTGTGCATATAACACTTTTTCTAGTCTCAAAGCGTAGTACAAACCCTCTATTCTAAGGGCCTATAAGAGACAGATATCGAGGGACAATTTAGAACAACCAATTAACCTAACATGCATGTCTTTGGATTGTGGGAGGAAACCGGAGCCCCCGGAGTAAACCCATGCAGCACAGGGAGAACATGCAAACTCCACCCAGAAAGGTTCCTACCCCTGCCAGCCTGGGGATTTGAACCTGGAACCTTCTAGCTGTTAGGCAACAGTGCTAACCACTGCACCACTGTGCTGCCCAAAGAAAATATCCATTATCCACAATCCAAATGTCTGCTGCAACAGAGACATGATCCAGTCCCTTACATTCCTTTTGGAGATCAAAATCCATTTTTGAATAATCTTCATCCAGGTAGCAAGTAAATGTGTTTTAACTTCAGTGGATCACAGTCTCAGCTGTCTGATGGAAAGTCACTGTTTAAATCATGTCTTCAGTCTGTAATGACATATCTGGCAATCAGCTGGTTTAATTCTTGCTGGGTCACAAACTGTCCAGATAAGATAAGATAAGATAAGCCTTTATTAGTCCCACAATGGGGAAATTCCAGGATTGCAACAGCACAGGGATAGCAACACTCAGAGCAACAATCAGAAGGCAAGAAAAAACAACATCTAGTAAACATACAGTATGTCCATATTACTATAAATGTATATACTGTATATAGACACACAGTGCAGAGCATTATGGTTGGTTGGTGAATGTGCAGCAGAAAGTCTAAGCTCTCTCTCCGCGGATGCTGCATAAATATGCTTGAAATCCAGCTGTGACTGTTGAGACAAGAGTATTTCCACTTTACATCCAGCTGTGGCTGTACAGATAGCGTAGAACCACGAACACAGTGTTGTTAGCATAGCTAGCCATTACTTTGCACTGGCTTTGTTGGAGCTTTGTTGCTGTTTCCAAGCGCTTCTCAAGGTTGTAGTAGGTCTCAACCGGCACTTTAGCTTGCAACCCACCACTATGCTTTTGACCTTAACCGCGACAAAGGAAAAATAATCTATTTCCACAAAAACAAAGTAGCTTCATCTCTTTTTCCGCTCAGTAGTGAAGACTCAGCTCTCTGCAACAGGTCACGTCAACTGATGGCTACGTCTCAGCTACAGTAGGGTCAGTTTGCATATTCATTTATTTGCGCTAAAAATATCGTCTTCTTCTTCTTTTAGATTTGATTGGTGGTTGGCAACCAGATTACAGGTGCACTACCACCACGTACTTCACTCTGTATCATCACTCTATCTGCTCAGGAGCTATAGTCCTTCTATCATCATTGCTGTGTCCAATCAAACCTCAACTCTATCGTCAGACATCACTCTTCTTCGTCCCCTTGTACTTTACTCTATATCATCGCTTCACTCTATATCATCACTCTACACATCTTGGCCGTGGCAACTGCCATGGCAAAGATGTCGGCCACCCAGGCCGGTATCCTCTTCGTCGCTAAGATTGTAATACTCAGACAGATAGACACACACACAAACAGATTTCTTCTTCTTCTTCTTCTTTTAGATTTGATTGGCAGTTGGCAACCAGCTTACAGGTGCATTACTGCCACTGACTTGATTATCATCACTCTATATCTTTGTATAAGGAGTTCTGAACAACTTCTTCTTCTTCTAGACCTGATCGGTGGTTGGCAACTAGCCCACAGGTGCACCACCGCCACACACCCCATATATGTCTATCTTCTTCTTCTTTTAGATTTGATTGGCAGTTGGCAGCTCAAAGGTGCATTACCGCCACGGACTTCACTCTATCATCACTCTATCTGGTCAGGAGCTGTAGTCCTTCATCATCATTGCTGTGTCCAATCAAACTTCAACTCTATGTGTTCTTGAATTTGTAGAGTGCCAAAATATCTATCCATCTTCATCATCACTCTATCACTCTATAAAAGCATGAAATCTGTGTGTGTGTGTGTGTGTGTCAAGCTTCATAGGACATCATAGGACGGCCTATGATCTCTGCCTGAACATCAGAATCAGAATCAGGATCAGAATCAGATTTATTGCCATTGTTCATGTAGTACACAAACTAGGAATTTGTCTTGGTGCAATGCTGCAACATTAAACATGATAAAAATAAAAGATAGAAATTAAAAAAAAATATATACATGCAATAAAATGTAGAATATGGATGAGTAACACTAGTCAAGCAATTTTTAAATATATTAGCGAGCAGCAGATATTGTGGAGTACCACATAGTGCAGTCGGTAATGCAAAAAGAAAACAGTGATGATTGACATGAGTCTGGTTGAGCTGCTGTACGTAGTGCACGAGAGTCTAATAAGTCACATAGTGTTCAGCAGTCTGATGGCAGAGGGGAAGAAGCTGTTCATGTGACGGGAGGTTTTAGTCTGAATGGACCGAAGTCTTCTACCTGAGGGGAGGGGGGCAAACAGTACGTGACCAGGGCGTGAAGGATCGGCTATGATCCGGCCTGCATGCCTCCGGGTCCTGGAGATGTACAGATCCTGGAGGGATGGGAGCTTGCAGCCGATCACCTTCTCAGCAGCGCGCACGACGCGCTGCAGCCTTAGTCTGTCCCTGGCAGTGGCTCCTGCGTACCACACGGTTATGGAGGTGGTGAGGATGGACTCAATGATGGCCGTGTAGAACTGCACCAACATCTTGGTGGGTAGCTTGAGCTTCCTCAGCTGCCGCAGGAAGAATATCCTCTGCTGGGCCTTTTTGATGAGGGAGCTGATGGTCGGCTCCCACTTGAGGTCCCGGGTGATGGTGGTGCCCAGGAAGCGGAAGGAATCTGCAGTGGTGATGGGAGAGCCTGTGAGGGTGAGGGGGGGGGCAGAGGGGTTGTGACTTTCCTAAAGTCCACGATCATCTCCACTGTCTTCAGAGCGTTCAGCTGCAGGTTGTTGTGGCTGCACCAGGACGCCAGCTGGGCCACCTCTCTCCTGTAGATGGACTCGTTGCCATTGGAGATGAGCCCGATGAGGGTGGTGTTGTCCGCAAACTTGATCAGCTTGACAGACTGGTGGCTGGAGGTGCAGGAGTTGGTATAAAGGGAGAAGAGTAGGGGGGAAAGTACACAGCCCTGGGGTGATCCGGTGCTGATGCTAACAGAGTCTGAGACAGTCTTTCCCAGCCGCACATGCTGCCTCCGGTCTGTCAGGAAGTCGGTGATCCACCTGCAGAGGGAGTCAGGCACGTTGAGCAGGGACAGCTTGTCCCGGAGCAGAGCGGGGCGGATGGTGTTGAATGCAGAGCTGAAGTCCACAAACAGGATCCTGGCGTAGGTTCCCAGGGAGTCCAGGTGCTGCAGGATGGAGTGGAGGGCCAGGTTGACTGCGTCGTCCACAGACCTGTTGGCTCGGTAGGCAAACTGCAGCGGGTCCAGGAGGGGAGTGGTGATGGACTTGAGGTGGGGCAGGACCAGGCGCTCAAAGGACTTCATGACTACAGAGGTGAGCGCTACAGGTCTGTAGTCATTAAGTCCAGTGATCCGTGGCTTCTTGGGGACAGGGATGATGGTGGAGGTTTTGAGGCAGGTCGGCACGTGGCATAACTTCAGGGAGGTGTTAAAAATATCTGTGAAGACAGGAGTCAGCTCTTCCGCACAGTGTCTCAGGGTGGAAGGAGACACGCCGTCCGGACCGGGGGCCTTGCGCGGGTTCAGTCTGGAGAACTGTCTGTGCACGTCCTGCTCACTGATGACAAGGGCAGGGGGGGAGGAGGGGGGGCGCCTTTGATGAAGTGGGGACCGTGGAGGCAGTGGCGCTGGGGGGAGGGGGGGAGATGGACGCAGCTGACGAGGTGTCAAAACGGGCATAATGTTGGGACAGTCTTTGACAAAGGGCTTTGTCATCCTGACCTTTAGAAGCCTGAGGCCGATAGTTGGTGATTTGCCTCAGTCCTCTCCACACAGAAGCAGAGTCGTTAGCAGTGAACTGCTGCTGGAGTCTCTCAGAATACACAGATTTAGCTCTCCTCAGCTCTCTGCTAAACATCATAGGACGTCCTATGAACTCAGGCATCAAAGGATGACAAATGTGTCTTTATAATGTCACATAGACTACAGAGATCATAGGACAATTTGTCTTTATGATGTCACATAGATTTTATCTCCCCCTCTCCCTCTCTCTGTTCTCCCTCTCCTTCCCTCTCTCTCTCTCTCTCTCTCTCTCTCTCTCTCTCTCTCTCTCTCTCTCTCTCTCTCTCTCTCCCTCTCTCTCTCTCTCTCTCCCTCTCCCTCTCCCTCTCTCTCTCTCTCTCTCTATCTCTGAGTGGGCGTGGTCGTGAGTGCGAGCTGGGAGCGTGTGACAGCACGAGTGAGTTGTCTCAAACTTTTCTCTATCTTTTTGTGGTAGGCTACGGAAGCGTCAAGTCTGCTTCTAGAATGAATAATGCCGTGGTAATTTTCCTAGACAGTGTTGAAAAAGTTAATCAGGTGGTGGAGAGCAGGGTTGTAATTAAAGACACACTGGTTCCTGTTCTGTCTCTGGTAAATCCCACGAAGAGAATTACAATATCAAATGTCCCACCGTTTTTAAAGAATGAGCTGTTGGAGAATGAGCTGTCGAGATACGGGCAGCTTTTGTCCCCCATTAAACACATCCCTCTCGGTTGCAAGTCCCCGCATTTAAAGCATGTCATGTCTTTTAGATGACAGGTGCTCATGATTTTAAAGAACAGCGAGGAAAGCCTCAATCTCATATTTAAGTACCGGATTGACGGCTTTGATTATATCATCCACGTCACTTCTGATAATATGAAGTGTTTTGGCTGCAGAATGGAGGGGCATTTGATTCGATCATGCCCTCAGGGAGTGGGGGGTGATCACCCGGGGGAGGCCGCTGGTGTGGCCTCGCCATCGGATGCCGTGGCCATGGGGCTGTCCGGTGACGGAGCGGCTTCGCCATCCTCCAAGGCTGCTGGCGCGGCTGTGCCATTGGGTGCTTCGGCCGAGGCCGCGGGGCCGTCTGGCGGCGGGGCGGCTTTGCTGCCCTCCGCAGCCAGCCTGTCAGTCATAAATAGAACAACAACAAAAGTTAAAGTACATCGCAGGACTAATGCACAGACCAACATTGTGGACAAGGGTGAGATTATCGAGATCGATCATGCTCGGGATCAGACAGATGAGCCAAATGAGGCCCAGGTAGACGGTGGGACTATAAAGATGAATATAAAACCACAGCAGAGGTTGAGTGAAAAACAAGAAGAGACAGCTACCAGGGTGGCTGAGTCAGTGTTGGAGGATGAGGATGATATTGAAATAGATGAAGAGTTATCTAAAGTTTCAGTGAAACGGAAGAATTTGGAAAACAAACAGCAGAGGAGTAAAGTGAAAGGGGTTGTCAAGGAAAGTTCTGAGGCTTCTCTATCTCAACCAGATTCTTATGTTGGATCTGAGATAGAGAGTGATGGTGAAAGCAGCGATGATGTGGCCAGTGGAGGTGGTTACTCCTTCACAAAAAATACAGAAGTTTTTGCAGGACACAAAGGGATCCAGAATGGTTAAAGTTGAAAACTTTTTCCCTGACCTAAAACGTTTTGTTGACTCTGCTCGGGTCTACATGAAAAATAGGGGAGAGCTTGAGCAGTAAGTCTTCACTGATCAGGAGATCTACAGACTTAAAAAGCTTGTACTAAAAGTTAAGAACCAAATTGCCCAAGATGATTAGTTTTTTATTGCTCATTTTTTCTTCTCTGTTTTTGTATTGGTTTTGCCCTTTTATATACATGTGTAGTTTTAATTTTGGCACACTCAATATCAATGGAGCAAGAGAAATGTCCAAGCAAGCGTGTGTTTTTACTCTTGCAGAATGTAAGAAAATTAATGTTCTGTTTGTTTAGGAAACTCATAGTTCTGAGGACAATGCTGCTGACTGGAGGAGGCAATTTCAAAGGGAAATTATTCTCAGTCACAAAAATAGCAGCAGTGGTGGAGTGGGTAGTTTATTTTCTCGAGATTTTATTCCACTGTCTTATGACATTGATGAGATAATTGCAGGACACATTTTAAAAGTTCAAGCTGTTTTTAAGAATGTGAAAGTTGTTTTTATAAATGTGTATGCTCCAACCGTAGGCACAGAAAGACTGACCTTTTTAAATATTTTAAATGACACAATCAAAAATTGCAGTAATGATGACTTTTTATTTGTGGGAGGTGATTTTAATTGTACAGAAAATCCTTTCATGGACAGGAATCACCCAGAGCCACATGCTGCATCCAAAGGAAGTTTAAAGGGTCTTATAGAAGCTCATTATCTGTGTGATGTGTGGAGAAGTTTTCGTGGTAGTGTGGAGGAACGAAAAAGTGCAGGCCGACACGACAAGCTGAAGGTTAAAGGTGCTTTATTCCTCCATCACGAGACTCACTCAGCGCGCTGTCTGTGCGCTGTGAGTGAGCCCTGAGTGCGTTGCAAGTCGGCTTTGAGTGAGCACATTTATACAGACAAGAGAGAATGCATGGCACATTTACATAACAGTCAACACATACCAATTGCTTGATTACTGGCGCCGGAATTCCTCTCTTTGCTCCCGGGATGTATAACAATAGGACAAAAGAGAATGCAAGGCACATTTACATATTGATATCAGTCCATACATATCAATCGCATGATTAACTGGTTGTCCCCCGAAGGGCTCTCTGTCCATATGCCAATTGTTCTACTTCCAGCTCAAGCTGAGTGCTCTGAATGTCCAAGTAGATTGTGGTAGGTCACCACAGTAGGACTAGACAGTACACGTGGAGCCATAGCAAGGACAATTGATTCCACCAGTGTTACGTAGTGTCCGTAGAATTGACCAAGTGCATTCTGGGTAGGGTAGGAACCGTTAGTTCGCTGAGATCACGTCAACGTAGGAGACATTGTCACAAAGCAGCTGTGTTTTAAACTATAATAGTCGTTCTCACAACCGCCGTGGAGAAAAGGTAAACCACGGAATAGGCTTTTATCGTTTTCCAGCATGGAAGAAAAACAGCACAGCCCACGTTTCGGATGTAACTAGGTGATGCCTGGCCTGGATTGCAGCAGTCAGAAGACCCAACATAACTTTCAAACACACACCTGTATTGATGGTGGTGTGCTCAAAGCATTTTCATAAAGGTACGTTATGATTTATTGTGTATGTCTGTTGTTAAAACTTACTTGTGTTGTGGTTAAGACTTGCTTGGTCATAGCTTTTACCCTACGTCAGCAGTGCTAAGCTAAACAGAGCTAAGCTAAAGAAAGACTCCGATATCCAAGTAACTAGAGAAAGTTACCACTCACACACCTGTGTGAGCGGGTTTAATTTGTTCTACTCCAAAGTATTTTCTTACCGTTTCCTTTGCTTTAACAGGCAGACCAGCTTATGAAATGCTAGACTGTGATCCTGACTGGGCACCTTCTCTAAACCTTGGGCATGCAGAGCTTCCAGCTACCACTCCTGACAGGTTTAACCGCTTATGCAGACGGGCGAGATTATGGCAAAAAGAATCAGCAGGGCATGCAAGTGACCCCCCCCAGCACAGACCCCCAACATCACTGGCCCCGTGACTGAGATGGATAATGTAGCTCCTTCAGGTAGTCTTTTTTTTACCTATGTTTTTCTTTCTAAAATGTGTCTTGGGATTCCTTTTGATTACAAAATATATTAACTACAGTTGTTTATTGTCCTGATCAGCAAGAGATAACACCACATCTCTGGCTGAGATGGAGGAGACAACATCTGATGAAGCAGCACAGATCTGTCAGGCTGATGATGCTCCAGAGGAAAATGTGCAAGAACTACAGAACTGCAGCATGTGTCACCTTAGGCTTAAAGAAATTTTACTCTTGCAAGAGGAGAACAGAAAGTTAAAGGGAGAGCTCTCCAGAAAGACCCTGGATGAGAATTTCCTCAAAGATAATGACTCAAAGGTGAAATACTACACTGGGCTTCCATCTTTCAGTTTAATGGCTCTGCTGATGCAATTTTTTCCCAGCCTACCAAAGACAGAAAAAATTCCCATTTTCAAATTCTCCTTTTAACTATGATGTGTTTGCGGCTTACTTTGCCTCTTGAACATATTGCACACCTTTTTGACATAAGCAGACAAACCACATCCATCCTGTTCTGCGACACCATAAATGTGCTCCATGCACACCTCAGCCCTTTGGTGTACTGGCCAAAGAGACCTTGTTTGCAGGCTAGCATGCCACATCAGTACGTTGAAATGTTTGGCAATAAGGTCACAGTTATTATTGACTGCTTTTAACTTTTTAGTTTTAGAATGTAGGTCATGACATGTTTTTGGTGTGGTTTAGCCCTTTTGACATCATGTCTTTAACTGTGTCAATAATATTGAAGCAGTTAAAGCAGCACCTCTTCAATTTTTCTTATTGCTCAAACATTTTGCTTTCTTTCCTCTTTACCTCCGTCAGGCTGCAGGCCAGGAGGTTATGTTTTTGCCTTGGTTTGTCTGTCTGTTTGTCTGTCTGTCTGTTGGTTAGCAAGATAACTCAAAAAGTTTTGGACGGATTTCGATGAAACTTTCAGGCGTTGTTGGAAATGGTACAAGGAAGAACTGATTAAATTTTGGGGATGATCCGGATCACCGTCTGGATCCAGGAATTTTTTAAAGGATTCTTTAACATTGTGAGATAGGGCCATTTTCAACACAGAGCATGTGGAGAATCACCGTGCTGCAGCGACAGAAGAAATGCAGCAACTCACGCAAGGGCTATCCCCAGATGCTATTGAAGCTCGTCGAGCTTAGTTTTATTTTTTTTAATTGATTTTTTTTCTTATTACCTCCGCCAGGAGGTTATGTTTTTTTTTAAAAAGAAGATCTGCTCCATTTTGCCAGTCATGCCTCGTTCAAAGTCTAATTTTTTTTTTATTGATTTTTTTTCTTATTACCTACGCCAGGAGGTAATGTTTTTTTGTTTTTTAAAAGAAGATCTGCTCCATATTGCCAGTCATGCCTCGTTCAAAGTCTAAAAGTGTGAAACGCAGAAGGCAACAGAGTGCAGAGTGCATAAGAAAGAAAAAAGGCAGGGAGATAACACAGAGGATGCGGAGAATCACCGTGCTATTGCTAGTCATATGTTTTCATGGTCAAGGAATCTCAAAACGTACACACAAACACTGTATGGGGGAACTGTCACCGCCATTACGGAAAATGCCATTTTCGTGAATAACTACTGAACCGCTAATCCTATCATTGTCAATCCAATTGCTAGTCATATGTTTTCATGGTCAAGGAATCTGAAAACGTACACACAAACACTGTATGGGCGGAACTGTGCCGCTTGGCGGAGGAGTGCTTTTCTAGTTTTATATATGTAAATCACACTGAGTTGCCCTTGTGTATGAAATGTGCTCTATAAATACCACTTGCTTGCTTCGTAACAATTTTTGGAATAAAGTACACAATGGCTTACAAACTTCAGCTCTTTATTTCAAAGATGCAAAACTGTAACCATAACCATGACACAATACAAGAATATAAATTGACATGCATGATCGACATGTATCATTGTTCGCACAACGTTATAGCGCATAACTGTCTCATGCTACAGCACTACTCTAATGTGCACGTCGCAAAACCACGGCTGCTGTGGGGTTGGTGCTTCAGAGTCCCACACATCCTAAATAGAACCACTGAATTTCACAGTTTTGGTTATCACAGGCAACCATGTCATCCAGCTCTACTGGCTGCCTGCAAGTCCACCACACTTCTGCTGTGTTATGTGCCTGTCTTTTGGGATTGTGTGTGGGACCTGGCTGTAATGCAGTTAGACGTCGTCTTTTGGGCTTCTGGGTGGGTTTATCAGCTGCAGCTTTCCTCTTGTGTTGTGGGGTCAGAGTCAGTAAAGTGACGGGCAACAAGCTCAGGTAGGAAAACTTTATAAAAAAAAAGTTCTGGGCCACTGGTAAAATTGTTTGCTCCCACAGGTCAGAATCTGGTGTGACACGTACAACAACACAACTTTTTGTGGTCCAGACAACAAAGTCACAGAAATGTGAGCCTGTCACAAAGATTTGCGTTTGTACCTGCTTGTAGTACTTGTGACTGTGCTTGAGTTCTAGTCTCCCATCAGAGAGTTTCAGGCAAAAATCCTTGTCTGCACAGGCCTGCAGGATGTTGTTGTGGTGCTTATATGGGGATTTTATTTCCACACAGCCGTTTTCACAACAGGTGCAGGACACAAGTGCATCAGGGGTTGCACCAACTTCAGGAAAGGAGGGGTTGAATATAAAATATTATAAGCACACTTTCACATGTATATTGGGTGCATAATTCAATTTATGGCATGCACTTATTTTATTTAGTAAATAAATACTTGTAATCAAGACAAGAAATTAAAAAAAAAACACCTTTGTGAGCACAATTGTCTTCAAGTCTACCTTGTACATCTACAAGTCATGCACCCATCCGTCTGTGAACTGCACTTTTTCTTGCTTCAAAGACCTAAAGTTACTAAAAACTTCATGTGTGTATGGACTTATGCTTAAAGTCATATAATTATAAATGAAGACATGGCCGAAGTTTGGCAGAATGTTTACATCCGAACTCCATGTGATATGTTGGTAGCGATCTAGTCCATTAACCCCTTCAAGCTTCGCCAAATAGCGTGCCTTTGCAGTCCCATTCAATTTGGCGGAGTACGGTCCCTTTAAATTTTCCTTCACGGTCCATTTTGTGATTTTTTTTCCGTTCATTCACAAGAAATGCCGAAGCGCTGTGTGTTTGCAGTCCGTTTACAATTGCTGAACCTACCCCGCCCAGAATGCATTGCGCGTTTGTCACGTGGGCTGGCGAGGTTAATATTCTGTCCTTAGCTAGACTAGATAGGGTTTACAGTTTTAAGCACCATTTTAGCATTTTTAAAAGTGCTTTTATAGTCCCTGTTGGCTTTACAGATCACTCTCTGGTTCAGTGTTGTGTTTTTATCAAGAATATAAAGTGCAGTAGTGCATGCTGGCATTTTAACACATCACTTTTATCAGATAATAGTTTTAAAACTGTTTTTTATGTTTTTTTGGAGTAATTTTAAATTAACAAAATCAAATTTTAGTTCTTTGCAGCAGTGGTGGGATGTAGGGAAAAGTCAAATAGAGAATCTGTGCCTACAGTATACTCGCAATGTCTCTGGAGACTTGGCCAGGTCTGTCAGGGACCTGGAGAGAGAAGTAGTGGAGCTGCAGTCTCTGGCAGGCTCCACAGGAGAAAGAGGACATTTTGAGGCCCTCAATGGCAAAAAGTCTGTTTTAACTGACTTACTGGGCGTGACCGCTAGGGGCGCTGTGGTACGCAGTAGGTTCCAGAACATCGCACTAATGGACGCTCCATCTCATTTTTTCTTTGGTTTGGAGAGGAAGAATGGTGAGAGGAGGACGATCCACTCTCTCAGCTCCAAAGATGGGTGGCTGATCCATGAGTCTGCAGAGATCCGTCGCTTTGCAGCTGCTTTCTATAAAGACCTCTTTAAGAAAGAGTTTGTTGAGAAACCGCATGTGCTGAGTCATTTTTTGACAGACTTGCCGAAGGTGATGGCTAGTATGAATGCAGAGCTGGAGAGCGAGATCACTCTGCAAGAACTAGCAGTGGCTGTTCAATCTCTTCAGTGTGGAAAAGCCCCAGGGGTAGACTACCATCGGAGTTCTACAAGACGTTTTGGTCTGAGATCTGTGAGGATTTGCTGGAAGTGCTGTCCGACAGTCTAAGGAAGGGTCACCTGCCCCTAAGTTGTAGGAGAGCAGTCCTCATCCTCCTTCTCAAGAAAGGTGACTTGAAAGACATTAAAAACTGGCGTCCAGTGGCTGTACTGACTATAAAATTCTCTCCAAAGTGTTGGCTAACAGACTGAAGAAGGTGATGGAGCAGGTCATACATGTAGACCAGACCTACTGTGTACCTGGTAGGTTGGTTACAGACATTTTTTTAATTTGTGATGTTTTGGACCTCTCCAGCTCATTGGCCAAGGAACTTGGTCTCATTTCAATAGACCAAGAAAAGGTGCTTGACCAAGTTGAATATCCATACCTTTGGCAGACACTAGAAGCCTTTGGTTTCAGCTCAGGGTTCATCGCCAAGATCCAGGCCTTGTATAGAGACATTGAGAGCATTCTTAAGATTAATGGTGGTTTGAGTGCTCCTTTCAAAGTTGAGAGGGGTGTCCGACAGGGCTGCCCCCTCTCAGGTATGCTGTACTCTCTTGCCATTGAGCCCCTCCTTTGTAAACTAAGGCAAGGCCTCACTGGTTTTAAAGTCCCCAACTCTGACTCTGTTTTTAAAGTGTCTGCATATGCTGATGATGTTGTTGTTTTTACAAGAAATCAAAATGTAGACTACCTTTTAAGAACTGTTAATTTTTTTGGTGAGTGCTCCTCAGCGAGAGTGAATTGGGGTAAAAGTGAAGCTGTAATGATGGGAAGTAGACAACAAAAAACTGCCCTACCTGGTGGCCTTTCGTGGACACAAGGTGGCTTTAAATATCTTGGTGTGTTTTTAGGAAATCAGACTTTTACTGGGAAAAATTGGGAGTGTTTTTTGGAAAAAGTTGAAGGAAGATTAAAAAAACCGAAATGGATTTTGCCAAACTTGTCCTTCAGAGGCCATGTTTTAATCATTAACAACTTGATCGCTTCAATGCTGTGGCATCGATTGTCTTGTGTGGACCCTCCAACCAATTTGCTGGCCAGAATACAATCTATAATCGTTGACTTTTTCTGGGACCGTCTTCACTGGGTTCCACAGAGCATCCTGTTTTTACCTAGAGAAGAAGGTGGTCAAGGACATCCATCTGGCCAGCAGGGGGGCCGTCTTTCGCCTGCAGTTCATTCAGCGACTGCTGAGTGGCCCTCTCGACCTTGTGTGGAGACCTATTGCCAGAGCTGTCCTGGCTCACTGTGGGGGGCTGGGACTAGAGGAGTCATTGTTTTTAATGGACTTAAAGAACCAAAAACTCCCAGAACTTCCTCAGTTTTATCAAAATGCTTTTAAAATCTGGGGACTTTTTAAAAAGAACTCTCCCCAGGCTTCCTTGTCACCTTTTTGGCTTTTAAAGGAACCACTTGTGTTTGGGACCCCTTTTGATGTGGGCAATGTTTTAGGACCTTCTGTTTTAAAAAAGTTCCTTTCTGCAATGGTTACAACGCTGGGACACTTGGTGAACTTATGTGGTCCTAACCTGGACAATGCTGCTGCCCTGTGCTCGGCTCTTGGTGTTTCTTCAGTCAGAGTTATAATAAACTTGCTGAAAGATTGGAGAGACCGCCTCTCCGCAGAAGAACACTCTGCTATTGTTTTACACAGCAAAAATTCTGTGCGAACTGCTGATGAGCCGTTTCCTTTTAGTGTTTTATCTCCTGATTTTAAAGATGGCACTGGCGTGTTTTTAAACTCTGAACACATTAACATTTGTGACTCTTCTGGAAAAAAAATGTAAGGACTCTTGGTGAAAGTTCTAAATGTGAATAAATTAAAAGGTCGAGCTGATACACCATGGAGGAAATGCTTGGGTTTGGGTTCAGAGGTGAGACCTGCCTGGAGAGCACTCTATAAACCACCATTAACTAAGAAGGTTGGAGACCTGCAATTGTGAGTTTTACATGGTGCTGTGGCTGTACATGCTTTTTTTAAATCTCTTTTTTAAACCAAAATGTTGTTGAGGTTTGTCCATTTTGTCCTCAGAAAAAGAGACTGTGTTGTTTTCTGGACTGTAACAGACTGCAATTGTTGTTTGTGTTTTTGGGGAAGCTGTTTTATCTGTTTGGAGAAGTCTTTTCCCTGCAGATTTTTTTTCTTGGGTTTTCCATATAGACAGAAAAGCAAGAAAAAAGTGAACTTTTAAATTTCATCCTGGGTCAGGCTAAAATGGCTATTTGTTAGTAGGAAAAGAAAAATTGAACAAATGCTGGATTGTAACGTAAAAGACATGCTGGTGAGCATGATCAAGACTCAAATAATGATTGATTACAATTACTATCACCTGATGCAAAGTGTTAGAACTTTTGAGGCTATGTGGTGCTGTAAGCACATCCTGTGTTGTGTTAAGGAAGGGGAAATTACCTATGGTGTGGTTCTGATGTAAGAAGCAAGTTTTTGTTTTAGTTTTCTTGGTTTAGTTGCTTGTGTCTTTGATTTGTCAGTGAATTATTTTGCTTTTCATTGCTTCTTTTAGTTGGAGTGTTTTTCTGTTGAACTTGTGACAATAAAGGTGTGTTGAAAAATCAAAAAAAAAAATCTCTCTCTTCTCTCTCCCTCTCTGTTTCCGGTGGCCGAAGGAGGAGGGCGGACATAGGGAACTCGGTGGCTTGTTTGGACTTTTTTTCGGTTTTATACTACTGGCCGCTTTTCCAGTTTTTGATTTTTTGTGTGGAGGATGGCGACCTTGGAAAAGCCACCTCCATCTATCCACCAGGCGGTAAGGATCGTTCCCCCGGACAGCACTGTTACTGTGGAGGAGGTCCTAGAGGCTGTGGCCGAGCAGGTGGGCCATGGCGCGATCTGCTTTGCGTCCCCAATGAATAGAGTTGTAGTTGTGTTTCTGGCAGCTGAAGACGATGTCCACACCCTGATTGTAAGCGGTGTTGTTATCGGGGAAACGTATGTACAGGTGTCCCCCTTATCTGTCCCATCAACGAGAATCACCGTCTCAGGTGTTCCTCCTTTCATCACTGACGAGCAGTTGGCGACGGAGCTCTGCAGATTTGGGAAGTTTGCGGGCCCGTTTATAACTCTGACTTTGGGATGCAAGGCCACCAAGTTAAAACATGTGAAATCACTCAGGCGACAGGTGTTCATGTTTCTCGACTCGCCCACTCAAACTCTGGAAGTGTCCTTCCGGGTCAAACACGGGGACGGATCCTATATGGTGTATGCGAGCTCGGGACAGATGAAGTGTTTTGAATGTGGAGACGTGGGCCATAAACGGTTCGCTTGTCCGCACAGGCAGCGGGCGGAGGGCCCTGATGGGGCCGCGGATGGTGCCAGTGGCGAGCCCTCCGCTCATGCCGCAGCTGCGGACGGCGGCGCGGCCTCCACTCCCGCCCCTAATGCGGGTGATGTTGCGGGGCTTTCCGCCGCCCCTGCTCCGGAGCCTGCCGCTGTGTCTGTGGACGGCCCGGCTGTAGCGCCCGCGGCCCAGCTTACGGCCGGGAGCGTTGATGGCGATGGCGACAAAAAGGTCACTGATGGTGCATCACAATCATCTCGCTGTGTGACGTCAGCAGCTGTGCCTCCGGCAGCTGCTACCGCTTCGGAGGAGGGGACGGAGCACCGACCTGATGGTGCGTCAGAATCTCGCTGTGTGACATCAGCGGCTGTGTGACATCAGCAGCTGTGCTTCCGGAGGCTGCTACCGTTACACAGCGGGGGATGGAACAGCAACAGTCAGCTGCTGAGGGTGGCGTCCAGGAAAATGTGGCCCATGATGAATCCCCTGGCCCAGGAGAACCAAACAGTCTGCTGAGTTGTGCTGACGAGGAAATGGAATCTGATAACGACACTGTGTCTAATACTGAGTCTATTGAGGCAAAATGCAGTACAAACACGAGTTTGTGTTCACTGGAAGAAATAAATGCTTTTCTGGATGAAACCTATAACAAAGCCATTAAGGTCACCGACTACTTCAGTGACACTGATAAATTCATTAAGTCTGTTGATGTGCTAAGAAGGCAGGTTGGTCTTGACCTCCTGGATGAAAGGAAACGTTTTCGCCTCAAGAAACACCTGACAGCCCTGCGTAAAGCAGCAGGGAGAACGGCGGTCAAGTGCGCCCGGAAGGAGGAATAAATGGCGGTCGCTCCTCTGCCTGTTTTACACATTTTTGGGATATTGTTTGATCAGACTTGTATATGACATTTAATTGACTGTAATTGACTGTCACAGAACTGGATCTTTACCTGCAGGGCGTGGACGCCCGTCTTTGCACGGACTACAGGGAGGACTCGCACTACTGCCACTGCCAATGTGGAAGAGGTGGACTGCAAGGAATGCTCTGTGTTGTGTGGGGGGGGAACACTTCAGTTTGCACTTTTTCCAATGTGACACACTTGGTGGAATGATATTGGTGTGCTTACATTTTTTTGAAGTGTGCAATAAAGGCTTATTTTAAAAGTCAAAAGTCTCTCTTTCCCTCTCCCGCTCCCTCTCTCTCCCTCTTCAATCAGCAGCACCCAAGGATTTTGACAACATGACAGGCTCCAGGCACTCCACCGGGCCCCCAGTGCTGTGTGTGTCTGTCTGTGTGTCTGTGTGTGTGTCACGCTTCATAGGACATCATAGGACAGCCTATGATCTCTGCCTGAACATCATAGGATGTCCTATGAACTCAGGCATCATAGGACGACAAATGTGTCCTTATGATGTCATATAGACCACAGAGATCATAGGACGATTTGTCTTTATGATGTCACACATAGATTTGTCAAGATGTCACATAGACCACAGAGATCATAGGACGTCCTATGACACATAGACAAACGTTTTTATGATGTCATATGATCGCTGCCTGAACATCATAGGACGTCCTACAGGACACATAGACAAAGGTGTCTTTATGATGTGTCTTTGAACTCAGGCATCATAGGACATATAGACCATGTGTCTTTATGATTTTCATGATCCTATCCATGAACTGGAATTACGACGCACCTTTTCCTCAACCAGTGGTCTCGAAGAAGAAGAAGAAGAAGAAGAAGAAGAAGAAGAAGAAGAAGAAGAAGAAGAACTGCTGCATGTCAGAAAAGATGCCATGAAGATGAAACACCTGAGGTTTCAGCAGTACATCACACCCGTTTGAGACAGGAGGACACCTTTCACCAGCATAGGGTACGACAGATTTTAAAGCATGTTTCTAGGACATCATAGGACGGCCTATGATCGCTGCCTCATCATCATAGCGCGTCCTATGAACTCAAGCATCATAGGACGACTTGCCATGCCTACATGACGGCAAATGTGTAACCTTGACGAATGCCAGTCTACACTACAAATGTGTAAAATGCCAAGTAAAGCGTTGATTTTCTCTGGGTTCTTCAGTTTCTTGGTTTCTACAGGCATGCACGGGCCTTCCTGAACAGGGTCGAAAGCCACTTTTTCAGGATCGTGCCCATGAACTGGAATTACGACGCACCTATCCCTCAACCAGTGGTCTCAACGAAGAAGAAGAAGACCTACCAGGTGGAAAGCAATAGAATGAGGAGAACTGCTGCACGTCAGAAAGAACATGAAACACCTCAGGTTCCAGTAGTATGCCACAGGCATGACTGTGAACAACACGGCTGTCTGAGACAGGAGGAGACCCTTCAGTGGTCTGAACGAAGAAGAAGACCCACCAGATGATGTCTATATGACGGCACATAGACAGAGCACATGACTCCCTACAAGACATATATAGACACAGGTAAGCAACATAACACAGAGCAGTGACAGGCAGGAGAAGAAGTAACAAGCAGGGGCAAACAGCCCCAGATGGCAGGGCATATTTTGTGTGATTTTTATGTTTTGCTGCATACAAAAGCCGTCACGTGTGATTGCCACTTAGTGCTGTGCTGCTATACCAGTTGTCCTGTAACTGGCAAGAATTATGTTCCAATGCATCCCCTCTACGGGCATGCATGGGTATGCACTAGTCACTCTATAAATTAAAGAAATCTGTGTGTGTGTGTGTGTGTGTCTGTCTGTCTGTCTGTGTGTCACAATCATAGGACATCATAGGACGGCCTACGTCATAGGCTGTCCTATGGGTGTCCTGCACAGCAGACATCATAGGGCCTATGATTGATAGGCCCTATGATGTGCCTATGATGTCCCTATGATGTCTGCATCATAGGACAGCCTATGATGCTCCTATGATGTCCCTATGCCTTGATGTTTTTATGATGTCATATAGACTATGAGGACTCGTGATGCCGTCATATAGACAAAAGGATGATGCCGTCATATACACAATAGGACACAGCATTTTTAAAGCACACCCATTCGAAGAAGTAAATCTGGAAATCTTACAAAATATCATCACTCTATAAATTCAAGAAATCTCTGTCAGTTTTGGTGTAAATCTGGTAATCTTACTTATCACCCAATTAACAATAGGGCACACTACTTTAAACCACACCCATTTGAAGCAGTGCACCATGTCTGTGTGTCACGATCAGAGCACATCATGGGATGGCCTATGATGTCTGCATGATGTCCTGTGATGATCCTATGATATCAGGCAACATAGGACTCGCTATGCCGTCATATACACAATAGGACTGGCTACCTATGATGTAGGCATGAGGTCCTATGATGCCTGCCTTGATGTCTTTATGATGTCATATAGACCATCACTCACCAAAGAAGAGTAACTCATCACCCAATTATCAATAGGACACAGCACTTGAAACCGAATGGGAGTTGCCAGAAACAGGAAAGAACAGATACTCATCACCCGATTAAGAATAGGACACACTAATTTAAACCAGGATCAAATGCAGGCATCATAGGACTCGCTACACCATCAGCAAAGATCATAGGACACAGGACAGCTTCCAAGATCAAACGCAGGCATGACTCACAATCATCTGACTCCCTATGACATCATCACAGATCATATGACTCACTATGACACCATCAAAAATCAAAGGCAGGCATCACTGAATGAGTGCTCACATGCTTGCTTTACACATCCTTGCTTACACCTGCTTTCTACGGGCATGCAGAAATACTTGCTTATACTTGGTTTTTATGGGCATGCACGGGTATGCATGGCCATGCACGGGCTTTGTGTGTGTGTCACAATCATAGGACTCGCTATGACGTCAACAAAGATCAAAGGCAGGCATCACTGAATGAGTGGTGACGTGCTTGCTTACACCTGCTTTCTACGGGCATGCAGAAACACGTATTTGCTGTTGGTTTCTATGGGCATGCACGGGTATGCACGGCCATGCACAGGTATGCACTAGTATAAATAAAGTTGAACTGAAAAACAGAGCTGGCATAATTGTTGAAGCTGTAGGGTTTAAAGACACACTCCAGTAGATCTAAAACCACCTCAAAAACAAATGTGTATTTCCCAAAATAGTATATTGTGGCATCTTACCCACAAAAAAACTTTCATTGCTTATAATTGCTTGGAAAGTAGTAGTTCTTCTTCTTCTCTTCATCCCCTTCTTCTTAGCGGTTTGCAAACATGGGTTTAGTGCATTACTGCCATCTACTGGATCGGAAGGGGCCTCTTACAATTTTCCAAAAACTCAACTCATATTCACTACTCACAGAAAGTTAGGGATATTTGGATTTCAGGTGGCCTTAATGGAAAATATAAAAAGTTCATGCTACAGTGATATTATATCATGAAAGTTGGGCATTTAAGTAGAAGCATGCAATGGTGATTTCCTCATCACTCTATAAATTTATATAAATCCAAGAAATCTCTGTGTGTCTGTCACAATCATAGGACATCACAGGAGGGCCTATGATGTCTGCATGATGTCCTATGATGATCCTATGATCTCAGGCAACATAGCACTCACGATGCCGTCATATAGGCGATGCCGTCATATAGACAATAGGACTGGCTACCTATGATGTAGTGTCCTATGATGCCTGCCTTGACGTCTTTATGATGTCATATAGACCATCACTCATGATGCCGCCCTTCATGTCTTTATGATGTCATATAGGCCATCACTCACCAAAGAAGAGATACTCATCACCTGATTACGAATGGGACACAGCACTTTAACCTCTTGCACTCCGGGATACCGTGGGCGGTCACGACTCTGCATCCTAGGGTGCGCCCTAGGACGCACTAGGCGCACTTGAAAAAAAAAAGCTGCATTTCCGTTCTTCCACTACAGAGACAGCCGCGAACAGAAAGCCAAAGGAGTGCTTTGATTGGTTTAGATTTAATTGACCTCTCATTCGACTAATAAGAGCCTTGAATTGGGTTTCTGAAAACTTGGAAGAACCAATGACTGAAAACCTAGCAAGAAGGACCCGCCTACCAACGGCTGCGAATGCAGTGAGCCAATTGAAGCAGAGAAGTTCGACAATTGAAAGCGTACGTCCCGTACGTAATATCTGTTTTGTGTAAGCCGCTGGATGACACACACGCGTTCGCCAGTGTTTTTTTCTTACTACTGTTCTTATTTGTTTTGAAAAATTGTTCGCCAAAACCGCAATCATGGAAGCGCAAAACCGCAATAATGGAATCATGATTTGACCGGGTCACGTGACCAGAATCACCAGTCGTACCAAGCGGACCAGTGTCATGTTCGTCTGTCAATGAGGAAGAGAAGTTCGCCAGTGATGCTGCTGTTGTAGACAGGTAAGTGTTATAAGCTAAATTATTCTTTATCCCTGAAAATTGTAATCAAAATGACTTTTGACGTGACATGACTCTCTTTCGTTTAATTGGATGGTTCAACCCCTTCACATTCCAGCTTACCAAAGTAAGATTACTATTCATTCAAAGAGTAAAATTTATATATTATGTTGTGTAGCCCAAAGAAGAGTAAAGTGAGGTACGGGTAAAAAAAAAAAAAAAGGAGGGGGTAAGGGGGGTGTAAATAAATCCATAACAAAAAACAAAACAAAACAAAACAAAAAAAAAAAAAATAAATAAATAAAAAAAATAAATAAAAAAATCCAACAACCAAACCTATAACAACACTCCAGCCGGTTGCAAAAAAACAGCAACCGCTCCATCTCCTGCTCTATTTTCATCCTAATAGAATGCTCCCATACAACTGGCTTCAATCCTGCATAATATGAACATTTTACCCTAAAAAAAAAATAAAATTAAATAAAATTAAAAAAGAATTAAGTAAACAACAACGTATAGGGAGCCAATTTTACCTTGTTTTTGAACATCTAAAAATGCATCAATGTCCAGTCAGTGCAGCTTCAATGAAGTAACAAGCAGTTCAGCGCGGCAGCTGGTCAACCCAGAAATGTCCAGTTCAAGGCGAAAATTGCTGGTTTCTCTCCCTGGTTTGCATGAAACGGGTGGCCTCTGAGACGGACGCCAACCACTGGTTTTGGCCGTCTGGAAGAGTTATCCGGAGCCTGGCGGGGAAAAGAAGAGAAGGACGAAAACCTCTCTTGTACAACTCGGACATAACCTCCTTATATTCGGCTCGTTGCTTCTGAACGTCGGCATTATAATCCTCGTAGAACTGAAGTTTATGTCCACGATATTCCAAAGTCCCACGGCGTCTCCGCGCTTCTCTCATCACCAAGTCTTTGGTCCGAAACCGGTGGAAACAAATAATGACAGCGCGCGGCTTCCCATTCGGACTCGGCTTGGGCATGAGGCTGCGGTGGGCTCTATCCAGCTCTGGGGGAGATGGCAAAACCCATTTGCAGGATTCCGACCACTTGCGTTTGTCAAAATGTTGGTCAGGACAATTTTTTCATTCAAATTTTAAAGCTAAGGCCAGGGGCGCTGCTATTCTTATTGATCGAAATATCCCATTTATTCCCTCTAATGTTGTATTAGATAAAAATGGACGATTTGTCATAGTATCAGGTAAACTTGGCAATAAACATGTCACCTTGGCTAATCTGTATGCACCGAATTTTGATGATGTGCACTTTTTTCGCAACCTTTTTTCGCAACTTCTGGATTTAAATACTTATTCTCTAATTCTTGGGGGTGACTTTAATTTGTATATGGATCCGATCTTAGACCGCTCATCCTCAAAACCTGCTAGTCTTAATAAATCTGCAACTTATGTTAAGTCTTTTCTTGAGGAATATAGCCTTACAGATCCTTGGCGTTTTTTACATCCTAACGGCAGGGACTATTCTTTTTTCTCTCACGTACACCATACTTATACCAGAATAGATTATTTTTTTGTTGACAATTTATTAATTAATAACCTTAGCTCTTGCAGTTATGATAGCATCTCGGTTTCTGATCATGCCCCTCTTGTACTTAAAATGATCCTCCATGGATGTGACTCCATGAGAAAGCATTGGAGAATGGATCCATTATTACTTACAGATGAAAAATTGGTTGCGAATATTTCTTCTAAAATTAATTTTTTTTTGAAAGAAAATAAAACTCCTGGTATGCCAAATAAAACGATATGGGAGGCCATGAAGGCATTTCTTAGGGGGGAATTTATTTCATTGGCAGCATTTAAAAGACGATCCTTAATACAGGAACAGAAGGCTATTTTAGATCAAATCCTGGACATTGACAGACAATATGCTCAATCTCCATCACCCGCTCTGTACAAGGAACGTATGATATTACAAACTAAACTTAATTTACTTTCTACTCGACAAATTGAAGGTTGTTTAATAAGGAACAAGAGTGAATTTTATGAACATGGCGAAAAAAACAGTAAACTTCTAGCTAATCAACTGCGTGGTATTAGAGCTAAGCAAATTATTACTGGAGTTAGGACAGATAAAGGAGAGGTGACATCAGACCAACAAGTGATTAATGATATTTTCAGGTCATTTTATTCCAAATTATATACCTCAGAATATACAACAAACTTAAAGGATTTGGAAATTTTTTTTTATTCTATTGA
The DNA here is from genome assembly GCA_020510985.1 of Pholidichthys leucotaenia. NCBI lineage: Eukaryota > Metazoa > Chordata > Actinopteri > Cichliformes > Pholidichthyidae > Pholidichthys > Pholidichthys leucotaenia. The sequence continues at coordinate 388,877,567 of CM035837.1, read as the reverse complement.
TATTCCTTCGATTTCTTCAGAATCTCAGCAAATTTTAGAAGCTCCCATCACAAAAGAAGAAATTCAGCTGGCAATATCATCCATGCAATCAGGAAAATCTCCAGGACCTGATGGGTTTTCCGCTGATTTTTTCAAAAAATTCTCTGACGACCTCGCCCCTTTCCTTTGTCAAGTTTTTACAGAGTCGCTTGACTCCGGTACGCTTCCTCCTTCATGCTATCAGGCCTGTATCACTGTGTTGCTTAAAAAAGATAAGGATCCTGTTGATTGTGCTTCTTACAGGCCTATTTCCTTGTTAAATACCGATGTTAAAATTTTGTCAAAGTTGTTAGCTTCTAGGTTGGAAAAGATTCTTCCTTTTATAATTTCACAGGACCAAACCGGTTTCATTAAAAATCGCCATTCTTTTTTTAACTTGCGGCGGTTGTTTAATATTATTTATACTCCTCACCACAACATACCTGAATGTCTTATTAGTTTGGACGCTGAAAAGGCATTCGATAGGGTTGAGTGGGAGTATTTGTTTTTTACTTTGGAGAGGTTCGGTTTTGGTCCTTCCTTCTGTTCCTGGATTAAACTTCTCTATGCTAGTCCTTTAGCTTCAGTGTTAACTAATTGTCGCTATTCTGACTATTTTAGACTTTACCGTGGTACGAGGCAAGGCTGTCCTTTGAGCCCCTTGCTCTTTGCCTTGGCAGTTGAGCCGTTAGCTATTGCAATCCGCGGGAGCCGGGACTTTCTAGGCATTCGTAGGGGTGGCATTGAGCATAGGGTTTCACTCTATGCTGACGATCTTTTACTATTTCTCTCCAACCCACTTACTTCATTACCCGCTATACTCAACATTTTGGATAGTTTTAGTAGGTTTTCTGGTTATAAAATTAATCTTAATAAGAGTGAACTGTTTCTGATTAATGAAAAGATTCAAGTTCAGGATTTTGAAAATTTTCCTTTCAAGGTTGTTATTGATCATTTTAATTATCTTGGGATATGTGTCACTAAACAATTTAATTACTTGTTTAAAAATAATTTTCTCCCCTTACTTGACCAGTGCAAGTTAATACTTTCCAAATGGTCCCCATTATCCTTGTCTTTAATTGGCAGAATCATCCATCCATCCATCCATCCATCTTCTACCGCTTTTCCGGAGGTCCGGGTCGCGGAGGCAGCAGTTCAAGCAGAGAAGCCCAGACTTCCCTCTCCCCAGCCACCTGCTCCAGCTCTTCAGAGGGGATACCAAGGCGTTCCCAGACTAGCTGGGAGACATAGTCTCTCCACCGAGTCCTGGGTCTGCCCCGGGGTCTCCTCCCAGTGGGACGTGCCTGAAACACCTCAAGTGGGAGGCGTCCAGGAGGCATCCTAATCAGATGCCCATACCACCTCAACTGACTCCTTTCAATGTGGAGGAGCAGCGGTTCTACTCTGAGCCTCTCCCGGATGACTGAGCTCCTCACCCTATCTCTGAGGGTGAGTCCAGCAATCCTACGGAGAAAGCTCATTTCAGCCGCTTGTATCCGCGATCTCGTTCTTTCGGTCATTACCCAAAGCTCGTGACCATAGGTGAGAGTAG